>JAUCMX010000024.1:16089786-16437286 GCA_033459395.1 Hemibagrus guttatus | reverse complement strand
GGCGAAGAGTTCTACAGTAATTATTTCCAGGTCCATGCTAATAAATGCTTATGCTTTATGGTATTATGCACATTATTTTAGGCATAGTACATCTTCAAAACAGTCTGTGTCTGTGTCTGAACTGCCATCTGGTTTTTAATCAGGACAATGACTTGTGATCAGGGCGTGAAAACGATGTCTACTAGTGGATTACTTCATTAGAATTTACCACGTCAGATCATCCCAGATTGGGAAATTAGCTTCTGGTGATATTTACATGCATAAAATTCATATTTATTCTATATATAAATATTAAAAAAAACCTTTAGTGGAACCGTAAATGTTGAGGATGAAATTATCATCGTTTCCAGTCTGACAGGATGAAACCGGGTGCATCATTTGCCCCTGATACTCATGATACCCGATGATACCAAATGACTACTCAGCAGTGTTGTATTAGGTGTAGAGTGAGCTGAAAAATAAACACCTCCATGCAATATTCAGTATAAAGATCAAAACACGTCTACCCTCCAGCTCTTATTGGGAAAAGCATGGAAGTCCAACTGTAGCCACCGGCCCTTGGCTGTTACAAATGGTCATCTTTTGACATCAGGCTGACATATGGGTATTGTTTCACGCTCTACCTTCTTCTTGCAGACCCCCTGGCCTTTGCTTTCAATCAGAGAGATCACTGAGTAAGGCTCCATTGTGGCCAAATGATATGTCGCTCAAGTGGGATGAGTTCTTTTACTGCGTTTGATTGAGTCCACACCACAATCCGACACTGTCTCCTGTCTTTGTATAGCTCAAAGGTGGCAAAAAAAACAGCAAACAGGGTTGAAAAGACACTGACCTTTATCTCACAGGCAGGGCTGTAACCAGACTCAGGGTTTTAGTGAAGTCCCCATTGCAGAGATGATCATAAACCAGGCACTAATATTTTTTAATTCTTCCACAAATTGCTTTGACCCAAGACTGTTTTATTTTATTGAGTTAAATATTTTGGTCTATAAGTATCTCTCTCTCTCTCTCTCTCTCTCTCTCCCTCTCTCTCTCTCTCTCTCTCTCTCTCTCTCTCTCTCTCTCTCTCTCCCTCCCTGCCTCCCTCCCTGCCTCCCTCTCTCTCTCTCTCTCTCTCTCTCTCTCCCTCTCTATCTGACTGTCTCTCCCCCTCTTTGTCTGTCTGTTGCTTCTCTGTCTGTCTGTCTCTATGCCTCTCTCTCTGTCTGCCTCCCTCCCTCCCTCTCTCTCTCCTCCCTCCCTCCCTCCCTCCCTCCCTCTCTCCTCTCTCTCTCTCTCTCTCTCTCTCTCTCTCTCTCTCTCTCTCTCTCTCTTTGCACATGTTAATCATCCTTTTCTCTCTTTGTTCCTTAACAAGTTTTAAAAAAGATTGACCATTTGCAATGAACTAATGTTACCAATATTGCATAAGAAAAATCTATTTAAGTGCAACACACCTATGTTTGTCAGCAAATTCCACCCACACGCCCATCTCCCCTATATGAAAAATATATAGAAATATATTTCACTATATGAAAATAACATTTGCTGTAGTTATTCTAAATGACCATTCACACCCGTATGTGCTTCTTGAACATTTCATTCTACATTTATTCATCTTTTCCTGTTATAAATATCTCCACTTGTCTTCTAGGAAGTCTTACCACAAGAAGGAAAGCTTAACTCAAAAGATAAGGGTGGAGGAGAGCTGAAGGTAAGTGGATGTTTTTTGGAAATGGAAGTTAACCGTCTTCAAAACGGTATAATAAGGTCTGCTGAGTTCAATAGTTGCCCCATGGACCAGTTCAGCTTTGATCATTTTCAATAAAGTCTACTTTTGGCATCAAAACCCCGGGAGATTCTTCAGTAGACAGATTTTCCACAACAAGGTCAGACACTGATGCCATAAGAGTGAGGAGGTCTGGGGTTCAGTCGGTGTTCCAGTTCATCCTAAAGGTGTTCAGTGGGGTTGAGTCAGAGTCAGGGCTCAGTGCAGGACACTCCAGTTCTTCCACTCCAACCTTAACACACCATGTCTTCATGGAGCTCTGTGCTTTGTGTACAGGGGCATCGTCATGCTGGAACAGAGTTTGCCATCTTAGTTCCAGTGAAGGGAAATTGTAAAGTTACGTCATATAAAGACATTTTAGACAATTGTGTGCTTCTAAGTTTGGGCAAGAATCACATATGGGTGTGATGGTCAGGGGTGCACATACTTTCGGCCATATTACCATTACCATGTGCAATATCATATCATGTGCAATGTCATATTATGTGGAATATGGTCTTAGTTTGCTTGAAATTGCAGCTCTTGAATTTTATTGAATATACAGTATAACAGCGGGAAATGCACGGACAGACATGCAGAGTGATAGAGGGACATAAACCCAGCAGTGACAAACTGATGAAGAGACCGAACAGCAAGAAAGATTTTAACAAACTATTAAAACTGAAGCATTCACTTTATGCAGGCTTTGTTCAGAACGTAAACAGCAAAACACTGGCCTGCTGACTGGCTGATGTACAACTTTTCAGTTATTGGCTATTGATGTTTTAAATAGTAACAAGGCTGTCTATGGCATCCAATTACCACTGACAGAAAAACGATGCACTGCACTACTAAGAC
Organism: Hemibagrus guttatus; assembly: GCA_033459395.1. NCBI lineage: Eukaryota > Metazoa > Chordata > Actinopteri > Siluriformes > Bagridae > Hemibagrus > Hemibagrus guttatus. The sequence continues at coordinate 16,434,681 of JAUCMX010000024.1, read as the reverse complement.
ACGGGCATTATATGGAGTGTATAACAGCGTCCTCTAGATGCCCTTTTCACCTGAGAACCTTCCCGATGAAGACTTTTATCAGTGCGGTCACTCTACTAACCCCAGGTAAAAGAAAGCAATAAACAAATCCATTACTTACAGTACTGCTGATCGATACTTCGTGTCTCACTCTTGCCTGACTGACACTGGCACTGACACTGATAATGACACTTATGCTGACTTTCAGCTTAGCATAAGTGGTGATAAATACTGTGATAAAACCCAAGCTGGGTAATTTGAGCTGACATGTGGCACTCTGCTCCCATTCGCCATGGTATCGATCTCATAGATACAATTTTTGCAATTTCTAGGGTTCTTTTCTATAAATATTTATGCACAAATGTAATTAGTCATGGACTGTATAAGAAGCAGTTCAGCAGCATCTCTGGACACAGATTTGTGTGTTCACTGTAAGCCGAAGCATCGACGTGTTCCCATCGTATCCCCTGGGTCACTTCCACCACATATTGGTAGCTTTCTCTTCAGCTCATGTGAGTATAACACCTTGGATCAAAAGTTCATGGACATCTGACCATCCCAGACTTATGTACATGTTGAACATCCCCTTCCAGATTTCCCACTCTCCATTCTCTTCTGTGAAGGTTTTCCACTAGATGTTGGAGCGTGACTGTGGGGATTAGTGATCATTCAGCTACAAGAGCATTAGTGAGATCAGACACTGATGTTGTAAGAGTGAGGAGGTCTGGGGTTCAGTTGGTGTTCCAGTTCATCCCAAAGGTGTTCAGTGGGGTTGAGTCAGAGTCAGGGCTCAGTGCAGGACACTCCAACCTCAACACACCCTGTCTTCATGAAGCTCTGTGCTTTGTGCTCAGGTGCATTGTCATGCTGGAACAGGGTTTGAGTCTCTTAGTTCCAGTGAAGGGAAATTGTAATACTACAGCACACAGAGACGTTCTAGACAATCGTGTGCTTCCAAAACTGACGTGTTGTCCATACACCTTGAAATGTTTGAAAGAGAAGTGTTAAGTTGTGAATGCTGGTGATGGTTAAAAGATCATTCTTGAGAACAGGCTTGAGGTGAACCTCAGTCATGTGTCAGTTTGGTATTTCACTTGACATACACCTTAAAAAAAACTCCCAATTTTTTTTATTTGATCTCCCAATCAGATCAGAACCTCCAACATCATGCATTTTTCTTCCGTAATAAGCTAAATATTTTGTGCATTTTCCAATACATGTCTTTATGTTTTAATTGGTGAAAAGCATGGTCTGACCCTGCACCTCTGACAGAATCCTCTTGATAGATTCTTTTACATATCCAGCCCACTTAATTTTTTCCCCCCTGTACTGTGAGTCATCGTCTGCAGTATTATTTTCCAGAGTGAGACACAGACTGTTTTTGTGTGGAATGCCAGAGTCAGGCATGGCCAAATTTCATACAGCTGGATGATGATGGTTTGTAATAAAACCCATGACAAATAAACCTCATTACAATGTTATACCTATAACACAACCTGCTTCCTATGTAAATGAGAATACCTTCTCGGTACATATTTTCTGGTGCGATACCCTCCGCCCCTCCCTTTCATGTTAATCAGCGGCATTGTCTCATGACGCAAATGTTAGTCGAAGGCCAGAGCATGTCTGTAGCAGCACACCAGAGGTGACTGTGTCAAAGCGTGGGGCTACATTACTGTGCAAATGAAATGCAGAGAAATTAAAGATACAATCATGTTCACGGGCAAGACAAAAGCGCTGCCTCAACATGGCGTGACATTAGACAGCCATGCCTGGCAGTGGAGTTTGTCCCATACAATTAAAACGAGTGCATCTCCGAGCAGTAGTGTGCTTCCGAGCCTTTCTCTCAAAGGCCAGATCGTTCTGAGAGATGACATAAAACCCCGCCTGATACACATCTAATTAGCAAATGGCTGCAGCTTTTACTTGTTCAACGCCTGTCTCTAGGCATCTCGACATACACTGCTGGGAGAATCACATGAACATCACACTTGATTATGTCAATAGCTTTAAAGTTTGCAAACTAAATGCCACATATCCGAGTGACAGAGGCTAGATATCAGAGGCTACAGCATAAAAAGTTTCTCAGTATTCTGTTGCCTCATTATGTTATTAGACTTCAGGGCTTGATAATTAACTTCTCCCTGATCTAACTTCGCTGTAAAACACTTGGAGGTCAAATAGCAGGAGCACTTGCATCATCTGCAGACCAGAAGATGTTGCTTCCCTGTGCTGTTACTGGTGCCAGTTGGTTTGGGATCTGCCTACAGTAATGCTTATAAAGTGGACATGAAAAAGTTTGCACTGTTAAAATGTTAGGCTTTTGTGAATGAAATCAAGGTAAATCATGTTGGATTTTTTCCCCTCCTTTAATGTGATCCAGCAATGAGCACAATTGAGTGGAAAACAAATAGTAACCTTTCAGGGCCAAATAAAAGAAAAAAGAAAAAACATTGAATTGATTTAGATTAATATCCCAAAAGATCAGCTGCTTCTGTGTGATTATTTATTTATTTATTTATTTATTTATTTATTTATTTATTTATTTATTTATTTATTTATTTATTTTTTATTATTATTTTTTTTTTTACATATTCTTGATATTTTAAGAACTAATTCCTGGTCTGCCAAGAGGTTAAGGAGCATGTATGGGATCTCAGTGCTGAAATCAAGTATCAGTCAGGACAGGGGTGCAAAAGAACCAGAAAAAAAACATGTTTCGTGGAACACCATGAAGACCATCATCCCAAGTGGATATAATGGAACTCCAGAGTGACTGCACCAACAAACTTGGCAAAAGGACAAGACAACAATTATCAGCTTGGCTGCCAAGAGATCTACAGCAACAATAAAGGAGCTGCAGGAATAGTGCTGGTCACTCCGTGAATATCACAACAATCTCTTATATTCTTCACATGTCTGGGTTGTGGGTTAGGGTTTTTTATGCAGCAGCGCTTTCTCATGAAAAAACATCCAAGCTCACCACAAAACATGAGGCAAATATGTTATGGTCTGATCAGTTCGAGTTAGAACTTTTTGTCTAAAAGGTCGTGTTTGGTGCAAAAACAAGTGGTAGCATTATCTCTTCAGCTGGAACTGAGGCTCAAGACAGAAAAGGGAATGACAGATAGCTCCAAATCCCAATCTATATTGGCAGAAAGACAGCTGAAGAAAGTTGAGGAAAACTTCCAGCATGATAACAACCCAATGCAGGAAAAACTAAAAGGAAGAACAAGAGAAGTATTTGATTTTGGGAACAGTTTGGAAACACCCACTCAGAGCACAAATCTAAAACCTATTGGGGCTGTGGACAAAAGATCCTCTTAACAAATGAATAGAGAATCTGGAGAATTTGTTTGCAAAGAAGAATTGAATAAATTTGGCAAATCAAGATGTGCCAAAGCGGTAGAAACGTATCCAAAACACTGAGTGCTGCATTACAACGAAAAGATACTTTAACAAATTATTAGTTGTCTTTAGGGTTTTTTTTTTTAATGTTAATTTTATTGGTTGTTATATCAAAGGAAATGTGGGAAAAAAATATCTGACATGAGTTTTCCTTTTCTCAAAAATCTACAATTTGAACAAGGTTGTGTAAACTGTTTTACTTTATTAATGTGAATTTAGAATTATGATGACCTGAATGGAAGCTTATTAATGCTAAACTACAAACCATCAATATCTGACAAATGCCTCTTTCACATTCTGCTTGATCTGATATGCTGCTGGGATTCTGGTATTCATCATTTTATAATGGCAGAAAAACATTCAGCAATGTATTTCATGGATAACTTAAAAAAAAAACTTTAAATAACTTCATATAAAACTTAAATATACAACAGCTCTGAACCATCAAGGCATGGCCTCCACAAGACCTCTGAAGGTGTGCTTTGGTATCTGGCACCAACACTTTAGCAGACGATCCTTTAAATCCTTTAAGTGCCTCCAGGGATCAGACTTGTTTATCCAGCACATCCCACAAATGCTCCATGGAATTGAGATCTTTGGAGGCAACACCTTGAACTCGTTGTCATGTTCCTGTCCGCTTTGAGTTCTCACTCCTTTGTCTCAAATGTAGCATCCACATTCCCAGCAATTTTCCAGCTTCAGTAGGTCTGTGGGATCGGATCAGATGGACTAGCCATGTCTCCTCATGCGCATTTGGGTGACCATGACCCTGTCGCTGGTTCATGGTTGTTCTTCCTTGGAGCTCTTTTGGTAGGTACTAATCACTGCATACCTGGAACACACCACAAGACCTGCTGTTTTGGAGATGCTCTGACCCAGTGGTCTAGAAATCACAATTTGTACTTGTCTCTCAGAACCTCCCATTTTCTTGCTTATATTAAATTATATTACATTACATATATAAAATCCATGCTGTGATTGACTATTGTCTGTATAACTTGTCTAATTACATTGCTTATTGCCTCACGCTAGAAATTCTCTACACTCTTATTCTGGGATGAGATTATTGTGTAAATTAAATCTGTTTTTTTGTTATCCAATTCTAGCCAAATTTAGAAGAAAAAAAAAAACAGCCTTGAACTATGCACACCATGTCATACCCGATTCTTCTGAACTGCAGCTCTGCTCTGCTTGTATTCTTATTCCGTTTCCTGTTCTGGCTGAAACCTGCTTAGTGTATCAGCCCATTTTGTTCAAATGACAGGGCACTACATGACAGAGGCACTCAGGTCTGACTGCATGCTAAAAGAATCGTAAAAGGGAACATAGAAGCCAACACGTATCTGCAGTGTATTCATTTTTAACCAGACTATGCTTGTCTACTGACATCACATCATTTAGTTACAGTATACCATCTCAGAATGGGGGCATTGGTGGCTCAGTGGTAGGTTTCTCGCCCATCATGTGGAAGGCCCGGGTTCAATTCCCAGCCACTGGATGCAGTGCCGGTCCCAAGCCCGGGAAAATGGGAGGGTTGCGTCAGGAAGGGCATCCGGCGTAAAACATTTGCCAAGTTGTTGTGCGGACCAGTTGGTCCGCTGTGGTGACCCCGAACAGGGAGCAGCTGAAAGCAACTTCTATACCATCTCAGAATGGACTACACCACTGAAAACAAAACAAAACACTACGTCACACTACAGAGTGAATATACAGTATGGAATAGTATATTCATTCACAGTATACAATATATATTATATGGAATACTATATAAATGTAACATTTAAGCTATCCTTACATTTACATTTCTTGCAGATGCCCTTATCCAGAGTGACTTATACTTTTCTTCATTTTATACAACTGAGTAATTGAGGGTTAAGCGCCTTGCTAAGGGACCCAGCAGTAACATCTTCACAGCGCTAGGATTCGAACTCACACCCGTCTGCTCAGTAGACCGACACCTTAACCCCTAAGCTACCACATCCCACGTTGTAATGTTTATATACTGTGTTCATATATTATATATTATTTGGGTGCTGTTCTCTATACAGTGCATATAACACATACATAATTTTTTTTAACTAATACTTTACTTAACACGTAAAAAAGCTTGTTTAATTTCCATAATTAAAATGCTAAACATCAGTTCCATGTGATTGATTTGAGTAACGTTAAGACAATTAGTTTTTTGTACATCCGACATGATTTAAGTGTGGATTTTCAAAGCCCTGAATCCAGTCAAACACCGAGCTCACCCCTGAGCTGAGAATCAAACCCACTGCAACACTCTAGTGTATTACTCATCAGCACCAACATCCTCGTGTAATTGTGTTATTCGATCACGTTCACACTACATCATTCAATCTGCTAATTAATAAACTTGTTTAAAATAAAGATTAGAATAACAATGAAATCATGGTTTGTTGATGTATGTAAGATTTCTATGTAAATTATACAGTATATATATTCATTCATTCAATCTAGCCATGGGGGTCACAGTCCAGTGACTTCTGTGCCGGTCCCAAGCCCGGATAAATAGAGAGGGTTGCGTCAGGAAGGGCATCCGGGGGTAAAACATTGCCAAATTTAACCATGCGAATCGTCAGTACGAATTTCATACCGGATCGGTCGAGGCCCGGGTTAACAACGACCGCCATCGGCGCCGTTGACCTACAGGGCGCCGGTGGAAATTGGGCTACTGTTGGTCGAAGAAGTAGAGGAGGGAGGAGAGTGCGCAGACAGAGAGAGAAGAGGAAAGGTAAGAGTGTAGGACTGAGAATAGGAACTCTGAATGTTGGTACTATGACAGGGAAAGGTAGAGAGCTGGCTGATATGATGGAGAGAAGGAAGGTGGATATACTGTGTGTACAGGAGACCAGGTGGAAGGGTAGCAAGGCTCGTAGTATAGGAGCAGGATTCAAGCTGTTTTATTATGGTGTGGATAGTAAGAGAAATGGGGTAGGTGTGGTCCTGAAGGAGGAGTTTGTGAGGAATGTCCTGGAGGTGAAGAGAGTGTCAGACAGGGTGATGAGTCTGAAGTTAGAGATTGAAGGGGTGATGTTGAATGTTGTTAGTGGTTATGCCCCACAGGTAGGTTGTGAGTTAGAGGAGAAAGAGAGATTCTGGAGTGAATTAGATGAGGTGATGGAGAGTATTCCCACGGGTGAGAGAGTGGTGATAGGAGCGGATTTTAATGGACATGTTGGCGAGGGGAACACAGGTGATGAGGAGGTGATGGGCAAGTTTGGAGTTAAGGAAAGGAACCTGGAAGGACAGATGGTAGTGGACTTTGCTAAGAGGATGGACATGGGTGTGGTTAACACTTATTTTCAGAAGAGGGAGGAGCATAGAGTGACTTACAAGAGTGGAGGTAGGAGAACACAGGTAGACTACATTCTATGTAGAAGAGGCAATCTGAAAGAGATTAGTGACTGTAAAGTGGTAGTGGGAGAGAGTGTAGCCAGACAGCATAGGATGGTGGTGTGTAGGATGACTTTGATGGTCTGTAAGACGAAGAGGTCAAAGATAGAGAAGAAAACCAAGTGGTGGAAGCTGGAAAAGGAGGAATGTTGTGAGGAATTTAGACAGAAGTTGAGGCAGGCTCTGGGTGGTCAGGTAGTGCTGCCAGATGACTGGGAAACTACAGCAGAAGTGATCAGGGAGACAGGGAGAAAGGTGCTGGGTGTGTCATCTGGAAGGAGGAAAGAAGATAAGGAGACTTGGTGGTGGAATGAGGAAGTTCAGGATAGTATCCAGAGGAAGAGGTTAGCCAAGAAGAAGTGGGACATGGACAGGACTGAAGAGAATAGACAGGAATACAAGGAGTTACAGCGCAGAGTGAAGAGGGAGGTGTCTAAGGCCAAGCAGAAGGCATATGACGAGTTGTACACTAGGTTAGACACTAGAGAAGGAGAGAAGGACTTGTACAGGTTAGCTAGGCAGAGGGATCGAGATGGGAAGGATGTGCAGCAAGTTAGAGTTATTAAGGATAGAGATGGAAGGGTGCTCACAAGTGAGGAGAGTGTACAGAGGAGATGGAAGGAATACTTTGAGGAGCTGATGAATGAGGAAAATGAGAGGGAAAAAAGAGTAGAAGGGGTGAACTCTGTGGAACAGAAAGTAGATAAGATTAGAAAGGATGAAGTCAGGAAGGCTTTGAAGAGGATGAAAAGTGGGAAGGCAGTTGGTCCTGATGACATTCCGGTGGAGGTCTGGAAGTGTCTGGGAGAGGCAGCAGTGGAATTTTTAGCTAATTTGTTCAACAGGGTTTTAGAGAGTGAGAGGATGCCTGAGGAATGGAGAAGAAGTGTGTTAGTGCCGATCTTTAAGAATAAGGGTGACGTGCAGAGTTGCAGTAACTATAGGGGGATAAAGTTGATGAGCCATACAATGAAGGTATGGGAAAGAGTAGTGGAAGCTAGGTTAAGGAAGGTAGTGGACATTTGTGAGCAGCAGTATGGCTTCATGCCCAGAAAGAGCACAACGGATGCAATTTTTGCTCTGAGGATTTTGATGGAGAAGTATAGGGATGGTCAGAGGGAGTTGCACTGTGTGTTTGTAGACTTGGAGAAAGCATATGACAGGGTGCCAAGAGAAGAGCTGTGGTACTGTATGAGGAAGTCAGGAGTAGCAGAGAAGTATGTCAGAGTGGTGCAGGACATGTATGAGAGGAGCAGGACAGTGGTGAGGTGTGCTGTAGGTCAGACAGAGGAGTTCAATGTGGAGGTGGGACTGCATCAGGGATCGGCTCTGAGCCCCTTCCTGTTTGCTATAGTGATGGACCAGTTGTCAGAGGAGGTCAGACAGGAGTCTCCTTGGACAATGATGTTTGCAGATGACATTGTGATCTGTAGTGAGAGCAGGGAGCAGGTGGAGGAAAACCTGGAGAGGTGGAGGTTTGCGCTGGAGAGAAGAGGAATGAAGGTCAGTCGTAGTAAGACTGAGTACATGTGTGTGAATGAAAGGGAGGGAAGTGGAACAGTAAGGTTACAGGGTGAAGAGGTGAAGAAGGTACAGGAGTTTAAGTACTTGGGGTCAACAGTCCAGAGTAATGGAGAGTGTGGGAAAGAGGTAAAGAAGCGAGTGCAGGCAGGTTGGAATGGGTGGAGAAAGGTGTCGGGAGTTCTGTGTGATCAGAAAATATCAGCGAGAATCAAGGGGAAGGTGTACAGGACAGTGGTGAGACCGGCCATGCTGTATGGTTTAGAGACAGTGTCACTGAGGAAGAGACAGGAGTCAGAGCTAGAGGTAGCAGAGCTGAAGATGTTGAGGTTCTCTTTGGGAGTGACAAGATTGGACAGGATTAGGAATGAGTACATCAGAGGGACAGCTCATGTTGGACGTTTGGGGGACAAAGTTAGGGAGGACAGATTAAGATGGTTTGGACATGTTCAGAGGAGGGACAGTGAGTATATTGGTAGGAGAATGTTGGACATGGAGCTGCCAGGCAGGAGGCAAAGAGGAAGGCCAAAGAGGAGGTATATGGATGTAATAAATGAGGATATGAAGCTAGTGGGTGCAAGGGTTGAGGATGCAGAAGATAGGGATAGGTGGAGAGAGATGATTCGCTGTGGCGACCCCTGAAGGGAAAAGCCGAAAGAAGAAGAAGAAGAAGATATATTCATTCATTCATTGTCTACCACTTAGCTGAACTATACTCAGGTCACGGGGAGCCTGTGCCTATCTCAGGCGTCATTGGGCATCAAGGCAGGATACACCCTGGACAGAGTGCCAACCCCTCGCAGGGCACACACACTCTCCTTCACTCACACAATCACACACTATGGATCTACCGATCAACCTACCATGCATGTCTTAGGGCCGGGGGAGGAAACCCCCGAGGCACAGGGAGGACATGCAAACTCCACACAAACATGGCGGAGACAGGAATTGAACCCCCAACCCTGGAGGTGTGAGGCAAACATACTAACCACTAAGCCACCGTGCCCTCCACAGTATGTATGTATATATTTTTTTTTTTTTAAATCTGACTGGCGACCTATTCCTTTATCCAGTGTATATTTAGATTTATTCACATACAACATTGTAGTGTTTTTCTTTTTATACTCATCTTCTTTTATGAAGCAAACTTTTCATACATATTCTCTTTCTCATATAGAACTCCTTTTTATTTATTTACTGCGTATATTGTAGACGGATTGCAGAGAAGGGAACACGCTTGTTTTAGTGGCTTTATAATGGATTATTTCAAATGACCACAACCAGACTGACAGGGAGAAAATTACGCCTCTTATTCATGCATATACAGGGACAAATAAGTCCTGCTCCATCTTGTTTGCAAGTGATAATAGAATTGTACTGATTTCCATGAGATTTGGGATTTAGAGGTTTCCTTTATGCCCTGAGAAAATGCGTGGCATGTGTGTGATGCCGTGTTTTTTTTATAGAATCATGTGACACAAGGCATGTAATCTGGTGCATCGCTGAAATGAGATGTTTCAGATAGCTTACTAAAAAATTCAGCTTGTGAACTTGTCACACACAGAGGAACGGTTCGCTTGTGGTCACTGTGAATATTTTCACAACTGCAACAAAATTAAGAAGTGATGTAAAACAGGATATGATGTAGAACATCCAATAAATAAAACCGATCCAATAACCAAACCTTTATAGATGCATTATAACTGAGTGTGAGTGACAAAAAGTATCACATTAAATATTTTATACTTTTTTAGTACAGGTTCCAGTATTATGTCACTTTCAACAACTTGAACATCACAATTTTAGTGGCGTAGCTGCAGTGCGGTCTACTTCCCTTTTAGCAGCGCCAGTTATCAAAATGTGCTCTCTGAGCAGAAATTGATGGGTCGCCTGACTGAACCAATCATGATAATTTCTGCTCTGAGAGACATTTCAATAAGTAAAACTCCTGTGCGCCTGCCAGTGTATTGTGCTGCTGGAGAAAATGGAGTCAAATCAGAAATAACTATAATCATGAAAAAGATCTGCTTTGCCAATTGATGTCACACTTTGTGAAGGGTAACTGTTTTTTTTATTTTTTATTTTTTTAATCCATTTCAATGAATGCTGAAAAATATTATTTTCCCAGTCTGTCCTAGAAGTGGGGATCCTAGCCAATTCTTCAGGTTTTTTTTATTTAGAATTTTTAATTTTAATTACATATGTATTTTTAATAGAGGTGTGTATAGTAATTATCTTCGATAAATTGGATATATTTATCAAAATGCGCTTAAACAAGGCATACTGTTTTTTTTTTCCCACCTGTATTTCTTTACAGATTTTCCTGTCACATAGAGGCCATTTCATTGAGAAAGTATTAACAACCATTTAAAGTACAGCCGTCCTTGAATTGACCAAATAACCCAGTCAAAATCTTCCATTGTGAAAAATAAATGGTCAGAATTACTGCGGTATAATCCCTGGTGATCAAAACACCACAGCATTTCTATTGTGAATTCAAAGTTACTTAAGAAAAATAGTGGCAATAGAATCATTACATCTTATCATTTAATGCAAATATACAGTATTACCATAGTTTAATAGAGTAGTAGATAGAGTAAATAAATGCAAGAATAAACATATCTTCACATACATTTATATAAATACAGACATGTACACATAGATACAATTATCTGATTTGATTTTAGCAGTACTGTTAGAAGATGTTAAGGAGATTATGCATGGAAAACTGCCAGTGTTTTTCAGCTGTGTGGGTTATAGCTGATTCACGGCTCATATGGTTAATGTCTCCTATGAAAGTCGACACTCAGGGCTTTAAGAATCTGTAGTTTTTCAAAGTAAATGCTGATATCAAACCAATTTCTGCTCTTTGAGATGCCCCAATTGCTTATTCATCTAAAATTTGTTATCTTCATTCACTAAAATTCTGTGTAAGGAAATCCAACTGAGGGAAAAACACATGTCTCACACACAATTTATACCAGACTCACAGCCATAAAATCATTCATTTGTTTCTACTGATTCAAGTCGAGTTCCATTCCACCAGTTTAAATGAACACCAATGTACTAGTAAAAAGGGTTAAAAGCACTTAATGCTTAGGCTACCAGGACCCGATCATTGAAATGAAATGTTCCATTAGAGACTCCAAACTTATTCGCTGCAATGAACAAACCAATTGGTGTCAGAGATTTACGGTGATTTAACTGTTTGCGAGTGTTTGTGTGTGATTACACTCTTCAATGCCTGTGAAAAGATAGAGTTCAGGCAGAAAAATACAACATAAAAATGGCCGTGACACAAGCATGTAATCATGCCTGCCTTTGTGCTGCTAAGGACGATGATACAGAGAGAGCTGAAGCATGACGGAGGAGATCTTTACAGTCTATTAAGCACACGTAATCACCTGGTTGTTAAACTATGCCAAAGACGTTGCGTCTCTATAAATATACATATGTTCTATCAAAAGGATGATAAATCTGAAAGTCCCCAGGCTCTCACTTCATCCATAATGATGCCCTCTTTATCCCAAGTAGTGTCAATGACGAATATAGCACAGAATATAAAGCAAAAATAAAATTAGCAGCAAGTTGTCAAACACTGTTGCATGTAGCACCTTCAGTTGGGAGATTTTTGCCTATTTACACAGAAGACTAAAGAGAGCACAGATCAACATAATGTGCAGGTTTCATGGTGACAGCACAATTGCGGGTATATATATGAATCCATCTTTAGAAATCATGTACTTACTAGATTAGGAAAAAGATGCAGAATATTAAATGTACCAAATCAGATTGGCACAGTATTAGAGTTTCATGATTAATTATATATTGTGTGTGTGTGTGTGTGTGTGTGTGTGTGTGTGTGTGTGTGTGTGTGTGTGTGTGTGTGTGTGGGTGTGTGTGTGTGGGTGTGCCCTGGCATCCCATTCCTAAATTGTGCACAGTGTTTCTCAGGATATGTTTCAGAATAATCTAGAGAACCTAAGCAGAATAAAGAGGTTGGTAATGATGAATGAGTGAAAAATTAGCGCAAAGATGTAGCAGTATTCCAAATGTCTTGAGAAATAATTATTATACACTTTGCATTGTGTGAGTCCATACAACCAAGTATGAGGTTTTCAACAGGTTTCGGATAAAGATTAGAGTCCCAGCTGATGACTCTTACCCTTACATAGTATAGTATAATCTGACACTAGTTCTTAATTTACAAGTGTTTCCACATTATGCTAATTAGCGCAAAATTTAAGTAAGCGCTTCAGGTTATCACTTTTGACTTGCACCATGGAGTTTTTAATTTGTATTTGATGGGTGGAGATTAAAAGCTCACGTCTCTGTTTATTCATCTTTAGACCTTCTGTATTTGTTGGTGGTTAAAGCATCAGCACTGCCAAGCTGCCACTGTTGGGCCCCTGAGCAAGACCCTTAACCCTCTCCTCTCCAGGGAACTGTATCAAGACTGACCCTGCACTCTGACCTCACTTCCTGAGCTGCGAAGAAAAGTATTTCACTGTGTTGTAATGTGTATGTGACAGATAAAGACTTCTACTTGCTTCGTGAACTAGTAATATGTTTAGTAGCGCAAAATCTGAGTGAGTCAACGGTCTAAATTGAGTTTTGTTTTAAAATTAGCACTCACAAAACTTTTTTTTTTCTTGTACGCCTCACGGTTCATGGGTTATAGGTTAAATTCGATCTGGGACATTTAGCTTGCTTGAATAACAGGAGCATCTATTGACTAAGTTTCATGTCTCTATACAAAAGTCCTAATGAAAGCAAGATACAATGGGAAAATACACTAGACCCAGACTTCTAATGTGTACCAATGAAGATTAAAGACAAAAAGAACTCATTGTCATTTTAAGCTAAACACTGCATTGACATCCAAGCGATATTTGATTATGGATAAACACCAGAGTTCTTTTTTTCAGTCATGATTTAACAGATTTGTTCATTCCTATAACATAAATTCCTTCATATGGTGGATGTGACATTGGCGTACAATTCTGAGCTGAGCTACAGCTTCCTTCAGTGCTTTTATAAAACGTTAAAAGATTCGTCTTGTCTAAAGATTCACCCATTAGTAAGCTTTTTGCTTATTTTTAGCTCTATATATAAAGACTGGCAAGAATGTCCCCTTTTCTCTGAGTCATACCTGACCCCAGGTAAACTCTGTCACAGAATATAGATTATTTTTGTCTGTTCATCAAAGCTGTTTGTTTGGATCAAACGCATCATCACACAGTAATAACTGTTGCTACTAAATAAGTATAGACTCTTACTAATAAGGATCGTTTCTGTCCAAGGATGCTGTACATAGACACATTAAACGCACACTGTGTACAAAAATACAAACGAAGCATGCAAATGAATGTGTACTTTATATTTTAACATTTATCACTAATAAGTCCTGACCATTTTGAACGGCCTTTGAGCATGACATACAACCAAAAGACATTTGTATTACCTACAGACCGTGTGACGGTTTATTGTGGATTTAATTGTGTGTATAATCACTGGCGCTAGAGGCGAGACAAGTCAGACCTAAAACTAGCAGCGGAAACAAATTGCTGTCTGTCTGTGGCATAAGATATGAACCAAATGAGTATAATGACTGTAAAGCTGGTCATTTTTTGAGTAGTATTTAATGCCACACTGTGTAAATGGCAGCATTAAGTTCCAGCAGAATGAGTAAGGGGTCAGGAAAATCTTGGTGAAGTTTTGGTATTAAGGATTATTGTATCACTTTACAATAACAGTCCGTGAATAATCCTGTACTAATACCCGAATTAAATTAAATACAATCCTTTCTCCAATATAAATTAATCATGAGTTAAAGCATGTACTAATCACAAACTAATGAACCTTAACTATGACTTGAGTCTGATGAATTCATGTGTTAATAAATAATGGCCACTTTAAGTACATGTTTGTTAGTTAATGTATTAATTAAAATGTAGGAGTAAACTACATCAAACATACTGTATGTAAGACTAAAATACTGGAAATATTCTTATAGAGCTCTGGTTTTTAATGTTAATAGGTAATAGCCTCTGTTAAATGAAGAAATGTTTCTGTATTAACTTCACCCTTGTGTAAAGCAGCAGAGCCCTGGGTCCTAGCGCCCCACTATTCACTCATAGCCAGGATTGAAAAAGAAATGAATAGAGAATAACACAAAACGGGTCAAGACGAAATTATCGGTGTTTATTAGTGCATTTTTTTTATGTTCAATAAGGTGGATCAGTGTAAATGACGAAAGTAATACAGTGCCATCCAATCATGTTAGTGTACGCAGCTGTATATGATCAATTACTGTATAGACACAACTGAATGATGCATGTTTGTTATATTCTTTCTTAGTACCTCAATTATCAAGCACACTAACATGTACTTAAGGTGTCCGTTATTTATTCACGCACGAATTCACCAGACTCACATCACAAAGTTCACTTCATTAGTTCCTGATTATACATACTTTAACTCATCACTAGTTCATATATTAAGTAAGTATTACATTTATGTACTGTTATAGTCAAGAAATTGCCAGGATTTCTGTAAACTTTCTTCACTAGGTCACTGGAGACAATGTGTTCTATTATCTGGGCTGCTAGGGCACAGTCAAAACAAATTTAAGATATAAAATATAAAAATATTAATTCAAATATTTCTTTAATGTTTTAGATCATTACAGTGAAGCCCAGACTATTAAAAAAAATAAATATATAAAATAAAGTTTAGTTATGAAAGCAATGAAAGAGAAAATACATGGCTTGAAGGAGGCAAGGACTGAGGTAAAGGGTAGTAGCTCTGAAATGTGGTATGCTAGTTTGGTATTCAGCTAACATTTCTAATAATTGTTGCCTTCCCAAGGTCTGCATAAGCAGCAAACTTTAGTGACCTGAGCTACTTTCTAATGCTTAGCCATTGATGAACAGTTTATAGTGGGTATATTTTGTTTTGCTTCAAGTTACCTCTTTTGACTTGGATTTGAATTAGTATTTGATGGGGGGAGAATAAATACCTTAATCTCTGTCATTTGGCTGTAGATGACAGAAACAAGCCATGGTCTGTTTGCAAAGCAAAGAGGGTAAATGAAATAAAAAATCAGTGAAGACTCGCCCCTTTCTGATCTAATGTGTCTGGCTCTGTGACTAGTCTCTGGTCTGATGAGCTGCCTTCCGCTAAACCTTTGACATAAAAGTATGTGATTGGATAAACGTCAGCAGAGTATCTGCTACAGAAGCAAAGCTGGGTCATGTTAACAAAACTGGAATCACTGAAATATCGACAGCTTGTTATCGTATGTTTATCTGAGTTTGTGTTCAGAATGCATTCTAGCAGCTGATGACCCTTTCACAGAGAAAGCCCTTAAAAGTTCTTTTCACAAAACAGTTCAGATGTCTAAGAACCCATCGATTTCCAAAGAACCCCTAAGGAACCTTTTTTCCATGATAGCATTCAAGCGTACTTTCTTTGGCATTTTAAACGGAGATAAATGTCTGTTGATGGGATGTGGCAGCATTCTGAAATAGCAGTTAGAGGAAAGCTGTTAGCAGATCTTAACAATTTATCGACTACAGAGAAAAGAGCCCTAGGGTCTCCCTGACATCACTAATCACAGTGGTTTTGCCCTTTACACATGGTGTAGGGCATCTTGGCACTCTTACAAGGAGTAGGGCATAATCTCTCTAGGCGGGTGCACGTCGGTTTTCTCACTGAAATGCTCTTGCAGATGGCTGGCAGCTTTCATACGGTGCAGCTTAAACCAAAGGACTCAGCCAGAGAACGTCAAGTCATGTGGTCTATGAGGAATGAGTTGATTTATGGTAAAATGTTATGACAGTGGCAAAGCTGGGCTTTGGAGAACATTATATCCTCAGACATCCTCAGAAACTGGTCAAGCATGATCAATACAGCAGGAGAACATATACACTCACCGGACACTTTATTAGGAACACTATGTAGCGTCTCCTCAGAAGAGCCTTAATTCAAATCAACTCAAGAAGCTTTTATTGTCATTTCAACCATATAAAGTTGATGCAGTATGCAGTGAAATGAAACAATTTTCCTCCAGGACCATGGTGCTACATAAAACAACATAGAGCTACATAACAACACAGAGCTAAGGACTTAACGTAAGTTAAGTTAAAGTAAGCCACATCAAGTGCATCATATGCAACCTAGTGCAAACAGTGCAAGACTGCTGTTCATCAGAAGATGGAAAATTGTGGTCATGAAGGGGTGATAAACATGATAAACAACAATACTCAAATATCAAAGGCTGTGACATTCAAGCTATTGATTGGTATTGATTAATAGAAAACCTTCCCCACACCATTACACCACCTCCACCAGCATGAACTGTTAAGACAAGGCAGGTTGGTCCATGGATTCATGACTTTGGTGCCAAATTCTGACCCTGTACCATCTGTGAGCATCAGTAGAAACCCAGATTTATCAGACCAGGCTGTGTTCCGGTCTTCACCTGTCAGTTTTGCTGAGTCTGTGCCGACTGAAGCCTCAGCTTTCTGTTGTTAGCTGACAGGAATGGAACCTGATGTGATTTTCTGCTGTTGTAGCTCATCGGCTTCAAGGTTTATGCATTCTGAGATGCTTTTCTACTCACCACAGTTGTACAGCGTGGTTATTTCCGCATAATTAGATTTCAATCAGAGTGGTTATATCCACATAATTGTTGCTTACTGGATGTGTTTTCTTTATTGCACCATCCAGAAGCTCAGTGAATATTACCCCATGCTGCTGGCTCACATCTGCATGATTTTATACACTGCACTGCT
Organism: Hemibagrus guttatus; assembly: GCA_033459395.1. Taxonomy (NCBI): domain Eukaryota; kingdom Metazoa; phylum Chordata; class Actinopteri; order Siluriformes; family Bagridae; genus Hemibagrus; species Hemibagrus guttatus. The sequence goes on along the minus strand of JAUCMX010000024.1, from coordinate 16,417,519 downwards.
GCCACAGGATTGGGTGATTAGATAATTGCATGAATGAGTAGGTGTATGTGTATACACAATAGACAGTATTTCTAACAGAGCAAATATTTTTGTTTCATTTTTTAAAGAAAAATTAAAAAAAATGTAGAAATACAGGAATAAAAAAAAAAACCAAGGGTGCAAATATTTCTTGCTAATGAGTTTGAGGTAGCATTGTTCTCTTTTACATTTCACTCATGCACATCTTGCTTGGGTAATTATTAAATATCATCAGTTTCTTAACGCTATCGAGGAGTCTGCAAGTCTAAGCATTTACTGACTGTGGTATTATTAAGTGACTTCATGTTTCCATGCATGAAGATTGAGTAAGAAATGCGGCGAGATGCACTCATGTGACGAAGCGTGTTTGCAGCACACGAGTCCCTCAGGCAATGGCACCAACATCTGTTATGCTAAATATATCATTTGATCTCACAGCAGGTACATTCTCAACAATATCTTCCTTTTGTGTCGCACCAGCGACTCTTTTCTGCAAATCGGCTATGGGATGTTGAACACTCAAAAAGGTGATCAAATCAGAATATCAGTACTCTGAGAAAAGCAGGAAAGGAAAGTCGATTTGCAGAAAAGACGACAACATGCAGCGAAATGCTTTCTGACTGTGTGTGTCATAAAAATAGAACAAAAATAGCAAAAAATTTCAATTAAAAATGTTTTATATCCTCGTATTTCTATATTTGATCTAATTTTTATTCTATTATAATTATTATTTAAGGGGGGGCATGATGGCTTGGTGGTTAGCACGTTTGCCTCACACCTCCAGGGTTGGGGGTTCGATTCCCGTGGCGTTTGCATGTTCTCCCCGTGCCTTGGGGGTTTCCTCCGGGTACTCTGGTTTCCTCCCCCGGTCCAAAGACATGCATTGTAGGTTGATTGGCGTCTGTAGTGAGTGAATGAGAGTGTGTGTGTGTGTGCCCTGCGATGGGTTGGCACTCCGTCCAGGGTGTGTCCTGCCTTGATGCCCAATGACGCCTCCCTGTGTCCCGAGAATAGATCAGATAAGCGGTAGACAATGAATGAATTATTATTCAAAAATTTTTTTTTAAATTTCTTTTTCTTTTTGATTATATATATTTCTATATATTTTTATAGAACAGACAGTCATGAAAAACATTTCACTGCATGTTTACTGTGTATGATTGTATATGTGACCAATAAAATTGAAATGTAATAGAATTTGTGAACAGAATTAAAATAATCTTAATCTTAAAATCGTATTATTCATAATTCATAACTGTATATAACTCATATAACTCATAACTAATCCTTCTCCATCTCCTCTCTCAACATGTCCAAACATTTCTGTACCAAAAATAGCTCAGGTGAATAAACACTGAATTTTCAACCCTGATAGTGCTTCAGCTTCATGAGCTTATACAGTGTAGACTTTTGCACGTGAATAAAGACTCGAGCTTGCTACGCTTCCTCGTCACAGTCTGGCCATATGAGACGTAAAAAACTTTCCTGCCAGGAACAAAGAACAGCACCACCACCTGCTAAGCAATCCCTGTAGAGACTGGATATATGTTTTAAGATGTGAAAATCCCAGCTGGGAATAAGCTTCTGCACGACTTGGTGTGTGACTACTGAAGTGCTTGTTCTGCTTCGTATCTCTTTAGACGGATGTGGTTCAAGACCAGAGAAATGCCAGTTTCAGCGGTAATGATGTGCCTCGCTGCTATCTAGCCACCATGGCAGAGCAAAAGAAAGAAAAAAAAGTTTGATAGAAGTTTGACTCCTTTTCTGGAGATCAGATAGTTTAGGGAAGAGGAGACAAAGATCAGAGAGAGAGAGAGAGAGAGAGAGAGAGAGAGAGAGAGAGAGAGAGAGAGAGAGAGAGAGAGAGAGAGAGAGAGAGAGAGAGAGAGAGAGAGAGAGAGAGAAGAGAGTGAAGGCGAGAGAAAGAGAGAGATGGTAGCTAGAAGTTGACCAAGCTCCACTTCATCTGCTCTGTAATCTGACAGGCCAGATGTGATATGAGAAAGCCTGTCATGAAACACCTTCCATCCCTTCAAGTCAGCGTCAGTCATTCTTCACTACAGTTCCTCATTAATGGGGTGGATGTCAAAAAAAAATCTTGTTCCTTTTTGCAAGGCTGCTAATAAGACGCCGTCTTGATGGCCGTTCCTGAGAAAACGCTCTATTTTCCCTTACAGTGCAAATATGTGATTTGTATACGATCCTGGCTTCCCAGTAGAACCTTTTGCATTATGCTGGAATAATTTATGATAGGAGGCGTGCTTTATGCGTGGCTATAACTCATAAGACAATGCGACTTTGTGCCCTTATTAAGGAAAAGTGTTAAATTAATTCATTCATTCATTCTAATTCATTCAGGCTTTTAGCACCAAACAAATCTGCAGAGAGGGAATTCACAGAGGAGAGTTTTAATTTCAGCACATACATAATGGCACTGACCTATTAGCATGCTGACAGTTTCCAAATGAGTGCAAACAATTATTTTTAAAACCCAGCACCCAACAGGCCCCCATGAATCAATTTGTTCTTTAATGAAGCTTGGTTAGTGTGTCAGGCTAATCTGCTTAGGAGGAGGTTAATGGACACATCCAATCTTGATTAAACTCCCGCCTCAGTCAGCATAAGACCGTGTGTTAATTAACCACCCTGAAAACAAAAGTACATCACTTTTCTGGGATTTCAAACACTGTGTGCATGGGTGAAGGAAAAGGGGATGGTGAAGGTAGCTTGGCTGGAGAGCTGTCATTATGCTGCCAGCGGTCACACAGCCACCTCTGTAGGTGTAGACGAGAGAAGCTGACGATCTCAGCAAATTGAGAGCATAAGCCAGCTGCTCAGCGTGAGCCTCGTTTCTGAAACTAAACCTGTCATTTCAGTCTCCACTGAACTGCCAAAGTTACTCGGCTGCGCAGTTCTGCAATTTAAAGCACCGAGCGTTCAAGGTCCGCAGAATGCAATTTTGGTGTCATCAAGCCAGCACGAATCAATCCAGCCCAAGTCCAGTGCAAAGCCTTCTGCCCAAAACAATTATTGCACAGTAAATCTGGGATTTAAATTAAGACACTTCATCATTCTGAAGGATTAACAGTAGTTTAAACATTCACCTTCTGCAGCAGGATAAAATAAAAATACCCAGTCTGAAACCAAAAGTAGCTGCTTCGCGTGTCCTCCTTTGGCTCTATTTCAAGTGTAGCTAATTGGAAGGAAGGGAAACATGCAGATGAGCTTTTAGATACCTGGGATTTTTTTTTTGTTCGCTCCCTAACGAACACTTTTCAATCTGTTGTTTGGGGTCTGCGTCGTGAGCGAGGAATCACTTTGATGCTGATGTGTGGGCGGTTTGTGCCTCTGTTTGCTCTCATCAAGCTTGTGCCGTCTCATATAGTGTTCTGGAGCTGTTCTGTTTCATGGCTGAGGATGGAGAATGAGAAGCAGGGGATGGTGGAGTTGGTGGGTGGATGATTTTGGGGGAAAATGAAGTGAAATGGAAGGAGGGGGGTAGGTTGATGGGGGCGGGATGCTGGCAGGTTGTATATAGACAGCTGCAAACTAGCGGGCATCCTGATGGGAAGGGGCTTAAAATCATCCCAGCACAGAGGAGATACCACTGAGCTGGAGCTGGAGTGGAACTTAAAACTGTCCTCCTCCTCCTCCTCCTCCTCCTCCTCCTCCTCCTCCTCCTTCTTCTCTCTCTCTCTCTCTCTCATTCTTTCTCCCTACCGAATACAGAATATTTTTACAGAATAACATACATAATAACATAAAAGTGTACATCAACGTTCCAGGTCAAAGCTAGCATGCAGTGGAGTTGCATTTATTGCTCCTGTGCTTTGTTACTTGGATCACATCATATACCCAAACCACCCACCCACCAACACACACACACACAAACACACACACACACAAACACACACACACACAACCACCCACCCACATAAACATACACACAGTGCCTGCACTTTGGGGTACCTTACTCTCCCTCATGTTTCTTTGCTGAACAAAGTGAATATCTCATGAACAACTAAAGATATTATGCTACCCAGAACACAATAACATGACGTTAATGCAGGGCACCGAACCTCCTCAAATGTTTCCCTTCGGTGCTCTTTAGCTGCAGCTTGCCAACTCCTCCGAGTCTCTTCCTGTGCTAAAACACAGGTGAGAAGATTGTTTACTGTATAAATGAAGGCAGGCTGTTAGAGGATGTCTTTCAGATGGTTTAGTAGATCTTCTTGCCAGTCAGCCTGGCAAAATGAATGCTTTATACCATCGTAGCATGATTCACATGCATTCTGTCTTCACAATTGTGTGATCAGAATTCCCCCTGCATCCCCCCTTCTTTCATACACGTCTTTCCTCCTTTTTTGAAGCCCCTGATTCACCATTGTCCCATGCACAATAGCACCGAGCGCTGACCAGACAGCGGGAGCGATCACAAGCACACCATCGGTCTCTCTATACGTCGTTAGAGTGAAAGGAGACAGCCGGCAGATCGTTGACAAGGCTGACAGAAGGCTCAAAAGCAGCAGTGCAAGCAGTCAGCATTACGCACTCAATCAAGACCGAACCTTTCCTTGTTCTCGGGGCGGCTCCCGTTTCCTCTGCTTACCGTTACGACTTAAAAATGAATGTGCTGTGGGGTTGAAGCACAAGAGAAAGAGCCATGTGAGCATTTTCGGTACCTTCTCAATTCTTGATGCTTGATGGAGAGAGAAACAAGTGAACAACAGACGCAAACTCGGCCCTTGTGCACTTAGCCGGGTTAAATTATGCATGTTCAACTTCTGCTGTGAAAATAACTACCTTGCTTTTGCCCCTAGTAAGTGTATCAGTCTGAGGTCAGGTAACATGGTCTTACAAGTGCACATTTGGAAAAATTTGCTCTTGGCATCTTGAGTAGAAATGTAGAAAAGATGAACACTCAGAGATCTGTATGCATTTTTGCCCATTTTTTAAATCTAGTAAATGTATAAAATATCATAGAGTTCAATTTTATTTCTATAGCACTTTGAATAATGGCCAGTGTCACAAAGCATCTTTACATTCATTCATTGTCTACCGCTTATCCGATCTATACTCGGGTCACGGGAAGCCTGTGCCTATCTCAGGCGTCGTTGGGCATCAAGGCAGGATACACCCTGGACGGAGTGCCAACCCATCGCAGGGCACACACACACACACACACTCACGACACAATACGGACAATTTAGAGATGCCAATCAACCTACAATGCATGTCTTTGGACCGGGGGAGGAAACCAGAGTACCCGGAGGAAACCCCCGAGGCACGGGGAGAACATGCAAACTCCACACACACATGGTGGAGGCAGGAATCGAACCCCCAAACCTGGAGGTGTGAGGCAAATGTGCTAACCACCAAGCCACCATCCCCCAGCATATTTACAGGAATTAAAAAAAATAAAAATAAAATAAAAATGACAAAGTTCAAAATTTAAGTTTAGGTTTATCCCTAATGAGCAAGTCAGAGGTGATGGTGGTGATGGAATATCTCCCAGAGATGTTACCAGGAACACAACCTGAGAGGAACCAGACTCAATATGGAACCCCATACTCAACTAGGTAACACTGGAGCATGTGATTATAAATCACTTCCTTTATCTAACTATATATAGTCAAGTGCAGTTGTGTAACCAGGAGCTTATTAGTAAGAGCATCTGTGTAATGTTCATTTAAATTTCTTCCTGCTGAAGCAATCAAACGTTCTGGCATTTGGCACATGCGCTTATCCAGAGCATCTCATTTTAGACAACTGAGCAATTGAGGGTTAAGGGCCTTGCTCAAGGGCCCAGCTGTAGCAGCCTGGTGGACCTGGGATTCAAACTCACAACCTTCCTCTCAGTAGTCTAGCACCCCCACCACTAAGTTACCACATACCCACAATCAAAAAAACTGACCCCAGCTACAGCAGAAGACTATTGAGCACTACTGAGAAAGAAATTTGACCAAACTGTGTTAAAAATGGACACAAACCTGATGCTGGACATCTGACTGATGTGGGAACAGAACAATAAAACACACTACTGGACTAAAAGTGCTGTTTCCAAGCTGTGGGCTGTTTATACATAGTATAACTCACATTTTGCTTTGAAAATTGAAGAAATAAAAATCAGAACAAAAATCTTTCACTGATAACCTGTAAAGCGATGAGTTAATGTTACAGTCCACAGCAAGATAAAGCTTAAAATAAATGTTTACACCAAACTCTGAAGCAACATCTTAGTCAGGATCTTTCCACAGACCTCAGAGGGTTAATAGTGCTGCTTTTGTGTGATTTATTCCTAATTAATCCATCACAATAGCTCACTCTTTTCTATTTATTTTGCCAGGTGCAAGGCAGCACGTCCTGGGAGAGTCCATTTTAGGTCTGCCTACAGACGAGTGAAAGGGGCACCTGCTGTTGAAAGCCTCCATGTCATGGCTTTTCACTCAGGTTCATTGTGGATGGGGATAAAGGGGCTTCGTTCAGTAGCCAGGGCTAAGCTTGGGGCACATCGTCCCTGCTGGAGTTCTTTTGTAGATATTTTTAGTAGCAGTGGTGTGTTTATCCAGACAGCCAGGACAGAGTATGTGTGCTCCAGCACCTGCATCCTTGAGTGGCAGTTGTCTTTCATTCCTGCTGAGCTGGAACTCTTACAGCTAGCTCTCTGAAGTAAAGACGCTAAAATGTACCACTCAGGTACTGAGGTGTTTTTTTTTTTTTTTTACAGTGACGCAAAATGGATAAAAAGCCGTTCTTAAAATACCAGAAGAATAAGAATCTAACTGCACTTCAATATCTACACCACAGAAAGCTGCATATTGTAGTGTGGAATTTCACTTCAGCATGGAGATGGATGTGGATCAGCCTCTGAGCGGAAACACAGTCTCCGCCCACTCCAGACAGTGGCCCTGCATATTCAAATCTATGCAAATGAAACGCCTACGTAATGAACTGCTGCCTCTCAGATGGTGAACCCAGTCCGGCGTTGCTCACAACCAAACATGTGTTTATGTAAATTATTGAATCACTCAAACCTCAAAAGACCACTTTGGAAAGTTTGCTTTGCCCGTGTTTTGTGAAAAATGTGCTCATTTAGAGTGCAAACGCTTTGTCTGTTTTGTCGTTTGCTTGAGGCAGATTTGTTACTCAGGCTTTTGCTTTGCATCTGCATTTCTGACAGGCCAGTGCAGTGGCTCTGACTGCCAACTTTCTGCACAAGCCTGATAGTAAAAGCCTTAACTCTTTCAATTACTTTCAATTTCTTTTTTTAAGGTCACTAAATTTTGCTTATGTAATGAAATCGTGCAATGCGTAAATGTCTTCGGAGAATTATTTAAACTCACCCTTAACACTTACTGCTGTTATGCTTGTTGCCCTAATGCTGACCTATTTCCATAAATCCAAAAGGAGGCTTATGGAATATTTATACATATATATATATATATATATATATATATATATATATAATAAGAGAGAGAGAGAGAGAGAGAGAGAGAGAGAGAGAGAGAGAGAGAGAGAGAGAGAGATTGAGTGTGTGTGTGTGTGTGTGTGTGTGTGTCTCAGGAAATATTTACTGCTTTCTTCTGTAACATACAGTACAATCCAAGACATACACACCAAAAGCCATTTCACACCCAAGCACAAGAAGAATATTCTGTTATTTACAACATGAAACCATTTCAAAGAAATTTCTATTCCTAGAATATAATTTGGGTGCTGGGGCTTAGCAACAATCCTCTAGACATGGATTTCTGTAATCCAATTCTGGTCAAAATACCATGGAAAAAGTAATAAATAAAAGCAATAGACAATAATTAAATTAGTAATAAAGTAATAAAATAATAATACTACTACTAATAATAGATAGATAGATAGATAGATTTAGTTTATTATATTTTCAGAAAAGTTATAGAATTACAAATAAGGAGCAACACTAATCGCTAAGACAAAATTCAGTAAATAAACCCAAATATTATTGATGTTAAAAAAAGTGCCTGTTTTACCCAATAACACAGAGGTAGTGCCATTTCACGTTGCTGAACTGCCCTGTTCATGTGTCAGCCAACAGCCGTGCACTTGATTGAGTGTCCTCCTGATATGAATTCATCACAAAAGCAAGCGGGCAGCAGAACAGTGCCGAGATGTAAAAAAAAAAAAAAATCCGCCTGAACAATTCAACAGAAATATTCTACATCTCTAATACTTTAACATGCTGCATGCTACTTAATTTATGTCTGAGTGTCACTGTTAAATAACCCCATTTGCCAGTATAAGAAAACTATCTCACAGTGTTCTGCAACAGAATCAGTGAAAAATAGAAAATCAATGAAGTAGCCATTTTAATTTACCAAATGGTGGCGTTTTTGAAACACTCTCATATTTCAGACTTGGCCATGACCAGGATAAGGACGCATGGCTTAATTGAACAACATCCTCTTAAATAACCTGAGAGCATCCTGTGATAAATGTATGAACTTAGTGAAGAATCAATCCCAAAAAAACAAAACAAAAAAAACCCCACACACCACCAACAAAAAATCAGCCACAGTTTAAATCAGTGTGTGGATGATTGCCATTTATTACACTCATGGCAAGTTTTTAACCCGGCTACTTCACATCAGCCTGCCAACTATAATTAGGAAATTTGCTGCACTTAGGCCCAGCTCGCCCTGAGAATGACTCCTGCCATACATCATCAAGAAGAAAGTGCTGCCTGTAGCTAATACTCCAGATCCCCTGTCCTGTTCTCTGGGCCAGTGCCCACTCTGTGCCCACACACTGTACTGTGAGCTGGGTGGTAGGATGGCAGGGTGGCACTGTGGTAGGGTGGCGCAACTTCCGTCGCATGTTTCCTCCTTGTCAGAAATGGCTGCCTCTGCTGCTGCTGCACCTCGCCGCTGGCTCTCAGCCCCAGCCGGCATTACAGGGGGAACGACAGCGACCATAAATCAGGCCCAGAAGAAGAGAAGTGTATTGTGTATGAGGAAAGCACAGGGATGACTGCCAAAGCAACCCCAACCTTCTATAAAAGTATACCAACCTGTAACTGTGATGGAGTACAGGTGGAAGATGCTTGAAGCGTGTAGTTGTGCAAACAGAAAGCGATGCTCAGAGCACTCTCAGGATACTCTCAATGCTGATGTGTCTAGTTCAATTCCTGCTTCTTTTCACACCAGTGTGTTATCATAGAGTATTTAGTGCATGTACAAAAACAGTGGGGTCCAAAAGTCTGAACCCATCACTGATTTTGTTGTTCATTTAAACTAGAAAATAAACAGAAAGTTTAGAATTTTGAAATATTTAAAGCAAAGAAAGAAAATGATTTAAAATTCAGTATTCTGCTCTATTTCTTTCCACTTTAAATGTAAACAAATGTACGATATTGACGAGTTTAAAGCTGCTTTGTAAAAAAGATCAGATTGTCCTCAGATGTTGTAAACTTGTGGAGTCCATGCTGTCCAATCATACTGACATTAAATCACAAAAAAGGGGATCACCTAAATACTAAGAACCTGAAATTTGTGGACAAAGATTCTCAGATTCTACTTTTCACTCGAGTTGTTGTCTTTTATATAATCTATAATGAAAATTCTTGACTTTTGGACCTCACAAGTCAAATATAAATTAGCAAATCAAATACATTAGCAAAATAATAGCAAATATAATAGCAAATAGCAAATAAATACATTAGCAAAAAAAAAAAAAAAAATTTTTTTTTTTCTTTATTGTTTTCAAATCACTGACCTAACCTCAAGTCATGGAAAACAAACAAACTCAACAATATGATTGCATGTAATATGATGGGCTGATCAGTTTAAAAAACAAACAAACAAACAAACAAACAAACAAAAAAAACACAATATGACTAAACAAATAATGAATAAATACAGAATATATCACCAAATTTCATTTTTTAAAGCATTGTAATTTAAACCTGCAGTAGGATTCAAGCAGGATATATGGAAATCTTTGAGAAGCCTCAAATCATAGGTTTAATATATATAGCTATTATAGTTTCTGTGTTTGTCAGGAGATATTTCAGGACTTACATCGGAATCCTTTTCTTGTTACAGAAAATCACACCACTCCAAGAGTAAGATGCTTGTGATATGTGAGGTAGAGTGCTAAGCCACTCTGAGTGCACTCCTGTGCTATAATCTTGTTTACACCTAGAGTCTTGTTCATAATAAGGTTATATTGCAAGTTTCATCGCTTTCATTTTCTGCTTCTAGACATTTCAATGGCCTGTGTGAGGGAAAACCTTCATAACGCCTAATGTGTTTAGGGTCCACCCCCCTCTCTTCGGGATGGACAGAGAGATCTAACCACGCAGCGGACCGAGGGATTTACAATTACCCTCTGATGAATCCGCAGCATTTATAGCCCCGCGGCCACGCACAATCTTCTTATGAGCTTTACTTCGGCCCCAAGTGGACCTGTGGCTCAGTGAAAGAGTACTCCGAAGTCAATAAGAAAGCGCTGGGAATGGTTAACCCGTGCCATATTGTAGCACACAGAAACGCGCTCGCCTCGCCTCAACTCAGGAATACATAAAGGTGCGCAGTGAGAGCGCGCTACACGAGCGACTCAAGCCTGCACACCCTTGCGCGGTCTTTTAACGGCGCTCACACACACACACACACACACACACACACACACACACATACAGAGAGCGAGCGAGAGAGAGAGAGAGAGAGAGAGAGAGAGAGAGAGTTGCATGGATTGTGGAGCCCGCCGCCTCCACGTCGGGGTTCATGGTGACCTAGCGAGCTTCTCTGAGACTTAACGGGTTCTCCGCTCAGCACCCCTCCGGTAAGTCTCCTATATGCAAGCACAGATGTTACCGAACGCCTTGACCGGTACGCGCAACAACGAAAACATTCGTGATGCTAGAGCTTAATGACCTGTTCATCTCGTGCGTTCTCGTGCATCACCCTATTTTTTGGTGGGGAAAGAGGCTGGGAGGTGATAACCAGAATGCTGAAAAACTTGTGGTGTCTATAGTACAATTGTACCATAATTGTGGTGTTTAAATGAAAAACAACAACAACAACAACAATTCTCATGCACTTGTGCGTAATTTGGTTTTTGGATATTGGCTGCGAACGCGCATCAGTGGGGATGTGGGGATATGGGGATGGGGTCGTCACGGTATTGCATTGAGGTGTGTTACTTTTTTGGGGGGGGGGAGCAAGAGAGAGAGAGAGAGAGAGAGAGAGAGAGAGGGAGAGAGAGAGAGAGAGAGAACGTTTCAGTACGTCGGTCAGCAGTCTGTTAACCGCTAGAGTTCGCCTTCAACCATTAAAAGCCGGCGCAGTGCGACTGATCCTTTCCTTCGCCTGTCTCTGGGATTTCGGTGAGCTGAGCTGCGTGAGTATACTGTGTGTCTCCTTTGTAGGCATGGTAATGCAATGCTGATCAGATAGCTTATAGAGCGGAATCGGGCTGTGTGCTATACTGTACTGTGATCCGTAAGTTTGTGCCTCCACTTCTGTCCTTATGTTATGCACTTCTGTGTGATCGCACTGCCATGATCGCGGCTGTGCTCTGTATGCTGCTCATCTATCTCTGATCTGCAGACGTCTGATGGATTTAGACAGATAAGATGGAAACAGACAGAACATTTTAGCTCCACACTCAAGCCAGGTTCGTCGTAAGAGAGAGAGAGAGAGAGAGAGAGAGAGAGAGAGAGAGAGAGAGAGGGGATAAATGTGTAACTAAACGGGAGCTGGGAGTTTAACATGAAGCCTCTCAATCTATTTTAGACTGTCACAACCGAAAATGACTAGCTCTCATATCAACCAGTATAGTGTTACCTTATTAACTCAAGCAAATGTGAGATCCGCTTCGCTGTATAGATATTATATCACGCATAAATCGAGTCCTGTGCGCATGGAGACTTTAACATCATATGCAATGAAATCAAGGGTATGTTGTATTACTGAAATCCTAGACTAACATCTGAGACTATGAAAAGCAGTTGATATGTGTGTTGCTGGAAAAGAACATGTTTAAAAAACAACAAAAAGGGAAAAGAAAAAAAAACTTTTCCTCAGTGTCCATGGCTGAGGTTCATGACTGAAGCTTACAAGCTTACTGTAGTTGAGAGAGATAGTGCTTAGGGGAGACTGGGGATTGAATTGTTGTTTGCAGGATCTTGTCTTGTTTCTCGCTAAGTGTGAAAACGAAAAGAGCTGTACACACCAGCTGCTAAAAAGGTGCCTGTGTGTCTCCTTAGATTTAGCCATTTATTAAGGTATAGTGTGACCCATGCAGTTCATAGCGCTGTATTGATGTGTTAAGGGTGCCCCTTAATGTTAATCAGCGGCACATATTAAGATCCAAGAGACTGCAATCATAGCCACAGTATCACTCATGGCTTGTCAGTCTTCCCATACAGGCTATTTTGCTGACAGGCCTTTATTTTTTTCCCCGCTGCTAAATGCCATCTTATGTGCTCACTGCCTCTCCTACTCGATTGATATTCATTTTGCGTGGTGGCTCATCTGTGCAAATCCATGGAGACAGAAATACAAGGAAACTATACCTTGTTATAACCCGCTTTCACCTGTTCATCCAGTGAAGAAAAAAAACCATGCATTTGAATTAACTACAAGGCAAAGTGTGAGAATGCTGCTCGATGATTTGATAGCTAGGAAATGAACAATAATCTTTAACTTATGCATTCACAATTTTTTTTTCTTAAAAAAAAAAAAATTTTTTTAAAAATAACGTAACAAACAAAACAGCTATGTGCTTTTACTTTTGGCAAAGGATCCAAACAATGCTCAAGCTCAGGTGCATCTGCTTGCGCTCTTGTGTTGGCATTCAGACAGGGGCTTCTGGCCAAACAGTGCTTTACATGTTAAAAGGAGAGACGATTGGTTTGAAAATCTCACAGCATTTGTTATGTGCATTTTAGTGTCCTCGTCTTTTTTCTGTCCATCTCTAATGGTGATTATGCAGGTTTTATGATTTGCCAAGCTAGTTTGAATGCACTCTGCCTGAACCAGGCTCTTTGTTGCGGTGAGACAGAAAGAGAGAGAGAGAGAGAGAGAGAGAGAGAGAGAGAGAGAGAGAGAGAGAGAGAGAGAGAGAGAGAGAGAGCTCCAGACTTTCAAGATGGGTGAGACGGTATGAGGTAGATGGACTTCAGGAGAGCGCTGCATATTAAAATATTCGCATATCAACATTTAATGTGTAGTAAGAGTAACAATAAATGTGTAGTGAATTAAACGATTGTACAACCAGTGGCTAGTTTTCCAGGGTGTGACCCCCACTGAAAATTTTACAAAGCAAATAACTTACTATGAGGCTACTATAATGATAAGAAGGTTCTACCTTGACATTTAGTACAGTAAACATAAAAATGAGTGTATTAGAGTGCAGTGGGGGTAACAGTCACTCGTCACGGCACACTGTATATACACCAGCCAGTGAGTTTAAAAAGATTCTAACATCCATTGACCAGTCTTATAGTCCAAGACTTATGCAAGCCTCCACTGATTCGAGATTCATTACATTTTTATCTTAAGATCTATTCAGTATTTTCATTTATTAATAAAATTTGAGCACACATTTTCAAACTTCATATTCTTAGCTAGGTTCATATTCCTTTGCCCTCCTTATTCATGCACAATGACAGTTATTGCCCCTTAATAAATAAAGCCTCTTAATAGCTCCTTTAATACTAATTATCAGACTTACTTCAGTACCACAGTTTTAATTAGCAGTAATCATTGATTAGCAGGATTATAATTTACACCTGGAAAAAGAAATTTCCCAATTATTTTGTATTTAATATTTTGATATTTTCATATATTTATATGTTAGAAATTAGTGTGCAATTGTCCATGCGTCACTATATTAGATTGCTCAAGACTGCTACAGTCGACAGATAAGATTTCTGATTATGTCAGATAGATCTTGACAACTGACTCATTTTTATAGCCAAAAAAAAGAAAATTATTAACAATTTAAACACTGAGCCCAATGAACAGATTTATAGATTTAATAGACGGGCGTAAACTGGCAATAAAGATGCAATTTAACCGTTTTCTACACACCTTCATCTTCAGTAATCGCTTTATTTTGGTGTGGGTTGCGGTGGATCTGAAATCAAACCCCGAAACACTGGGCACAAAGCAGGAATTCAGCCCAGATGAAACGCCAGTCCATCACAGGGCACCATAAACACACGCATTCACACACTCTATAACACCATGGGGCTATTTAGCGTAACCAATGCACCTATATGCATAAGTCTGAACAGTGGATGGTGGTGATACCTGATGGAAACCCACATGAACAGGGGGAGAAGATGGGAAACATCAAGCAATGTTACCTGCTATAACACTATGCGGCTCTGCTGGAGAACATTAAGGAAAAAAATAACATCACATTTTATCATTTCAGATTACTTTATTTAATGGGGTATTTTGGGGTGCGTTGCCATATGGCACATTGGAAAAAGGGCAGATCGAACATTCATTGTTTTTTTTGTGCCTGGTGAAGCAGAGGTAGACATTTCATTTGCATAGTGTCTTTACAACTCCTTACAACAACATGTGTTGCACTTTTCTTTCATTAAGCTGAATTTTCCTCTTACAAACTGGTCGAACTTTCTTTCAAAATAATCCCTCCCTCTCACTGAGATAGAAGTTATCTTCTTCATTAGAGGTATAATTATCTCCTTCATGTAAGCACATAATTGCTGCAACTAAAATCCAAATACTGTGAAAAGTAGAATAAGATTTCTTTAAATGCTTAAAAAAAAATCAGATAAATGGCATCAATGTGGCAACAGTCAGTACGTCAGAACTGAACGTCGTTCATGAACTTTAACGCTTTTATCAAACAGCAACTCCAGTTGGATATGTGCGCTTCATCATGATCTTATCGTAGCACGTCTCTTATATGGGGAGCTTTTAAGTTTCGAGTTCATTTTCAGAGCGTAAGAGCTTTGTGTATCTGCAGAACCATCATTTACCATCATGCAGTCATCACTTACAGCACCTGCTGATATAGCACTTATACCAATAAATGCTCATTACACAGTAACAAAAACACTGTTTTGTCTGAAATTACAGTAAACACCTGAGACCTGAACTTAATAACCAAAACTAACACATTTTGATCATTACACATTGTTCTGGTCTGAACACTACTGATGCCTGGTGAAGCAGTGACTGCAAAGAGTTGAACAATTTCTTTTTTTTTTTTCATTAACTGAGCAACAGGTTAAATCTGATGCAGTAAAATTTAATGGAGTTTGATCACTATTGCGGCACACTTTTTTTACAAAAGTACTTCAAAAGCTTTAGCGCAGTCCGAGGGCAGGCAAGAATTATTAATTTTTTAGTTCACAAATAGCAACAAAGCATTTCAATTCTGTTGATTTTAGGAGTATTTATTGATTGATTGATTGATTGATTGATTGATTGATTGATTGATTTAACAAACATTAATGCAAGTACATGCTGCAGATCATTTCATTTGCTTAATCTTACATTTTAACTAACTGTAAAGATCTTTTTTAGGTATCAATACTGCTTACTGTTTGGCTGATAACAATAAAAAACTCCATATTTTTATGCATTGTTATCCATTTAGATAAATAAAAATAAGCTAAGTTGTAGTAAGTAGATCATTCTTGCAAACAGAATGTGCACATCTGAAATAATTTACTTTAGCTGGGGTTACAGTGAGCTTTCATGTTTTAAATATTTCAGATGATGTAAAAGATGACATTCAATGAATAGGAAAGCTTTTTTTTGTGACATATCTACTGTGATCTACCTCATCAACAATGATTTATCAGGAAAAGTTTTCTGGGGCACAAAGCATCTAGACACGCCTGTGTTAGTGACATTAGCTTGGCTACAGTAACAAGAAAATGACTCCAGGGTGCAGAATATAGTCTATAATTTGCTTGCAGTGTGCAATGTGGTAAAGTATACATATTCCATATAGTGTATAACATTTCATAAAAAAAAATATAAATTGAATTGAAAAATGCTGGTACACTGGATTAAATTTTGGTTTCTTCTTCTTCTTCTTCTTCTTCTTCTTCTTCTTCTTCTTCTTCTTTCGGCTTTTCCCTTCAGGGGTCTCCACAGTGAATCATCTCTCTCCACCTATCCCTATCTTCTGCATCCTCAACACTTGCACCCACTAGCTTCATATCCTCATTAATTCCATCCATATACCTCCTCTTTGGCTTTCCTTTTTGCCTCCTGCCTGGAATCTCCATATCCAGCATTCTCCTACCAATATACTCACTCTCCCTCCTCTGAACATGTCCAAACCATCTTAATCTGGCCTCCCTAACGTTCAACATGAGCTGTCCCTCTGATGTACTCGTTCCTAATCCTGTCCAACCTTATCACTCCCAAAGAGAATCTCAACATCTTCAGCTCTGCTACCTCTAGTTCTGACTCCTGTCTCTTCTTCAGCCGGTCTCACCACTGTGCTGTACACCTTCCCCATGATTCTCGCTGATATTTTTCTATCAGGATTCAATTTTGGTTTGTTTTCCTGAAATTTCACACAAATTTGAATTTCAGCGTAAAGAGACGCTAAACATCGTAATCACTTCTTTCTAATCTGTCTAATTTCCATTCAAAGTCATGTAATACTTTCAGATGTCTAACTGATCATCCCAAATATTTTCATAAGAGAAAGATCAGTGATTTTGGAGTAACTTAACAGGAAGAGACGTGTCAGTGTTTAGCTGCCAAAGGCTGACTAAGCCTGGAAAGTGTGCGAATTCTCTGACATTTAAATGTCTATTTATTTGTAAATGTATTATGCATTTCCGGAAGCTTTTATCCAAAGGGACTTAATGTAGCAGAATAGAGCCCAAGCATGGAGCAATTAAAGGAGCTGACAGCATAGTGCAAGTGCCACAAGACACAGTTTCCACCAATTGACATTTGGTGGTTCAGTAGATAATTAACCTTGGTGGACATTTTATCCCAGCTTTTCACAAAAGGGCCAAAACAGAACACAAAGATTGTGACTACTGATATATTTAAAAATTCTCTTTGGCTTTTCTCAGTGACCGTACATCCTGTGATGGAAGTAGAAATATATTTCTGCTTCTAGAAACCATTTTATTCACTCGGAATTTCCATGCACAATAGCTTAATTGAATTAAGATGCTTGTCATGTAGGACTATTTATTTATCGGTTTAGTCAGTAATCGATTATATTATGTATATTGTATTTGGTGTCATATATCTGTGCACACTAATCAATCATAAACTGTCCAAAGTGTGTCTGCATTGTTCACATGGATTATATGCAGTCAGTATTTCACGATTATGACAGTGCATGACAGAAATGAACTGCATTGAGTAAGCCTTTCAGTTGAGAGATCAGAGATGGTCAGCCTCTGATTTATAGATAATAGGACACATTGTACAAAAATGAAAGATGAATAAAGACACGTCAAATTGAATGATATAGTAGATAGAATTAATAAAAGGGTCTTTCTATAGTGCTGAAAAAAAAACCCAGCATTAAAGCAGCTGTTGAAATAGCATACAGGATTCCCTTGCTATGCCATGATACACGTTTCTTATTCGCAATTTAACACGCTGTATTTCAGATTAGAATTATAGAAAACATGACAGAAAGCTGACGTGAACTGAGTCTGCGGAAACGTGTTGCCTTAATCACAGCGTCATACAGCATTGCTTCTACAGTCGCATCAAATTAAAACAGCTCAAACACAACCTTCAAAAACAGATTCCCAAGACTTGTCTTTGATGCTTCCAGAGTATAGTACTGTTCAGGAGAAGTGCCAGTCCTGAGAATGTACGCCTACCTCCAGAGATGGAGGCCACAATCATTATTCATTCTACACTGAGTGCCGAGCCTCGGGACAGCTTGCAAATGGGTAGATGAGCCATTGACAGTCACAGAAAGCACTTGGAGAGAAAGAATAAAATAAGGCTGTCGTGCTTTCAGAGAGCCATCGTTCTGCATTTAGAAATGCACTAGCACTTATAGATAATGTGGAAATTATAAAGCCTTTACCACTGAGTGATATTTTATTTCAATTTAGCAAAGCAAAGATTGTACAAAATCGGAGATGTTATCTCTTCACAAGCATACCAGTGGCATTAGAAAGGTTGAATAAACTGCTCAGGTGAGTGATTTAAGTGAATGGCTTGAGATTTGGAGCTGTTGCCGACTCCGACCTAGCAACTGGTGCAGCAGTGTTTACTTTGGAGATTTCAGCACCAAACCTCTGATGAGTGTCAGTGAAGGTTAAAGTGGATTACAAGCAACTGTCCAAGCCTTTCATTAAATGGTCACTACAATTCATGCAGTCATTCTTACTAGATAAATGCTTTTTCCTGCTCAGTGTCATAGTGGATCTAAAGCATGTCCTTGGAACAATGGCCATGAGGTTGGAACACATCCTGGATGGGATGCAGCTCACCATGATTAAATCATTTAAAATGACATGGACTAAGCATGGAAACAATGACGATGTGTCTCTGAAATTTGTTAATGGATTAATCTGTCCTTCGCAAGAATGAACATTTTAATCAGCTTCCAGTTCGTTATTATTGTTCTGGGGTTCAACAAGTCATGTAGGCCATTCAGCTGGAGAAAGGACAAAAACTTTCCATAAATAAATGATATACTGATGATGTTTATCCTTCACATAAATTAATTAGAGGATCTGATGACTTGGCATTGTACCTGCAGGACTCAGGTCTGGTTTGATGAATACACTTTTCTCATATTTAAGCTGGCGACACATAATAGGTCCGTCATTGCTGAATTCAGAGCCTCTTTTATTGATTAGGTTTTTGTGCGAGCATATGGCACATGCAAGTTCACTCCCTAAATATGTATTCAGAGCTCCAAGTCTTTAGGCATTAGAATATTAGCTCCCTGTATAGATTACTAAACTACTAAAGGGATGATATAAAATAACATTACATAAAAATACAAAATTTTACAATTAGTTAATTATACACACTCATAATGTTGTGAAACTCAAAGTGGTATTCACTGGTAGTATCTTACTGTGACTATATCTTTATTTTTAAATATTATTCATATTATTCATGGTGGAAAATATAGTAGATACAGGATATATGATGGGAAAATATCACTTATAATAAGTTGTTGTTGGCAACATACTTGTCAGGAGTAGCTGGACAGTTCCCTGCCAGGCCCGGGGAGGGCGCTGGCAGGAGAATCCTGGAAGCCTGTTTGTGTCTGTGTGATTTCCTGCCCATTGTTCTCCACCCTGATTGTGTCACATGTCCCTGATTACCCTGATGTGTTAATAAAACCAGTGCTTCACTGAATCCTGCGTTTGGGTCTGTGTTTTCACGGCGTGCTGGAGCACGCGGCACCACGGAGATCTGGGTTCGAGCCCTGCATCGGGTGGGAGTGGTGGCCGGTCGTGACAATACTGGACTAAAGCAACTAAACTTTAGCAAATTAAGCAACTACTAGTTATTGATTTAAGCTGTACTTGATGTTATATGTAATGAGAAAGGTATAACACATAACAGAGCATGCATCTATAGGAAAATAATCAATGATAGGGCGTTGTAACTCCTTCATTGTTACCACTCCAGTGGTAAGTTGTGTAGTCTCCTATAACACCTTATCCTTAAGTGTTTATTCCTCTTTTTCCTCTGAATTTATTTACGAATGACATGGCATACTTTTTTAATGTTGTTTATAGTTATATTTATGTATGCTGATCTTCATAACACTTTCTTGGTACATGTTTCTCATTACTGCCCATGAGGCTGAAAAACTCCTTGTGGAAAGCATCATGGCAGGATAGAGCTTCTAGCCCAATTGTAGGCTGTAATGATGACCCATCACCCAGTGGACCAAACTCTGCTTAGACTAGAAGCGTCTCATGTCTTGAGAGATGTATAACTATGACACTATGACCAAATAGAAATTATGAGACTAGTACCATAAGGCTTGCACTGGGCCTGGTACTGATTGATCTTTGTAGAATTACTACCTGTCAATTACGTGCTTCAAAAATTTAAGATACATAACCTTGGGCAAGAACCATGGGTTTGGAAATAGAGTCACCCTGGAACCATTTCATCATCGGAGAATGCATTGTGATTGACAGTACAAAGGGCTGTCAAGATAAGAATGATGAGCTTGTGACAAGAGCCTGTGCTTCTCTCACTGAAATTGGATGAAACAAGGATGAATCCCTACCTGTGGTTATTGGAGTTTATTTGAAGGTTTAATTCTGGCAGCCCCTAGGGAGTTGTTGTGGCTCTGGATAACATTTCAAGACCTGGAACTGCCTATAGTGACCTACCTAAACAGGTAAGTGTGATAACATCTCATACACATGGGACAACAAGCTAGTATTGCAACAGAATGTAATTTTGCTGTGTTGAATGGTATTGTCTGCTTTAACACAAGGGATCTTTCCCAGTTCCTTGCAAGTCAGCATTGTAATGTGCACAAAGATGGTGGAAATGCCTCAGATAGCCTGCTCCCCAGTGGAGAACTGTCAGAACAATTGTCCAAGTATGGTATTACCCTTATGCCTCTGGTCATCAGAGTTGACGGAAATGTTTGTATGTATTCCCTGGACGCCCTCAGTTCTAGAGAGATGCCGGAGGGTAAGACAATGGATTGGAATGCTCGCCATTGATTGGAAGACAAGCCACCACAGAAATCTGTGATCGTAAGTGAAGAGGGCATGAAAGATGCACAACACAAGCTCACTGATGACCCAGTCTGTAGTCTGTGTGGTTTTGTCAACGGAATACAAAAAGGAAAAAAAAAGCAACCATAAAGCTTCCCTTTGGCAGCCCTTGTTCTTCATGACTAGTTCCAGCTTTCTTGCTGGTTAACTCATAAAGAGGTCAAATGCAATCAAATTTTAAGAGCATGACTTTTGTCCATGTAGGACTCGTACTAGCTCAAGGGTGCTTATGTGGATACCTTACTGATGAGCCAGTTTTGTAGCAACTTCAGTGTGCCACCTGGTCTATCCATTTGTCTGTTCTGGCATTTGAAGCTGAAAACAGAGAATCTTTAGCTGTAAGCCTAAACAGTGGCTTTGATACATAAGGCAGATTTTGCAGAGTTGATTCCATGTTTCCAGCAGCCCAGACTGTGTCAACCAAGCCTGGTGTTATTCATAAAGCAAATTGGTGGAGATCCATCCTGCATCCTGTTCTATGTGACTCACTGCCAGGATGTTACAGAGGGACCAGTAGCTACAGAGCCACTGCTCCAGTGCAAAAAGCAAAACTGTAGACTGCTTGTATGCGCCATGTGTGAGTTAATTTTGTAGGATCTCGCCAGGATATCACCATTAGGCATGAGGTGCCAGAACCTAGAGTAATCTTTTGTCCAGTGAAGACAAAAGTTGCAAAGTTGCAAGCTTTGGCATGGTTCAGTAGAGAGTTTCAGAACCTCCTTCCAATGTCCTCCATATAGTTCTTATATTGAGGCATGGTGAAATTCCATTTGGTCAATGCCAAGTCAGTGGTCACATTGCTGGTGTTTATTCCCAGCTACTAGAGAGCTTAGGCATTGGCTGCACAAGTGCTAATTCTTTAGCGAACACTTAAAGTTAAGCTATACATACTATATAGTGGAAACCAGCAAACTCTGTGGTTAACTATGTGTCATGCTGGGAAAACTCACCACTCTAGTAGAAAGGAGTCAATCTGCTAGTCCTCGGATGCCTGGGGATGTGAAAGCTGAGTAATTCACCAGGGGAGCAAACATGGCTCAGCAGAGAGAAAAAACGGTTGAGGAGAGGGAGGGGGAATCAGCTCCTGCTATACTGAACACTGCAGTTATCACTGTACGTGGTGTTTTACTATAACTATAATATTATCTATTTAAACCGAGCCACTGATGACAGCAGGACATCTTTACGTATACTTAGACCATTGCATGCTTCGAGGGGTTTCCTCCAGATACTCCAGCTTCCTCCTGTCCAAAGACATGCGTTGTAGGCTGACTGACATCTCTAAATTGTCTGTAGTGTGTGAGTCTTTGGCACACTGTCCAGAGAGTCCCCTGCCTTCAGCCCTGAGTCCCCTGGTATAGGCTCCAGGTTCCACAGCCTTGTGTAGGATAAGTGCTACAGATAATGGATGAACGTTCTACAGACAGTGATGCATCTAACTTGAATCCGTTCTACTTCTTCTTAATAGATAAAACAGTCCATATTAATAAGCTACAAATGTTTTGTTGGACTTGTAAAAACATTTTGCATATTGCCATGGTCATATTAGATCTAACAAAATAGATTAGATAAATTATAGCATCAGATTTGATCTTATTATAACTGATGGCATTGATGTCTTTGTTGTACACACACACACACACACACACACACACACACACACACACACACACACACACACACACAGAGGCACATGCTGCTCAGTGAAACATGCATGTCACAGCCACTATAATTAGTCCCAGAGGGACATACAGAACCTTAGGAGCGAGGACCAAAAGGACTCTAGAGTTACTGCAATCTAAATTAATTTCATGAATTTATTCATATTAATATAGCCAAGACTGAATTCATTTAGAAACTTTATTCAACATATTCAAATTTTCTTTTGTTACCAGGTTGGTTGTTAAACTGTGCATTAAGATTTTCAGGTATGATATAAGATGGAGCTGACTGACCATGCATGAGAATTGTTCTGGAGACCTCTGCTTTAAGATGCATGCGAACTGATCCTGTAGATTATGATGCAGGGTGTTAGGTGTGAAAAGAAGATAACGAACATATCAGTAGTGTGCTGATGGGTATGATCAAAAAGCAAAACATAACAAAGGGAAACATGTCTCTACTGAATTTTGTGTGTAATGCTTTTATTTATTTTTTTCATAACAAGTAAGTAGCATAGTAACAATATGTTCTTCTAACCCAAGTCTTTTACACCTGTGCCTTTGCTGAAATTAAATTCTGCTTTTCAAAAGGCTCATGTTTTTCTTATCTGCCAACTTTTTTTGCCACCACTAGGAGAGAGTGTATGTTTTTTAAACCAATGAATATTTGTTTGGACTGTGCTGGCCACTGGAGCTGAAGTGCTGAGAGGCTATGTGAGAAGAAACGTGCCGAACTGAAGTGTGAAGACAGGTGCTGCTTGATGGAAGCAGCCAAACAGCCATCTGCTCTGGAATACTTCTAGCCTCTGGAAAGAAGCTGTCTCGTACTTGCAGCACTGATTAATGTCTCTGTCTGCTCACTAAAAGACATATCTGACAGATGTGAGTTACTTAGATTCTGAAAACCTGACACAAATCAAACTGTTTTACCAAATAAAATGAAGTCGGAATTAAAGAAGGAAAAACGTTTGTTGTGCTTTACGGAGCATAAAGTAAAACGATAGGAAAAAAAAAGTGTATATTGTCTGTCGTTGTGGCACACGTGAAGCGTATGCTTCAGAAAGTTAGAATTTAGATTTAGATTTTATTAGGAGGTTAATTCAGTGCGTTGATGAATGACCCATCACTGTGGTCCACCCTTTCTGTTTCCCTCTGTGTCTTCCCAGTGAGTCTGTGGACATTTCTGGGTGACTGCTCACTCCTGGATATCTTGACAGATTTATCTTGTTCACAGGTGCAGGTATAAATGTATAATGTGTTTCTCAGACAGGACCACAATGTAAGGATCGGGTTGGTTCAGTGGCCCTTTCCATCAACTACCCTGACATGGGTCAAGGATGTCTCCTGAAACTGGGACATTTAATAGTAGATGTCAAATCATACATGACTCTTAGAGACAGGCAGCACATGTCCTGGACATTAATTTGGTCAAAGCCACACAGATTAGAGTAGAAAGTGAGATGGTTAGGTTTCTGTCTGTGTGAGGACAGTGAGTCAAACATTAATGTTAGTAAAATGACTGCTTTCATAAAACAGCGCTGTGCTCTGCAGTTGAAAGTAGCTGTACACAATTTTCTCTCTAATGGAGAATTGCAACTGAACCACAGAGAATCTATTAAAAATGGCAGACACTAGTTGTTCCTCATGTCATATCACTGTTACCTGCTTCATGAGGGTTAACTACACCATCTGCTGAGACAACAGCAGGTTTTGAGTTTGCAGGTTTTGATGAATAACACTTAATCTAGAAAATGGAAATATAGATAAACTCTACAAATACACCTTTGAAAAACATCTCAGATTAATGTATACACTAAAATTTTAGTGGTTCTTCAAGCAGTGATTTGAAATTGTAAAGGTACCAGGCCTTCTATAGGCAATATGTTTGTTCTGCTCTGCTAATGTGCAATATTGATCGCTGTTTCCAGGGTACCATTAAGAACCTCAAGCATCTCTTAAAGTTCAGTGGGTAATTAAGTAAAATGTCTTTTAAATTCTATTGACTGAGGATTGCACCAGCTGCCAAGATAGGTTTAATGCATCTCAAGATTTTAAAGGCCTCTAAGCATTTCTGCCACGATGGGGCGTAAATTTTTCTTTGTGGCAGGCAGAGGCATTGCACTTACGTAAGCAAACACATCAGGCCATAATTAAAGGTTGGGAATTGTTTTAAATAATTTAGCCCATGACTATTTAAGACATTCTATGACGAAAAAGCATTAGAAGTACTCATACCGTGAATCAGAGTGCAGAGAATAGTATTGTTACCATAGAAACTGCCTCCAAATATGGAGAAAATACAATATACTAGCATCTATTTATCGAAAATGTGCCAATACATTCCTGTCCGAAACTATTGGAATGTTTATTTGTTTGTGTTATACACCAAAGTCGTTTGTGTTTGAGATCAAATGATGGAGGAGACGTGAGTTAGGATTTTAGGACTTAAGATTTCAGCTGTTATTTCTGGTATCTGATGTGTTCAACAACATAAGCTACAGAACCTTTTGTATCAGAAAAATCTTTAGATGAGCAAAAGTATAGGAACAGATATGTCTTGAAGTAAAATAAAATGAATAACAATATTTGCTTGCAATAACTGTATCAAACCTACAACCCACTTATGTCAGGCTTGTAGCACAGATATTTTCAGTTGTTTGCCTCAGGGGGTTTTTCCCCTCTGTCTCCTCTTCAGCAGGTGAAATGCTGCTAAATTGTGTTAAGCTCTGGTGATTGACTTGGCCAGTCTAAAACCCCGATGAAGTCTTTTTCCCCTGATGAAGCCCTTTCTTGTGTTGGCAGTGTGTTTTGGGTCATTGTCTTGCTGCATGATGAAGTTCCACACAATAAGATTGGATGGATTTCTCAGTAAATTGGCAGACAGGATGTTACTATAGAATTCTAAATTCATTGTGCTGCTAGCATCATGAGGTACATCATCAATGAGTTAGTGAGTCTATTCCAGAAGCAGCCATGCTAACTCAAGCCATGACACTACCACCACCATGCTTCACAGATGAACTTTGTTTTGGATCATGAGCAGATCCTGTCTTTCTCCACACTTTCCATCACTTTTGTAAAGAGAATTATTCTTGGTTCCAGGACTTTTCTGGGTCATCTCTGTATTCCTTTGTGAATCCCAATCTGGTCTTCTTACTGCTGATTGAGTAGTTCTGATCTCGAAGACTTCTTCAAACGGTGGATTGTGAGACTTTCACTCCTTCCCTGTGGAGGTTGATAGTGACTGTTGTTTTGGGGGTTTTCTTCACAGCTCTCACAATGATTCTGTCATCAGCTGTTGTTGTTTTCTGGAGCTGACCTGTTTGCTGTTTGTTGCTCAGTACACCAGTGGTTTCTTTCTTTTTCAGGACAAATTGTTGTATTGGCTATGCCCAATATTTGTGGAAGGTCTTTGATTGATTTTCCTTCCTTTCTCACCTTCAAAATGGCTTGCTTTATTCCCACAGACAGCTCTCTCTGGTCTTCACGTTGACTTATCCTTTTCAACAACAATTTTCGTCTTCACATGGGAAACCCCAAGGCTTAAACTAAGAGTAGTTGTTCAGAGCTATTTATTGTTTAAATGATCAATCTAACAATCACATACCTGCATAACAAGATACACCTGTCAGTCACATGTCTGATATTTTTGCACACTTGAGTGGCCGGATATTTAACACATCTACATATAAATAGCAAGAAATAAAATCTGAAATTATAAACTCTTCACTCATATCCAACTTTTGATCTCAAACCCAAATGTCTTCAGTCTATGGCAAAAACAATTGGATTGGTCTTGCTGTTCCAATAGTTTTGGAGTATTCACATGGTTTGTTGGCTGTGGTGTATACTAGCAATAACGGTAGAAAGCATCTTCATGATTTATACAGCATTTATTTGCAATAATTCAGGTATTTTTGCCTTATGTGTGACAGACAGCTTTTTTAAACGATAGACATTAACAGTCTTTAAGGCCATCAAATTCGTATTACTTTCCCATTTGTAGGAAAGGCAATGAAACATCATGACCATTATCAGTAGTAGTAGCTAGCAGATATAGGCCCTATACATGCATAATGTAGACTGTTCACATAATTATTAATATAAACAAAGCCCATATGGGATTTAGGGAAATATTTTGATGCCAAAAAAAAAGGAAAATTGGAAAGAATAAAGAGACAACAGTCGCTAGCGTTCATTTAAAATGATTATGTGACTTCATTTTGACACTCCTTACATGTTGATTGAGCACTGGTGAATTTTTCAGTAGTTGTTGATTGAAAAAGAATAGAAAAGTAGTGAAGAAAAGGAAATGTATTTTTACTTTGTACCAAAAAGTTATCTGAAGACATATACCATTTAGGACTGTCAAGACATATAGGACTGTCAAGTTTGGATTATTGGATAACCTTGCTCATCCACTCATCTGTATCTTCTGTTAGAATGATTCACATTTTTTTAGTGAGGAAGAATCTATTTAGTGCATTTACTTGGTCTCTCTCTCTTCTTCTACTTTACTATCTTTCTTTCTCATATACTATTGGTGTTTTGGACAAGATCCACCTCGCCCTATGCACTGTGACAGAACAGTCTATTCAGCATTCATAGTAACATATGATTTCTTTGTTCATTCATTTTGGCCTTGGGATGTTGGTATGAAGACTGGAAAGGATTGATTCTTCTCCTGCACCTGGGCTTTATCTTCCTTTCAATCTTTCTTGTCATTATCCTTCTTCAGTCAGTTAATAAGCGATTTTTCGCTTCTTTGAACAATGGCGGCCTTGTACAGTGGTCTCGTGCCCTTCTTATACTGTTTACTCTGTACAGACACTCCCACACATATGTGCTTGTTGAACATCCCTTTCCAGATTTAGTACTTGTTATAATAAGCTCCACTATTCTGGGAAGGCTTTCCACTAGATGTTGTAGCGTGGCTGTGGGGATTTGTGTTCATTCAGCTACAAGAGCATTAGTGAGACCAGACACTGATGTTAGATAAGGAGGTCTGGCACACAGTCAGCATTCCAATTCATCCCAGTGGTGTTCAGCGGGGTTAAGGTCAGGCCTCTGAGTTCTTCTGCTCCATCCATCTTGATAACCCTTGCTTTGTGCACAGTGGCATTGTCATGCTAGAACAGGTTTGGACATCTTAAACCCAGTGAGGGCAAAATTCTACAGCATGCAAAGACATTCTAGACAATTCCGCGGTTCTAAATTTGTGGCAGCAATTTGAGAAAGTGTGATCAATTGTCCACAAACTTTTGCCCGTATAATATACACTGTATAAGACAAACCAGAGAGAATGCCAGTGAGTGACTTGATCAGACTCCCATCAAGAACAAACATCAACGATTACAAACACACGAGAGAGATATATTAAAGCAGAGTTATAGCACATAAACTGCAAATTGAGAGTTTGACGCAAAAACCATATGCACACAGTCTATAGAGAAAAAAGATTAGATCATTCTTCAGTATTTTTTCAAGATGTACAAGTTTATGGCACATGGTAGAAGCCCTTATCCAGAGCAAGTCACATTTTTTTATACAATGAAGCAGTTGAGGGTTAAGGGCCTTGTTCAAGTGCCCAGAAGTAGCAGCTTGACAGTCTTGGGATTTGAACTCACAACCTTCTGGTCAAAACTTCTGCACTGAGCTTCCACTGCCTACACACATGTGTGTTGAGCCAGCAGAATTGTCCAGGCCTGAATGCTTGACCTCTGTTGTACAGCAGTCTGCTGCCTCTGTTTTGATGTGGGTGGCATTAATATGGTATCAACAACAGCTTCAGTGCACCTTGGTGTAGTTTCTACAAGTGTCCAGAACTATACAGTATTGGTGGAACACTATATATATATATATATATATATATATATATATATATATATATATATATATATATATATATATATATATATATATATATGATATGTCCTGAATGGTCCGAGTGATGCAGAAGTCTGTCTAGTCTTCCTAGTCATTTCCAGCAAACAGGTCTCTCTGATCATGATTGATTGCGGTGTAATGAAGGCGGACATGACGTTGAGACTTGCGGGGCAACAACTTCAGAGAGCACCGCAGACTGAATTAAATAAATTTACCTCACTATATTTGTGTGCCCTTTGTAATAAAGCTCATCTCACTTGGTCCCCAGTTCGGTGATAGCTTTTCTCTGAGTACCGCATCACAATGCAGACTGCATCCCAGCTTCCCTTTGCCTGCTTTACTTGTTTACTCTTCTCACTCTCAAAAACAGGTGCCTTGTGGATCTTAATGCATTGCAGCTGTGATTGTACACACGTTTTTTTTTTTTCTGAAAATAAAAGAATCCTTCCTTTACATAGACTGCCATTGTGGGGAAATGGAGTGTGGAAATAGTTCTTAGTGAATGCTACTGAATGGAGAGTGATATTCAGGGGCATTTTAATGAATAGGCAGGGTTGGCAGATGGTGGGAACAGAGGTGCTTCACCAGCCTCCACCTGTTGTTTCAACATTCACAGACCCTTTACTGCTAGATATACCAGGCTGGCTTTCAGCCCCAATCAGAGCAGCTAGCTGATCGCCAAGTGAGAGACAGAGGCATGAGAAGGCGAGCCAACGAGGGGGCAAGAGAGAGAAATTTTTGAAATTGTGAGAACTGTAAGGTGTTATCCTGCAGACAAATGTGGATGTCCTTGTAAACAGTGTGTCAATTACACCATCTCAACTTAATGCTGGATGACAGACTAATGTTTATTAGAGACTCATGGGTGAATATTTGTGCCTGGCTCCAGTCTCCAGTCTCCTGGGAGAAGCACAGTGTTTGATGAGACTCACTGGCTTTACTGTACTCAACTGAGGCCACTGCAGAATTTAACTGTCATTCGGTGGACTTGAACATGGGTGCACTCTAATGATGTGGGTTTTTATGAGATTGTAGACTGAAGTGAAGCTGACAGCCTGTTCCTTGCTGACTTCATGCCATTAATTTGCTCAGAGAAGTGCTCAAGAGAAGTGCTTTACATTCAGTTTGTCATTTAAAATAAATCAAAAGGCTTCAGCTAGCTGTCACGCTCTCGCTTTCTCCACAGCAGACTTGACATGTTAATCTTGTGTTTTTCTTTACGTTTCCAAATCTGCAGGCTTATTTTTCAGT
Source organism: Hemibagrus guttatus (assembly GCA_033459395.1). Classification (NCBI taxonomy): domain Eukaryota; kingdom Metazoa; phylum Chordata; class Actinopteri; order Siluriformes; family Bagridae; genus Hemibagrus; species Hemibagrus guttatus. The sequence continues at coordinate 16,387,978 of JAUCMX010000024.1, read as the reverse complement.
AACTACATGGACATGATATATAATAATTTACTGCAAATATAATGTTGAAAGCATGACTGGATCTTAGAAGTAAAATAAATGCTTGGAACCTTATATCTATTCAAACCATTTGAGTAGCAAGAGAACGTCTGCTTGATAAATTGTAATTGATATCGAAAAGATATTTAACTATGGATAGACACCATTCCATCTGACATCCAGAAAAAAAAAATTCCATGAGTATGTCCTGATTTGATTTGTCTAACATACCATCACCAAAAGATAGTGGACTCCTGACACCTGAGATGTTGGAGCGTGGCTGTCTTTGGGGGATTTGTGTTCATTCAGCTACAAGAGCATTAGTGAGATGTTGTAAGAGTGAGGGATTCAGTCGGTGTTCCAGTTCATCCCAAAGGTGTTCAGTGGGGTTGAGTCAGAGTCAGAGCACAGTGCAGGACACTCCAGTTCTTCTACTCTATCCATCTCAAACCATGTCTTCATGGAGCTCTGTGCTTTGTGTGCAGGAACACTGTCATGCTGGAACAGGGTTTAAGTTCTAGTGGAGGGAAATCTGAATTCTACAGCATACAAAGTCATTTGTGTACATCCAACATTTTGTGATAAGAGTTTGAGGAAGAACCAAAAATGGGTGTGGTATTCAGGTGTCTGTATACTTTTGGCTGTATAGTGTATAGATAGCACCAGGGAGAAAGGATGCACTCACAACTGGCATGGTCCATTTCATCATCAAAGTACTCTCAGAGTTAAATATGTAGGAGGATCTGCTCTAAGACATTCCCCAGAGAACCCGAGCTCTGATTCATCACTGAGGTCCCTTCTCTTTCTCTCTCTCTATCCTTGTGTCTCTCCTTCATTTGTGAGATTCACTCAGCTCAGTTTTGAACACACCCACTGGTCTTGCCCGTCTCGTCTCTCATCATGGGTCATGCCACCTGTGTTTACAGGAAACCGACGGACACAAATTAGAAGCCATGTAATGTGGTACATGAAAATTTGATGACACCTCTTGCTGTGTGACGCACTCAAGTGCTCTCTTTCTCCCTCTCATCAAACTGTCATAATTTCAGGGAGTAATCATAAATTCATCTGAAGGAGATATTCTTTTTTACCATTATTCGGATGCCTGCTTTATTTCAAACTATAATATTCTTACAGAAAATTGCTAAGCAAATTTATTCCTCTTGGCTTAGATGGAAATTCAATCATTTAGATGGAAAGGCCTATAAAACTTTGACCTATCAATCACTGCCTATTATTATTTTTACAAAGCACATCAAAAATTTAGTCACCCAGGCCATTCTGGCATTTGGAAATGATCAGTGAGTATAATTTAGGGTCTGTATACACTCTGACATTTTTACCTGATACAACTTATAGTATTGAATGAATCTGACAGCTTGTCCATTAACTCTTTGTACCAGAGGGCAAAAAAAAAAAAATGGAATTTTCACCTGTTTTTGTTGTGGCTTGGTGGTTAGCACATTTGTCTCACATCTCCAGGGTTTGGGGTTCGATTCCTGTCTCCGCGATGTGTGTGTGGAGTTTGCATGTTCTCCCCTCAGGGGTTTCCTCCCCCAGTCCAAAGACATGCATTGTAGGTTGATTGGCATCTCTAAATTGTCTGTAGTGTGTGTGAAAGTATGTGTGTGCCCTGCGATGGGTTGGCACGCCATCCAGGTTGTTTCGTGCCATGATGCCTGCGATAGGCACAGGCTCCCCGTGACCTTAGAATAGATCGGATAAGAGGTACAGACAATGGAAATGGAATTGAATGTCTTTGCCATGTCTAACTCCTAGGGCTGCTTAATACGAAGCTCATATGAAAGTAGACACTCAGAGATTTAAGAATTTGTAAGTATTTCTGTTTTTACTTAGCCTACTAGGGGCAATATATTCATAGAAAAGTCCCAAAAAAACTAAAATGGTTAGCTTTTTCACTCAAACTTTCAAAGTAAACGTTGATATCAAACCCATTTCTAATTCGTTTGTTTATACTAATTTAAAATCTCTGTTAAGAGAGGAGATATGAGTGTGGCTGCAATGCACTGCACTGACAGGCCACCTAGTGTACAGCTGAATAGTATTTCTGTCAACTTAATGCATGTCTTGATCACGGTAATAAACAAGCAAGTCTGGTATTTAATCAGATTTATTAGACATTTCATCAATTCTTTTAATTATATACATCAACTGTTTGATTCCCATGTAACATCCACAACTCCACTCTGGCTAAATTAAGTCCGACTCCATAAGTCACGATCTGCGATGGATTTTTGTTTATTTTTTTGTTTTCGTGATACCCTAATTGCCTCTACAATAAGCCAGCATCTTGATAGGCGGGAAGGAAGAGTATTTTAAGCCCAAAATACCAGTGTGCTGGTGGATTTTGAATGTCACAATCCTTGTTGTGTCAGTCCACCCACATCAGTAGAGCCACTTTCATTTCTGGCTACAAAAATAGCAAGCGGCGAAAAGAGGGGAAAAAAAAATTGAGATATGATTAAATGATAAAAACGAAATGTTGTGCATGCGTGAGAATAGAGGCTGGTGTTTTGTGGCTGTGGTTTGATATTTTCATGTCCTGTTGTTACCATACATGTTTTAGCACATAATTTCTGTTTTTTTCTAATTATCACAGTGAAAACTACATGGATCGGATGGATCAGATTTCCACACTGAAGAAGGAAAAAAAAAACAAGTGAAAATATCTTGAATATATTCTAATTATATTCTAAAATAATAGAAAGTTATTTCTAGACACTTTTACTCAATTTAAGCTTTGAAATGTCTTCTTTTATTGGCAGATACTTTTGCTTCTTAATAATAAATGCTTAAAAGGAGCATCCGGCAATAGAATAAGAAATTCGACAATTCATTATCAATGATTTTTCGCAGTGCAGGACCGAGACTAAAAACGTTTTGCACTGTTTGTGCACTTTATTCTTATTCTGTCTTACTAACACGGCTTCACAAACGATCTACATGTGCAAGTCCCTCAGTATATATGGGTAAACACTGTAGGTAGGTGTTTACTTATTTACTAATAGCTATAGGGAGGTGCTTCTTTATTTACAGCACTAATTTCTGTGTTTAGACGTTTACTTATTTATGTTACTAATAGCTCTAGAGAGATGTTTACTTATTTATTTTACTAATTGCTGTTTACTAATTTCTGTATTTAGGTATGTACTTATTTACAGTACTAATATCTGTAGCGAGGTGTTTACTTATTTATTTTATTCATAGCTCCAGAGAGGTGTTTATTTATTTATTTTAACAATAAGGTGTTTAGATGTTTACTTATTTACTTGACTAATCGTTGCAGATAAATGCTTAGTTATTTATGTTACTAATAGCTCTAGGTAGGTGTTTAATTATTTACTTTACATTAAGTATTATCGCCAATTTCAGTACATTTCAGCTTGATTTGTATGCAAAAGCAACAGGTTTAGTGCAGTGATGCCAGGTAGTGGCAGAATCATCACTGTGCTCTTTGTAGGTGTTGTTGTGTTGGGGTGTGTGTGTGTGTGTGTGTGTGTGTGTGTGTGTGTGTGTGTGTGTGTGTGTGTGTGTGTGTGTGTGTGTGTGTGCAGAGGACATGTCGGCAGCATGTCTGACTTTGGTGAAGAGTTCTGCCTGTCCTCCCTCAGGCTGAAGCACTCTTGAATTAACTGGGATGAATCTGCCTCGCAGTTCATTTTCTGCAGTTCCCTGCTCCCTCAGAGCACCTCTTTCTCTCTCTAGCTGATTGATTATAGGTAATGTTAACCTCAGCCCACTGTGTTGAAAGCGTACGTGCTTTGCTATGTAGCCAGTCTTTTATTTAGCTCATGTGGGCCAGAGAAACATCCATGCATTTCTGTATCATCTGAAAGCAAGCTGTTTGGATCCAGTCCTTCCACAGAGCTGAGATATAAAAGATATGTGATGTGACTCCCATGCCCCATATTTTCCGTGGAAATAGGCCCACACCTTTCAGTGGAAGACAAATTAGGGTTTTTTTTAATCAGAGTCTTCTGGCTAACAGCATTGTCTGATTGCTGCATTTTGTGTCTAAAATCTCAGTCATGTATTGGACACTCTTGTTGAATAATATATAATGTGTTTACAGCTTTAAACAGAACAAATTATTATTTGTTATACAAATTATTATTAGTTGTTAATTATGTTATAATTACATTATTACATTTCTATGACATGGATATGAGAAAACAGTAGATGAGGCTTTTTCTTGTCCATGTCCTTGCTGGAAAGCCCCATATAATTCCCTTGCAAAATTTCATAATATTAATTAAAGTTTGTGACAGATGCTGCTTTAATTTAACTGTAGCTATTGTAAGTTACATTATATAAATAATTCTCTTTACCAACGTACACCAACTGTAGACAAATCCATTAACGAATCTACCAAAATTGATGCCATACATTAGGAACACAAGTGAATGATCAGGAAAACAGCCCTAACCACAATTAGGTATGTTTACATACAAACCAATAATCCTTAATCAGACAGCTCAATCAAATCGAAAAGGCTTAATGTAGAAACACTTCAGTTGATCTGAGCTGAGCTCAATCTGAATAAACTTTAAGGTCAGATCGAAAGCGTGGTTTTTATCTGAAATAATCCGGTGAAAAAAAGATGGCAAAACAAATTTGCCATGTAAACTCTTGAATCCAAATTCAGGTACACCTTTTGCACAGTACAGCGGTGTGTATGTTTACAGTACAGCGGTTGTATGTCCATATAAGCATATATTTGTATTGGATTGCAATGTTTACGGCAAAATATGAACTATTTTCTGATTGGCTTGAATTATTCGGATTAAAAAATGTGCGTGTGTAAACCTAATGTAAACCTAAAGTAAATCCTTAGTAAATCTAAGTAGCAGCTTAGCTAAGGTTTTAACTCCAGAACAACGCATCATGTAAAGTCAAGAGAAAAAAATAAATAAATAAAATTCATCTTGTGAACAAAATCACCTTCTTTATTCTAAATACACAGTTTGCTTGCATTTCTGAAGAGAAGCTCAGTTCTAAACTTTACATTTAATGACTATAACCTGGAAAGTTGTCCTGTCCACAGACTCTGGATTGTCCACTGCTGGAGAAGTCGTGTAGTTGTTGCCACTACATAGTAGAACATCCAAACCAAACTTGTCTTTGCTTTCATTCAACTGAGAAAGCCCAGGGTTTGTTGTCTATCATTTATGTTCTGCTTTGTGTTTCACGCCAAGTGACCAAGACAGTCAGGGCGACAGTAGAATTATATAAGAGAGTGTCTCAGTGGAGGCTGAAAACAAGCCAGCAGCAGACGGACGGAGCCGAGCGTCTCGTGTATTTCCTGGAATGCTCCACGCTGTGTTCTAACACCCGCTTTCCCACTACTGATGGCCATTATTGTACTAATAACTTAAAGTGTCTATTCTAATTAAGTCATAGGCTCCTGGTTTTTGCTACCTGGAGCCAAAAATCATTTGTTTTAAGGCAGGAAGTAATGATTATTCAAACCTAATTATTCTCATCGGTTACCCTGGTAATACTTCTCCATGAAATGATGAGCTTATGCATTTGGGTGTTGCCATGGATTTTTTTTTTCCCCACTGTATGGGTAGATTGATTTGAGAGTAAATAAGAGGCATTTTAAAATGCAGTCCTGCTCATCACTTCATATTATTAGTAATCTCAGCATTGGCTCTTATGGGTCATTATCTGTTACATAATACCTGTTGTTATTGCAAGCTCTGAGTGCCTTTGATTAAATTGCAGCAGGAGCAGTTGAATGGAATGTGTGTGCGTGTGTGTGTGTGTGTATGTGTGTGTGTGTGTGTGTGTGTGTGTGCATGTGTGTGTTCTGCTTGCTCATGCCGGAACTCTAGGCTGTAGGTGGTAAGCTCTCCCCTTGCTCTTTTCTGAATTACCTGTCCACACTGATTAGTAGGAGTCAGTGTGGATAGGATCTCACATTTTCCTGCCTTTATAATTAAGATAAGCTCCCATCAGACTCCCACCCTCTTCACCCTCGCAGTGTATCTGTGATGGGAGAGGAAGAGGTTTGCTCTCTCAGAGTTACCTCTGCATTCCTGAATACTTTATCTACATCAAACCCAGTAAACTGTTTTTTTTCCCCCCATTCCACCTTCTTCTTACCCTTTGTCCTCTCCTGCCCTGCTACCAGCTGTGTTCTGAACTGCTCTGGCAGGGAAAAAAAAGAAAAAGAAAAGCTTTCCTAATTCAGTAAGGAAAATGGTCTGAAGAGGGGAAAAAAGGTCAGATGGAATTGAAAATGGTCAATTAGCATTTAAGTGTAATAATTGAATTTGCCACTAAGCCAAAAACATAATCCAGTTTTACACAGAGAGAGAGAGAGAGAGAGAGAGAGAGAGAGAGAGAGAGAGAGAGAGAGAGAGAGAGAGAGAGCGAGAGAGCATATTAAATACATTATTAATGTGTGCTGACACATTCCAGTCCCATTATACAGGTTTTTCCATAGCTTCCTTAATCAGGGTAATCCCTATTCACTAGCCCCTAGCTGAGTGACACAACTGCATTGTGAGAGAAAGCAGAAAGCATCAGATGAGCCAGATTCATCTGACTCCTGTCTGACCTGCATTTAAAGCTCGTTCTGTGCAGGTTCCAGGAAACACCGGGCCATTGTAATTCACAGGCAAGTAGAAGATGAACAGACAGAAGGGCTACTGTCCTTCACCTCCCTCGCTACCTAATCAGTGCAGCAGCTCGCGCCTGTCTGAAGTGACTTGTTCCCAGGGGCTCGATCAGACACCCTTTATTGGACCACCTTCAAGAGTGTGGCATAGTAAACCTCCATCAAGTGATTTTTTCCCCTACTTTTCTTAATCCTCAAGTAATCCTGCTGTCTGCACCTTGCCTCAGATAGACGAACACCGCTGAGCCCTGCTCTGTTTCCCACACCCCATTACAATGCCCCATAATGCACTTTTGTGCTCTGTTAGCTCCGGGAGAGCCAGTCAACAAGTCTTAGTACTTTAATTCTGGATGGCAAACCAAACCAGAGGAATCCATGGGGTCAGAGAAACAACAGAGCCCTAATTGGATTTATTTGGAGACAATCCTCTTTTTTACGGTTATTAATGCGGCATGGTTTGGAGGAAAGCAAATGCTCCATATTTACATTCTGATATTTTAGGATTGAAGATGTAAGTAATATGTTTCTGGATTTCAAAAGAAATGTGACGCATACATGAAGGCTCAGGTGACACATTCCCTTATTCTTATTACACACACACACACACACACACACACACACACACACACACTAGGGATGTACTGCAGTATATGTATCCATTTAGTGCTCCAAATGTTGGACTGATTTTTTTGTGTGTCCTGCTTGCTCTGTTATCATTTTTGGTCTGCAATATTTTCCAACACAATTCTATATTTCTCAGCCAGGCAGCTAGCTAACAATTAAAAATTGCTATTATGTTAAAATATGTGTCTGGAGGTCTAGTGGCTAGGCTTCATCGCTCTCGCCTCCGCAGCCTGGGTTTGATTCCTGGATTGGGAACTGACCCCAGTCACTGGTTTCACAAGACTCCCAGTGCTGGTCCCAATCCTGCAGAGATTGTGGAGGGTTGCGTCAGGAAGAGCATCTGGCGTAAAACCTGTGCCAAATCAAATCTCTGTACCAGTGATATGCTGTGGAAACACCTAACAGGAGCAGCTGAAAGAAGACGATGTTAGGGAATGTGCTGTTTCTTTGTCTCAGAAGTTTCCAATCTAACTGCATACTTGTACCATTCTAATTGTGTCTGTATAAAACTTGTTATCCATTCCCAGTAATTCTAATTGGGTTCCATTCCAAATATACACAAACACACTCTTTAAAAAAACATTTTTTCACATACATCCTGCAACATACAGGCATCTAGTTCAAGAAAACATATCTTTCCTTGTTTGTCTGCCTCTAATCCGCGTTATCTATTTTTTTTTTTTTGTTCAAGTCTGATGTAAGTATTTGCGGTTTAGACAGGAAAAGAGGATCAGTGAAAGTCTGAGAACCAGACTACAGAGCTCTGCAGATGTCATTACTAGATCGCAGAAGTTGAGATAATTGCCTAGGGGGTATTATTGATTTGCTAGGTTGTCCATGCTTGACATTTGTTTAGCCAGACCTGAGGGCTGATCAGATAAGGGTGATGTCCATGTCAGGTCTTGATTTGTATGATATTATGAGGTGTAAAGACACATTACACAGTTTTAACTCAAAATGTCAGAGCTAGGACAGCTTTCCTGGAGGGGAATCAGACCGCAAAGCATTTTAATGGTAAACAGAAGTGAACGGCCAGTAAATTAGTTGAGCTCCTGTTTTAGTCCTTTTAAATTAGATATTGATTTGGGCATTTACAATACATCAGTGAAAGTTTTTTTTTTTATATCTATATGTTCCAAATGATTACCTTAGGGTATGTCCTGGTGATATGTGAGGTTGGATAAATTTACAAGGGAATACAAGATATATATCCAGGTACATATTCAGTTGTCACCAGTTTACACAACAAAACAACACAAAGAGGCTGAACTGAATATATGAGGTTCAGTAAACTATTAGAGTTTCAGCTCATGGTGTAGGATTCAAAAATATTGAACCAGCTTCACAAATAAGTCCATAATTCAGGTTTCTATTCAGGAGCAAGAACCTCAACTCCCATCTCAGAACCCAGCACAGGATTCCTCTCACAAGCGAAACAGCTGTCAATCATAATTCGGTTTACGCGTCGTCTCTGGCTGCTTTATTTTAATCCTTTTCTTTGGGCACTATCGGAATGTGCGTCTGCAATGCCGATTGGCGCTGTGACATATGAGGCTAATTTGCAGTCTTGAATCTCAGCTGCTTAATGGATTTGAGGGGGAAGGCTGTGCCTCGAGCTTCCTACAGTAAGACTGAATGTAAAGCCTATTCCAGCATAAACGTGCTATTTTGCATGTTATGCAGGATCGGGTTTTAGGTAGCACAGTATTGGCTTTGTCAAAAGCAGCATTTTGGTACGATTTCTAATTTTCTAGTGTTTTTACATACTAATGTCCAGGCAATGGCTATTTTTCATACTCTGAATGAGAATGAATGTCTTGGTTACACAATTGCATTTTTTGACCATATAGTACACCGTTATAGAAGGGAAATGATTTATAATCGCATTATCCCATGTCACCCAGCTTGAGGATGAGATTACCTTTTGAGTCTAGATCCTAAATTTGTATATATTGCTTAAACAATGAAAGGAACCCTTAAATCACAAATTGGGTAATGATGAATAAAATATTCAAGTTGAAAATCTTTACTTATATACATTGTGTAATTCATTGAGAGATTGATGTGACAATGGTCAATGGAAACCAAAATCACCATCCACCTGAAGGCTGGATTTAAAATCACACAGATAATCAAAGTAAAACATTTAAATTACAGGCTGCTCCAACTTGCTTGCATGAATTTCATCACAGTAACTCATATGTTGTTTGTATGACCCCCACATGCCTGCATACACTCACAACATCTTGGCATGCTCTTGATGAGATGATGAATAGTGTCCTGTGGATCTCCTCCCAGACCTGGATCAGGGCATGAGTGAGCTCCTCGACAGTCTGTGGTGCTATTTGGCAGCTTCAGATGCTCAGATACATAACGTCCCAGAAGTTCAAATTTGATTCGTGTCTGGGGAACGTGAGAAACCTACACACTCAGTCCGCATGATGCCGGGCATTATCATGCATACATGGAGGTCTGTGTGAACCTCCAAGGATATTCCTCTACACACCATCACTGACCCACCACCAAACCGGTCATGCTGGATGATGTTTCCAGCAGCATAATGTTCCCTATGGCATCTCCAGACTCTTTCACATTTGTCACAGGAGCTCAGTGTGAACCTGACGAGGCACCAGGTGCAGCTCCATGAAGGGGACCTGCAAATTCTGGTGTTCTCTGGCAAATACCAATCAAGCAGCATGGTGCTGGGCTGTGAGCACAGGTCCCACTAGAGGATGTTCTAACAGTTTGGTCAGAAACATGCACACTAGCGGCCTGCTGAAGGTCATTTTGTATCTCTCTGGCAGTGCTCCTCTTGTTCCTGCTCGCATAAAGTATCAGATATCGGTCCTCCTGCTGGGTTGACGCCCTTCTATGGCACTATCCAGCTCTCCTCATGTAATCTCCTGGGATCTCCTCACAGATCTTCAGATCTCCTTGCAGAGGCATGTGTGGAGGAGCTGGACTACCTTTACAGCCTGATTGAGTTGCAGTTGCTGCCTCATGCTGTGAGAAGAACCACAACAATCCACAAAAGTAGGGACAAATCAGTCAGGAAGGATAGTTCCTGACTTGGTTAGTTGTCTTGCTATTGCCTTTCCAGTGCAACTGTTGTCACTTTCATTTGCACCAAAGCAGGTGAAACTCACTTCTGCTTCCTAAATGTAACTGACTTGGTGTGCTACTGTGATGATTAAGTGTTCCTTTAATTTTTTGAGCAGTGTATTTCTATAAAACTGCTTTGTGATATAATGTCCAATATTAAAAGTGAATACAATTAAAATGCAATTGAATTTAATTATTTGGCACAGATACAGTGGGGCAAAAAAGTATTTAGTCAGCCACCAATTGTGCAAGTTCTCCCACTTAAAAAGATGAGAGAGGCCTGTAATTTTCATCATAGGTACACTTCAACTATGAGAGACAGAATGAGAAAAAAAAAATCCAGAAAATCACATTGTCTGATTTTTAAAGAATTTATTTGCAAATTATGGTGGAAAATAAGTATTTGGTCACCTACAAAAAAGCAAGATTTCTGGCTCTCACGGACCTGTAACTTCTTCTTTAAGAGGCTCCTCTGTCCTCCACTCGTTACCTGTATTAATGCCACCTGTTTGAACTCGTTATCAGTATAAAAGACACCTGTCCACAACCTCAAACAGTCAGACTCCAAACTCCATTATGGCCAAGACCAAAGAGCTGTCAAAGGACACCAGAAACAAAATTGTAGACCTGCACCAGGCTGGGAAGACTGAATCTGCAATAGGTAAGCAGCTTGGTGTGAAGAAATCAACTGTGGGAGCAATTATTAGAAAATGGAAGACATATAAGACCACTGATAATCTCCCTCGATCTGGGGCTCCACGCAAGATCTCACCTCGTGGGGTCAAAATGATCACAAGAACGGTGAGCAAAAATCCCAGAACCACACGGGGGAACCTAGTGAATGACCAGCAGAGAGCTGGGACCAAAGTAACAAAGGCTACCATCAGTAACACACTACGCCGGCAGGGACTCAAATCCTGCAGTGCCAGACGTGTCCCCCTGCTTAAGCCAGTACATGTCCGGGCCCGTCTGAAGTTTGCTAGAGAGCATTTGGATGATCCAGAAGAGGATTGCGAGAATGTCATATGGTCAGATGAAACCAAAATAGAACTTTTTGGTAAAAACTCAACTTGTCGTGTTTGGAGGAGAAAGAATGCTGAGTTGCATCCAAAGAACACCATACCTACTGTGAAGCATGGGGGTGGAAACATCATGCTTTGGGGCTGTTTTTCTGCAAAGGGACCAGGACGACTGATCCGTGTAAAGGAAAGAATGAATGGGGCCATGTATCATGAGATTTTGAGTAAAAACCTCCTTCCATCAGCAAGGGCATTGAAGATGAAACGTGGCTGGGTCTTTCAGCATGACAATGATCCCAAACACACCGCCCGGGCAACGAAGGAGTGGCTTTGTAAGAAGCATTTCAAGGTCCTGGAGTGGCCTAGCCAGTCTCCAGATCTCAACCCCATAGAAAATCTTTGGAGGGAGTTGAAAATCCGTGTTGCCCAGCGACAGCCCCAAAACATCACTGCTCTAGAGGAGATCTGCATGGAGGAATGGGCCAAACTACCAGCAACAGTGTGTAAAAACCTTGTGGCGACTTACAGAAAACGTTTGACCTCTGTCATTGCCAACAAAGGGTATATAACAAAGTATTGAGATGAACTTTTGTTATTGACCAAATACTTATTTTCCACCATAACTTGCAAATAAATTCTTTAAAAATCAGACAATGTGATATTTCTGGATTTTTTTTTTTCTCATTCTGTCTCTCATAGTTGAAGTGTACCTATGATGAAAATTACAGGCCTCTCTCATCTTTTTAAGTGGGAGAACTTGCACAATTGGTGTCTGACTAAATACTTTTTTGCCCCACTGTATATCATACAATCCTACACGTTAATAAGATAGTTCAGCCTGCAGGTGCAAAAAAGTTTGCCCTCTTATATCCATCTGCAAATTGCTACTATCAACATAAATCGTTAGGAAGATGCTTTCCCAATTGCTATAAACCTGGCAAGCCTTCCTTTTCATACTAATGCGTCACCTCTGTACGTGAGTAGGAGTAAATGTTCTCAGGAATGTTCACAACAGATGTATCAATGGTCCAATTTTGATTTTTGCCAGAAGGTCTCTTCAAGCCTCTCTGAAGCCCAAAATGAACGGCGTCCTGTCATCCTGAGATATTTCAAATATGCTAGAGACAATGTGCCTTTTCGCTTGGCATGGTTGTAGGATGATAAAAAGAAAAAGCAATTAATAACAATGACTTTTGGTAGCAGCTGTCCAACATCTGTCTTTCCAGATGTTGCTGTGGTTGGTGACTGAAGGCCTTTGTGCACAGGCGGTGCAATTTGTAGATAGAAAAAAACAGGCGCTACCTTTGGACAGCTTACAGAAGTCCTGAAAATAGACTTTATATATACTCTATATTTTTAGAATCAGGTGTATAATCATCTGTGTGCAAATCAAAAATCGTTCAATTCATCTAAATAAGCGACTTACTGCATGGTTCAAAGTAGTGAAACACGAGGCAAGCTGTAAAGTAAAATCCTGTAAAATCCGTTACAGTAAAAGCCACCAAAGTGCAAGCCATACTACATCTCATAATACAGGTTGTTGTCCTTCAGCTGTTCGAGGTCACTACAGCAGATCATTTGTTCCGCATATGTGATTTGGCACAGGTTTTACACTGGACACAATTCCTGATGCAACCCTCCCATTTTTATAGTTTTGAGTTAACTCCTCAGTGTCTGGGTTGGTTTCCTCATGGGAATCAAACCCTGGCTGCGGGAGATGAGGGGGCAGGATCCTGCCCCTGGACCATCAAGGAACTACATCTGATGATATGAGTAAGAAAGAGAAAAAACATTCTCTTTATTTAGATGTATCATAATATTAACATCTACTGGCTAGCTAGCCTGTTATGACTGACACTTGAAGCTTTGTGTTGTTATGGATTGACCATTGTTCTTTTACCACATATAATATAAATATATATAATAATATATAAAGTCCAGACACAGTCTCACAGTCGAGACAGTCTCTTGTTCTGCTCTTATTCAGCCATCCAGACAAAATAAAATGCATAATGTGCCTAGAAACACACATATATATATACACACACAATCATGTGCATAAGTATTTGGACACCTTTTTTTTTTTTTGGTACACCTGAAATGAAGCTATGGTCGAAGACTAGACTTTCAGTTTTAATTCAAGGGGTTTAACAAAAATACTGCATTATCCATTTAAGAATTACTGCCATTTTCTGCACAGTCCCTCACTGGTAAATGGACAAAGTAAAGAACATTAATTGGACAAACTAACACTTATTAATGCAATGACACTATATTACAATATAAGGATATAATATAAGGATTGTTTTTAATACATGGAAGCAGAAAATCAATGATCAAGCACTGTCCTGTCAGTTTTTCAGCATGTGACTGAATCTGAGCAGGAAGTGTAGCTCTAAATGTTTCAGAATTCATCCCCTACTTCTATCAGCAGTCTATCATTATTAAACCCCAGTGACCCAGTTCCACTGGAAGTGATACATGCCCATGCCATAACACTGCCTCCACCAAGTCTGACAGATGATGTCATCCCTTCCTTTCCTCCTCCATACTCTTCTCTTCCAATCATTCTGCTACGAGGTAATCATCTTCTTGCTCCAAAACTGGACAGAAGACACTTTTTTAGATGTTTGCTAGCAAAGTCAAACCTGACCTTTCTGTTCCTGTGTGTTGCCAAGGGTAACCCTCTGTATTTACATTCATGACAGTGTCTCTTGATTGTTGACTTTGACAATAATATGCCATCCTCCTCGAGTGTGTTCTTAAATATATATATATATATATAAATTTTTTATTTATTTATTTATTTATTTTTTAAGAATTATTGATATGGCTGCTCCTAAAGCTTCTGCGATCTCTCTGATCAATATAGATTTCCCATGAACAGTTGTGAACTAAATGCAAATTCAACACTTGGAATCAGCTCCTTACTTTTTACCTTTTACCACGACATTAAATTGTCATGAAACAACAAGGAAACAGGCCACACCTGGGCTTTCAAGTGTGTGTATCAGCCAATTACTTTTGATCCTGTGAAAATGGAGGAATTATAGAAAATGGCTTCAATGTAATATATTTTTTAAGAAAACAAAAAAAATTCCTTAAATTTAGGCTGACATTCTACATTTCATTCACATCCTGATCGTTTACTTTTAAAATCCAGGAGTACAGTGGCAAAAAAAAAAAAGGAGATGTACAGAGGGAAAAAAAACTGCACCGATGTCCAATTACTTATGAACCCAAATCTGTTTCTTTATCTGTACACATTGTGTGCTTTATACATTTTTATTTATTTATTTTTTTTTTCAGAAGGCTAAGAGCAGAATAAGTGACTTTGAGTGTCTGGAAGCGTGAGTCTCACGGCCATCCATCTCACAAAAGACAAGCACAAGACAATGTTCTAGAAAAACAGAGCAGTGCGAAATTTTCTCTACCTTGGTAGAAGTACGATGTTAGTGTCGTTAGTGTTATAGTCAGCTCTGTGAGCTGGGTGAATGTAAAAGCTCAATTCACACACAAGTAAATACAGTCTGTCGTGACTTTCAAAGTGGTTTTTTTTTTGTTTTTTTTCTATAAATAATGCAATTGTTGCAAAGGCAAACATTATGGGCTACTGAAGAGCAACGAAAAATACCTTTTAAATTCCATTTCTTATTACTTTGTTCAATTATTCATACTCTGAAGAAAAGCTTTCATGCCTGTTGTGGTAACTGTTAAGCTTTCATGGTTGGCATGGCTGGCATGGAGTACATCCACATTCTGGAAAAAAAAGCATGAAAAGATTTTGAAAAAGAAAAAAATGACAGAATACAGAAACCGAGGTTAACCGAGCATGTGTTCCATAACAGTCTGTAGAGGAACAGCAGGGTTTGTGTCACGCGGCTTCGTGCCACTGTCCTGCATCACACCCTTAGAGTGTGATATAGAAGGCACAAAGTGAGATGATTTGTGTATGTATACAACGTGTGAAGTGTGAAGGAGAGAGAGAGAGAGAGAGAGAGGAAAGATGTGTAGAAATTGTGTGAGAAGATGTGAACAAACACTTCGTCTCAAGTGAGTAATAGGAGACAGGAGATAAGAATGGTTAATGAGATGTAAATAAAGAAATGCCTTTATGATAAATGGGAGGTTTGTTAGAGTATAACGCATATGTCTTTATTAAAAAATAAACAAAAAAGCAAAAGTTGGCTTTGAAGTGGAATATTGTCACTGAGAAATGCCTCTGATGTTCACAGTGTGCAGTGGGCTCGGCTTATTGGCACCACTACATTACACGACAAGTGTGCAGATTTACCGAGATATTCCATTTTTCATTTCAGATTTCAAGTGCTCTCTCTGGTTCATGACTGTTCATTCGAGCAGGGTCATTCTTGTGCATTAGACAAGTGAAATGATTCACCAGAATAACACCAGCGCAGAGTGACTAGGCATTACATGAAGCTTATTTAGCGAATAGATCTGGGTTACTTCTTTTCAGGCACATACAGCCGTTTACTCTATAACCACCGCCGGTCTGAAAGATCGCCACTGCATGTGAGATGGGTTCTTCAATCTCTTGTAGGCCATTGATTGGCTTTTCATTGGGCTAAGGCAGTGGAGCACTAGTCCTGATTGATGCGGTAGGGGACTCTGTCTGGGCGCCGCCTCTGCCGACACAGTGGCCGCCTGGCTAATGAGGAGGCCCGGTGCACGAGCACGCAAACAATCGAACGAGAGGAGACAGCCGGGGCCTGGGCCCCTGAGAACCACGCTTGTCAACACCAAAACAAAGAACTGAGCAATTTGTAGGATGACATGTGATGCTGCTTTCTTGCATCTGTGAAACAGTGGTAGATTCACATCGATGTCTGTAGCTGCACCTTGTTCCTACACTCCAAAGAGAATACATGATTTTTTTTTTATTTTTCAAAAATGAACGGAGAAAAAGCTTTCACTATTCCTGTCATCTAACCGTTTAAATGTGCCTCTACAGGGCTCCAATTTTCCACTTAGGAAAATTGAATTGATTTGTCTTAATGATGTCAGGTTATTAGTGAAATGCATTACCTCCGAAGACATACTTTCATATCATTCCAACATGGTTTGATATGTATTTAGCAAGGCGTAGACTTAATTGACGGCTGCTAATTGCGCATCATCTATTTGAATAGCTGAAAAATCACATTCATCGTGGTTTAATACATTTCGAGTGATTTGAAAGAGAGGAAGTAGCTTAATGGACTGACCTCTGTTATCAATTAAGATCTATCAAGGCAGAATGAACTGGAATGTATGGTAAGGAATCTGCCAGCGATGATGGTTGTAATGTCTCACGTGCCTGATTATACAACGCTTTTAAAGCTTGTAATGGACAAAACTATTAAACGAGGATTTCCCTTTCTGATATGAATTGTGGTTGCTGTAAGGACACTCCAATCAATGTCAATCAGTGACCTCACCAGACATCTAAAGTGGATCACCAGCATGAATACAAAGCTTTTCTCTTGATAATACAAATCAGCTCCTTATCCATTTTGTTAGCAGCTGTGTACATCCCTGATGACCTTTCTTGGCTGGATCTTTGCCCTCATCAATGTTGAGGCTCTATCTGATCCTCAAATTCCATACCAGTTCCTCTAAATCCCCTTAATGAATCAACAATGGCATGGCCCATCAATACAGAGATGTTGACTAATGCGGCGAGCGTAAACATGCGGCCAGTGAATCTTTCCATTATTGAGTGCTCTGCAAGTAAACAAGTGAAACGGACAGCATGAGAGCTACATGCAATCACTCCGTAATTGATTTGTAAATTTCATCATGCATTTTCAACTTTTCGAAGAGAAACAACTGTTTCATTCAGGGAGATACAGTAGCTTTGCATTATTGCTCATTTGTTCCTGAGAGGAACAAAAAACACAATCTTTGGCTTGGATTTGATGATTAAACACGCACATAACTGCCAGTATATTTTATAATCCCAGTGCGATTTGAAGCAGTCAGCTGCACCTCTGCTTATGATGCTAATGTTCTAGTCATGTCTGTGATCTCGAAAACGTTCAGCCTGAAAGATTTTAGACTGACCATGACACTAAAAGGGTGTAATTATTATTTCCTCAGCACCTTTTATAGGTCCTCAGACTCCTAGGAACATGCCTTGTGAATAAAAGTTGTTTGAAGCATGTACTGCTTAAAAGAAGGCCCTAGAGGAGCGCAGAGAGAGAGAGAGAGAGAGTGAGAGAGAGAGAGAGAGAAAGAGAGAGATTTGCTAAAGGAAGCAGAACTGAATGACTTCTCCTTGCAAGCACAGGTGTGTGGCCGTGTGCGATTACCAGGGCGCCAGTCAGCCATTTAGCTCCCTAGACCTGACGTGCTTTGACTGATGCACACTCTCAGGAGGCTTAATGAGCACACACTGGATGAGAATCAGCACCGGGAAATTGATTTTCCACCTTTATTAATGAGGGAATATTTAAATGGTCAAGAGTGGAATCATGGAGAGGAGCTCGGCTTTACTCTTTCACACTCCACTCTCACGGAGGCAGCGGCATGCTGCTGCATTTTGATAGGCTGTGCTGTGTGTGTGTGTGTGTGTGTGTGTGTGTGTGTGTGTGTGTAAGGGTGAGCAGAGGGCTTGTTAAGAACATGGTATAACACTGTGTAACAATATGCTCTGAAGTTTTTTGTTCTATCGTGTCCCATAGTAATACAGAAGGAAGCACTGGTGTGCTTGAAAACCAGCTCTGATCATCGATCATGGACATTTAAAGCAACCGGATTCTTGCCTTTGACATTCTTGTCTATGACATGTTCAGGTCGCCTACAGCACTCGTCTTATGGTGGGTTTCACACTGGGCACGTTTACACGTTTGAGGTCCGAATCCGGGTGCGATTGATCTCTCAGCACAGTCTATAGGTTTGTTTCAGACTCACTCGAAGCTCACTCACTTCATTTCAACCCCAGTGGATTTGCATGTATCTTACACCATTACAAACACACATGGATAACGCAACCATATCAACTCACTATATATTGTTTTTTATTATTATGCGCAGTAAGGCTCTGCATTCCACATCGTTCCTCTGACACTCATGTTGTGGAAACTACTGATGTCATCACTGGCTAAAACACACACACATACACACATATACACACACACACACACACACACACACACACATACACACACAAACAGGTTACTTTACTTCCTGAACACATTTGGAACCGAGTACAAGCTATGTTCATGTTCACAGGAATCACGGCACAGTTCCAGTTCAACCGAAACAACTCACATGACCTCCAACAGCTGGACTGGTGTTCGGTACCATGCTGCACTTCCTGGTCCACATGACAGCTTTCACATTACAGTTTCAGACTAAACTCCATTTCTCTTATACATAATGAAATGATCTTTATTTAGAAAATTTAAAGCAGCATTTCCAGTCAGTGTGACAGGCTGAGCTGTGAAACTCACTGTCGTGCCAGACATGCCGCCATTAATGCACTTAATTTGCACTCTACGTTTGTTTGCTTTACTGATTTGAACAGTGCCCCGTTGTTTGCACCGGGACTCTGCCTGTCTGATGGCCATGGAAGACATTTTGAGGCCATCGATATGCAAACTGCTCGAGCTCGGCACCTTCTCGACGCCTCTAATGGAAGCACTGCATATGAGCTGAACAGCAGGAAAGCTTGTTAGGGGTCTGTCACACAAATTTGTTGAGTTGTTGATTTTTATAAAAATCTCTTTCCATTAGAAATACAGTTCTTGTTTAAATGAACTTGTAACGTGATTAACATTGAGAATCTGATCATAAAAGTATTAGTGAATAATGGTGTCAAAAGAATAATAAACATCTTAAATCCTATTAACAAATCTTCTGAATTTGATTAAAGAATTATAAAAATTAAATTGCATAAATGACATTATCATATATATAATCTGGATAACAGAAAAGGATGCAGATTTGATGAATGAAAATAATGCTTATTACACATTAAATCTGTTTACTAAATACTTTTTTTTTCTTGAGGAGAGAGAATTCAATAATATTTTAGTAAGCTTCTCTTGCTGATTTAATGAAGCAGTAGAGGTAATCCTGAGCAATTTGCTTACCTGAGGCAGATTTACCTCAAGATGCTTGACTCCAGCTGTAATGAACACTAGCACACTGACCGTGTAAAATCCTGATTAAAAGCATAATTTAATTTGGTCTATTCCTAGTTCGCTGTTAAATATACTGTCTATGATTTCTAGTAATTCTGTAAAATAGGAGTGCTAATAATAATAATAATAATAAATAATTCTTCTTATTATTATATGTTTTTTTTTATTTATATTCATTTGCGTTTATTTGTTATCTTTATTATTATTATTACATTAAAATACAATACAAATACAATAACAACAGCAAAACATCATCAACAACAATAATAATAATAATAATAATAATAATACTAATAATGATTATTATTATTATTGATTTGTGTATTCTATTTTTATGTGTTTATTTATTTATTTATTTATTTATTTATTTATTTATTTATTTATTTATTTATTTATTTATTATTATTATTATTATTATTATTATTATTATTATTATTATTATTATTATTATTATTATAACCTTGGTATCTGCTCGTGTTGCCTTTCAGACAAACTCTGTTTTTATCCTCAGTTTTTTTTGTGGTCTCTGTTAATCTTGAATTGGATAGAAACAGGAACATTTAGTCACTCCTGTGTTCATTTTGCTCAAGATAGCTTTCATAAAAACATAAAAAAGCTGCTCATATGAAATCCCTCAAACCGCAAAAGTCATTAATGTTATCTAATGAGTCAAAAAAACCCAAAAAAACACTGAATTAAAAACAATCTCTGACGGCCGATCGTTCCTTTTGTATGAACCAGCAACTTCCAGAATTTCATGGCATTTTATTCAGCAGCAGACTGTTATTCAACAGAGCTCCGGTGGCCGAGGCTGATTTTCTGCTGAATTCCCTGAACTGAATTAGAGCCCAGCTTTGCTAATGGCTATGATGACAACACTTATCCCCATCTATTCCTGGCCCAGCTCACCATGCATTCATGCCACTCCCAGCTAAAGATTATGAGAGGCGAGCAATCAGAGACGATGCATTTAGCTACACATCCCCCTTTCCCTTGGTCGGATAAGGGAGGAAGTCGATGACGAAGTTAACGCTAATTGCTGTCCGCTGATACTGAAGCATGAACACCTTC
The DNA here is from genome assembly GCA_033459395.1 of Hemibagrus guttatus. Classification (NCBI taxonomy): domain Eukaryota; kingdom Metazoa; phylum Chordata; class Actinopteri; order Siluriformes; family Bagridae; genus Hemibagrus; species Hemibagrus guttatus. Next base: position 16,367,351 of record JAUCMX010000024.1, on the reverse strand, counting down.
ATTTGCTCACTTTAAGAAGGAACACACGTTCCTCTGGAATCTGTAGCATCCATATTGTTTCCAAAACCATGGCGAATAAAACCCTTGCTTTCAGAATACTTAGATCGTAAAAAATCGATATTAAAAGCATAACATTGTTAGAGAATTCAAAGTTAGCGTTACACCTTGTCGGTATTCTGCTTCAATCACAGTAGATTTCCCCTTCGTTCCTGCCTTCTTCATTAGCTCAATTTTGTAAGTCTTCATCTCAAAACAAACTTCCAGAGCAAAGTAAATGCTGTATTTCAACCCAGGATGATGTAACTCCTCGTTTCCTGCATTCACTCGCATGTATCTTGTTAGGGAGCTGCTTCTGTTGCGTTCTGTTATTGAGCTATAAAGAATGTAAGCTCTCTAAGGGGACCCACGAAGATGGGGGGATAATTAGCTTTACTTTTGTTTTCTGTTTCCTGATTAGGCTCCAAAGTGCCTCGCTTTCTCACTTTAGCGACTGTAGGCGAAACTCGGGCGGAAATCTACATTACATCGCACGGCAAACACAGATACATAATTTGAATCCGTGTTTAATTAGTAGCAAAAGAGACATAGAGGGTCGTTTCACAGTAAAAAAAAAATCTGTTTGCAATTAATCATTAATTACTATCTCTGAATCAGTTTTTTTTACCCTTTCACACTAGTTAAAGCAAACTAATGTAACAATACAGTGAAAAATGCTTGATATATTTTGAGACCTTAGAGGTTTGCTGTGTGAGGGGTCAAGAAGCATTGAGCTTAAAAAAAATCCCCCTTTCATATCTGAGCTCAAAGGTTAATCAATTTACAAGTGAACACTTTCTTTTTATCCAGCGATGCCGACGGCTGTTCTGTCACAATTTACGACAGCATAATAGCATTATATGTTCTGTAATACCTGTTGCACCTCTTTTTCAGGATTGCCAGTGTCTGACAGCTTGCTCAGCCCCGATCTGTTGAAAGTCCACATGGATGTGCTGACCTAAGCCTCTCCATTTTTTTTTTAAAAGAAGGCCTCTGTCCATTAAGCCTCAGAGAGACAGACTCTCATTTATGAGCTCCAGACAAACAATCCTAGTTTACCTATTTGCCACGAATACAGCACATCATTCTGCAGCTCTGAGTGCCCTAGAGAGAAGGTCAGAGTACTGTAGCAACAGCATCTGAACACACACACACACATACCCACACACAGCCCCTCCTACGGTATACGGTTCGCCTGTTCGTCTTTCCACCCTACATGTTTGGTACAATAACTAATTATGGTCCTTGTCACTCAAGGGATCCCATGTTGATTAGGGCCAAAAGTCATTACAGCCCTTCAGAAAGCTTCAGAACAGCTCTGTTGTGACAATGGTCCTGGGGAGTAGGATGAAATAGATCAGTAGTACATTAATCTCATTGTCATGTTAGGATTTAAGCACTTTCTTTGGAATCCATTACCATTCAAAGACAGAAGTCACCCACAAAGCGACGCAGAGCAGCTGATAAATGAAAGACTCCCCCAAGCAAAATACACCACAAAACATAATAGCTTTTCCCTGTGTTCTGTAACACCATGCTTTTTTCAACCGCCTCTGGTCTCTACCTGCCTCGAGCTCTGTTAGAGTGGCACTAACAAAAGGATGTAGCTGCTTCGGCATAAAGATGGTGCACAACGTAAGCTTTTACAGGTTAAAAAGTTAAGTGCGCTGCTTTTAGACACTGTAACATGTATTGTTATGGAAAGGTGAAGGGAAGGAAGGGAAGCTTTAACTCCACATAACAGAATAATGTATTCAAACTACCGATGTCATACAAGGTAAAAAACGAAGGCAAAATGAGTATTACCAGGCATCACATGCATGGAAATGCTGTTCGCTCCTGGCAAGATAACGTGGGTCCATGAAAGCCGAGAGAAAAAAAAGGCTTGAAGCTAGTCTTCTGAAATATGAAAGGGGACTCTAAACGCAGTGATAAACAATCATCGGCAACATTTAGGCTATTTAAAAGAACATTAAGATCTCAATTTTAAAAGCTATAAATCATTGGAAATCATAGAAAATCTGTTTTGTCTGCTAAAATAAAAACAATGCAGTTAATGTGACTCATAATGGGTTATGGCAGCTTTTTGAGAGGTTTGAGATGTTTAACCACTGAGCCATGTGCAAAATATTTGGGAAGATAAGAGTTTATAATCAATAGGGTTATAAACATTTTATTGTGTTTTTTTTAGGTTTAATTAATGAAATGAAGGGCAGAAATGTATTGAGGGAATGTGATTAGGGGCAGGTTTGTGTAAGTCGTGCTGTTTAGTGTATAGAAGCAATTTCACCCTGTATTTATCATTCTGTTTATTCATATATTGAATTACAGGAAGAGTATAGGGATTTATTTTTATTACAAATAAGTAGCTGGATATCCACAGCAATCATGCAAGTCTTTTTTGTGTGCACTTCAAGGCTATCTGATCTCCTCTCAATAAATCACTTGACTTGACTTACAGTGGCATTTTCCAGCTCTTTACAGTTTAAGGAATACTGACCTGAACCCATGGCTTGTGGCGTGTGTGAATTAACCTGGATATTATCTCTATTAGACAAAAAGCACTTCATATTGCGAAAGCAGCAAATTGCAGTCAGAGGCATCAAGCTGAACATATGGGGATGAAGCCTGGATAATGCATCACCGTTGCTCTGATGTGACATCAAAACCCCGAAGACCAATTAAGGTGTACAGAGCCGACTGCCAAATGCTATTGGCTTATGTGAAGCAGATGAAACGTTGCTCAATGGATCTGCTATTAGACGAATTGTCTATCGTGCACAGGTGATTTAGTTCTCAATTTCAATAACGATTACTCACCTCTAACAGCTGAACACTAACGATTCAAAGCCAGAGCGTGATCCTTAATGAACAGAGTATATAATGTAGTAAATATAGTTTTTATTGATCTTCTCTTTCCTATCCTTGCTAAAATAACTGGCAGGTATGTATACTTTTGTATATGCAATATTAATACAAAAGAATTAATAAGTAAATCATTTGTTATTTTGATAAATGGATGCTGTTGTAAAGCAGCATTTGATTGACAGGCTATCGATTATTTTGCTATTTTTAACCTGTTTGGAGCTTGTACTGTTTTTTTTTTCTTGAGTTTTGTCTGTTTGCAAGACCAGCATCGTGAACTTTTTCTCTCTCTCTCTCTCTCTCTCTCTCTCTCTCTCTCTCTCTCTCTCTCTCTCTCTCTCTATCTCGGCCCCTCCAGGGGGGAATCTAGCAGTGTGACTTCTCACTTCTCGCTTCTCTACCTCCAGGTTGAATGGAGCGACTGACTCATTCAGTTGTGAAATCAAGTTTACGGAGATCTTCCCACTGTTTTTACCCCTCCTGCTCCCATTGCCTCTAGTTCACAACAGTCAAAAAATAAATAAATAAAAATTAAAAAAAAAAAAAAAAAAGTGACAGCACTGAAATCAAGTCTGCCTTCTGCCGTAATCTTCTTCCCATCTTCCGCTAAGATGATCCCCACGGAGGATGCATTATCTTTTCCGGAGACGCCACTATGTCACTGTCACTTTCCTGTCCCGTAGCTAAAGGCAGGGTGATTATGTCATCTAAACACTTTTTGAGATATTTCACTACTGAGTCAGATATAAAATGTTTCCCACTATCGTAAACAGAGAGGCAGGTTTTCTCGGCAGGATTTTTCCCCCTGCGGATTTGTGTGAAAGTGAAAGGGGTTGTAACATGATCTGAGCGTGTGCTTGAATGTAACTTTATATTCATATATGCAAGAATGCAGCTGCCATTATCATAACATGCATCTTGGGCCTTCAAGTCTTCTTTAAAACCAGCTTTTCTTCTTCATATATCAGTGTTCTGCAAACTCATGCCATACTGGGCCACTTCTACAGCATATGTTCACTGGATCTCAGTAGACACTTCATCCTGGTCAAGGTCGCAGTGAATCCGAAGCCTATCCCGGGGGCACTGGGCGTGTGGTGGGAATACACCCTGGAGGACACCATGTACACGCGCACAAACACACACACATATTCACACCTAGGTGCAATTTGCCATTCCTTGTTTTTAGAGGAAACTCAGAGAACCTGAAGGAAGAATGTAGAACAAAGAACGTGCCCAGAAAGCGTCCGCTCACATAGGAGCCCGAGTTCAGGATTTCTGAGCTTCTAGGCAGCAACTTCACCACTGCACCACCCATAAATATAAATAGATAATAACACATCCAAATATATAAACCACATAGTAGCTATGTTGCATGTCCATCTTGTCAAACGTCTCGCTTGTTAGAGCAGTCAATACAGCCTCACTGACATTGTTTTCCCTCTTAATTGTTGAATCTTGTCAAGTTGTTCGAGCTTCACAAATAGACTGACGGAGAGTGGCAGCTGCAAGCTCTTATTTGCTAATTCTGAACTGTCTATTCCACATGCTCTTCATCTGGCAAAGGCTGGCGTTATTCAGAGGATAAGATAAGCAACGTACATAAGGCTGAGCAGAAGAACCGGATTTTCTTCTTATATGCTGCTAAGATTGGATTGAGTAGTGCAGCGCAATAAGGTGAAGGAGACGCTAATTTAATCGCTAATTTCACTCTCGCTTAATCTTCTGAACTCCAATTGACATTTTTTATGTTCTACTGGTTTCTAATTTTTTTAAGGTTGTAAACTGAAAAATCTAGACGTCTTTATTTTTATGGAGATAATTCCTAAACGCTTCAAAGCCCCATGATGCAGAGCTAGTAAGATGTGTATACCCTTGTGCATTATAGAGAATATTTACACTGTTTCTTACTACAAAATGATTCAATCAGCCTCCTTAACTTTACTGTAATTAATTATTTAGCACTGCAGCATGCTTAGGGGAGATTTGCTGTTTGTCTATAGAACAGATCCCACCATCAGTTAGCATTTCTTCATCGTTATTGACGAACAGGATTAAAGAAAAGTGTCTCATGATGACAGAGCTGCTGGATCGATTCAAAAATCCTACCCGTGAGCTGTCAAGCACGTTCTTTTACCGGTATCAAAATAATGGCAGCAATGTTCAGTATTCAGCTATTTTTGTGCTTGTTGTCATGTGTACATCTCTGCATGTGTTAGATCTGAGTGAAGGCAAGTCACTCAGAGCAGGAAAAGTGCAGAAAACTGCGGCAGATCTCATGGTCAGTGTACTTTCCATGAACTCATCCCTCAGAAACATATGGGGCTCCTTATGAGCCATCGCATGTTTATCAAAGCTAAGCTCATGGGAAGAAATCGCACATACATAGCAAGGCTTAATTGTTTTTTATTTCCAACCTACAGGGGCTGTTCTTTAATTAATTAAACTCAGATGCGCAAAATGTTTTACTCCCTGTGACGAGAAGAAGCACTACTTTGAATCCTCATTTAGCTTCAGCATACATGTTTACAGGACACAGTCAGAGGGCTTCTCTCGCCCCTCAGGTCTGGTGCAAGAGAGGGGGGTTAGAGGTAGTAAAGGCCAGGGCAGCTGCGTGCTTGAACCTGCCAAGGACTGTGCTTCCCAGGCTTGCTCAGTGCCATTAAATGGGTCATTGAACAGCTAAATGGAGTCATTATAACGAGTAATTAAAAGAATAGCACCCAAGACTCTGAAACTCTCCTCTGCCTGCCTCTGGGTTCCGCCGCCTTTGGGGTTTCGTAGACTCTTGCTGCATAGCAGCTGCTGTAGGCACTTTCACTGGAATGCAAATCACATCTTTCCCAGCTAATTAAACCGCATTATCAAGGCTTTTGCATTATTGAAATTCTGACTAGACATTAGATTTTTCCATGGGAAACAAATTTGTTTTGCAAGTTGGACCTTTGAAAGCACTTGTTGGTTTCGTTATCTGCTGGAGCTTCCAAGATCAATTTGAATCTCAATCATTTCATTTTGGTAACGAATCAGGTTTTGCCCGGGCTGGCATGTAGTAAAGGAATGGAAGATTATTTATAAACGGAGCTGGACCATTTTCATGATCCTGTGTATCTGCTTTGAAAATGCAATAAAAAAAGAATTCTTTCTAAATACATCCAGTTCCCAGTTGAGCAAGGCATATCTTTAGATTTTCTGTTGTTTTTACACAAATCCCTTGCTGCCTGAAAGTGATCTGAGTGCAGATTATAATTGACGTTTGCATAAAATTACTGAGATGCCAATCAGTGTGAAATACATAAAAATATACAAGGAGACAAAAAGAGTACACAGTGGAACAACAGCCTCATCTGCATATCTATACAATCACATTTCCAAAAGAGCTTTGAAATGTTTATGTCTTTCATAACTTTATCGGTTTCACGTCATATAATAAGACCAAAAGAATGATACAATATTTATATATACTGAATGTCAAACATAATGTTTTTCACTGAAAGGTCAGAGTTAACGTTGTAGCATTCAAAGTTTTTAATTAGGATTCTGGGGTTATTCATTGAGTTTTGGGTTGGTGATGTATTCTCATGGAAGATTGCTTGAGCCTTTTTTACCACTAAACCGGTGTTCCAGTCTACCAGCAGAATGGAAATCGACTTATGGGACATTTTTAATCAGTATAAACAAATGAATGTTTTTAATTGCAGCAAGTCTCATATGAAATGAGTCAGGACTCTGTTGGCTTTCAGTGTGAGATGCGTGTTGTTCCCTCTTTTGGATTACGTTACACAGAATTTTAGTGGCTGAAGACAAATTTTAGATGCTTATGAACAAACATTTGGGGCATCTCAGAGAGCAGTAATGGGCAGAGCAGAAATTGTGTGAAAAATCGTTTTTTAAAAACTTTTCTATGAATATATCAAAGCAAGCACAAATTAAAGACGTGGGTTTTAGTGAGAGAAGATTCATCTTGTTTTCTTGTTTACATCAAACATGCTTTGCAAATCCCAGTTGAAAGACGTGTGTCACTGAGATACATTATCATGGAGTATGTTTATATGTTTCACTTGTTCTCTCTTTGTAAATGAGTGTGTGAATTTTGTGTGTGAATGTGTGTGTCATAGTTACCACATTCTATTACTATTGGTTACTGTGGCTATGCATAGGTTATTGTATCAGTGTCTCACACACAGGACAGATGTAACGATTTACAACCAGAAAAAAAAGGAAAAGTGAAAAATTGAGAAAAAGTATTCGAACTTCTCGATAGTTTCCCCCTCTCAGCTATGCAGTCAGTTCAGAGGAACGAAAAGAAATAATATGTGCAATATGGGCGGTGCAGCAAATTGTGTAGGGCTTAATTAGTTGGTCTTGCTTGCCGATCACAGCCAGAGCTTACTCTGGTTAATTGGAGTATGGGATTCATTAGCATTAGATCAATGTCTGGGGAAAAAATAAATAAATAAATAAAATGAATGAATGAATAAATAAATAAATAAAAGAATAGCTCATGTGCCAGAGAGGTTGTGTCATGACAGGAAACATTCGCAGAGCCAACCATCTCGAATCGGCCTTCATCGATCCTCTGTCACACACTGAGCTCGAGATGTTCAGGGTCAGCATGCAGACAGACGGCATTAACGTGTAGTCCGCAGGATGAGGATCGGCGTGTGTGAGTGTATCTAAAAGTGTAATCTAAAAGGAACCAAGGCAATGTTTTAGAAATCTGTTAAACAGGCAAGAATCAATAGGCAAAGAGCCAGTTTAAACCACATTTCCTGAATTGTAGTGTTTTGTTTATGGGATCTATGGCCTATTTTATTTAGCCATGCTGCTAATTCTCTTTATATCTAGTGGCGATAATTGTAACACGAAAAAAAAAAAAAAGTTTTGTGCCTGAAAAAGCATTGAAGCATTGTGCCTGAAAAAAAAAATGCTAGCTTGTAAGTATGGACTTCTTGCATAGCATTTACATATTTATTTTAAATGAAACTGCAAGACAAAGAAATATATAGATCTGTATACAATATCGGCTTTCTTGTTTTTGTTATTTATGCCTGGGTTTTTATTGTAGCTTGCAGTTCCAGTAAAAACCCCATTAAACCCATTAATCACTATGAAAGCATTTTTTTCTCATCAATTAACTTTTTTTTGCATTTCTTGCCTTAATTTAAGAATTTTAAGAACACCAACTAGGTCAAGGGCAAATGAATAGCCACATTGAAAGACCGTTTGTCTTTTCTTTTCAAATCTGTGATCAAGATAAACAAATCTAACCCACTGGGTCTTTGTGTTTTTTCAGAGTGAAAGAAAGAAAGAAAAAGAGAGTGAGAAATGGAGAAAGAGTGCTGCTGATGAAGGGGTGAGAGATGCATGTTCTCAACGGAGTGTTTAACCTGAGCAGCAGGGGTAAGTCCGGTTTGGCACAGCTCCATACCCCTATCTGTAGCACACTGAGAAACTGGCCGGCCTTTTACTGGCTCAGCTCATTAATGCATACGAGAACAGATCAATTTTTTTTTACATAACTGCAGTAATGGCTGCATGTATACTGTACATGTTTCAGATAAGAATGTCTTCATCGAGCAGTCTCGGAGAAACGTAGCCTTAAAACTGACAGAACAAATCAGATCAAATTTGATTGGAGTCTCAGAACCGGTTTCTTTTCCCAGTATACCCTTTCTTTGTTTTCTGTAAAACAAATAACTTAATCTAGTCATATCTATAAACTTCATTAAGTTAAAGAACAGGAATTTTTTAAAAGTTGATCATTATTACAACTGATAAGAAATGCAACAAGAAATGCTCACTGAAATGATTTCATTTAATTCGAGTTACATTGACAACACGTGTCCAACACGTGATTTGATCATTTATTTTCAAAACCTTGAATCAGACTAACTAGCCCTCTGCCCCAAATTAAAGATCAAACCCAGGTCACTGGAGCAATAGCCACATTATCACTCTACTCTTCTCCCGCTCATGACTTAATTGTGTTCATTTGAGTTAATTCTATAGCTGCAGTTCTCATCAGTACTCATGAGACGTCCTCATGAGATTTCGGAAAGTAATCGGTTAATACTGCGCTCACTCCACATCATTCTAGCAGCTAATTAGAAACTTGTTTCAATTCCATTTAGTTTAAGCAGTGAAACCATGTTCTGATAAGAAAATTTATATTTTTATGTAAACTATGTGTTATATTTTCTCTTCAGTTTGCCCGGAATGACAGAATTTATTGAAAACCCAACACAATGTGTCAAAAAGGTGCTTACTGAGATTGTACAACATTTCAGGAGCAGCATTCTTACAAATTATCTTCCCTGAATGGCTGCTTTAATACGTAAGAATACGCCTGTGGATAGTAACACTGACATCCTGGAAGAGGTCTCTCCTCTCTCTCTCTCTCTCTCTCTCTCTCTCTCTCTCTCTCTCTCTCTCTCTCTCTCTCTCTCTCTCTCTCCTCTCTCTCTCTCTCTCTCTCTCTCTCTCTCTCTCTCTCTCTCTCTCTCTCTCTCTCTCTCCTCTCTCTCTCTCTCCCTCTCACATCAGAAAAGTCAGTCAGTATAACTCGGTATTGATTTAAAATGACCCTTTACTCTAAGCGAACAAGTGGACCAGTGAGTGCCAGTAAATAGCATTCAACATAACAGAGCTACGTGTTTATTTTCCTTTAATACGTAAACTGTCTATAGGAAAAGTTTTAATATTTAATGAGGTAAAATAGAATGGATTTGATTAGTTATAGGCATCTCGCAAGTTCCTACCTGCTGGCAGTTTTTTGCCTTTAAGGCCTCTTCTGTGCCGGCTGCTTGCCCACATCTGTCTTCAAGTCTCGGTGCCTGCATTCTGTCTCAAACTAGCTGATGCAACATGGGGCAACTGCATACAGATGAGACTCAGCTTTCGGTTTGAACAGAAAGAAGCTTAGAGGAGATCACATCTAAAAGTTTTAATTACCTCAGCGATGAAGGCATAACAATTATACCGTGTCATTGGTGTCAATGTCAATCATCGCATAGCGTTTTCCCATCTAATTAAATAAAATAAATAAAATGTAAAAAGTGTCAGATTTCATTTTCTAAATTTCAGGAGGAATTAAATTTGGCTTGACAATCTGAATTGGTTTATTTATGAGTTTTAGACAAACTGATGAATGACAAATGAACAGTGAATATTTTATCTGCTCTTAAATTTAACAGTAATTATTAAATGAATAAACTGTTAAAATAAATATAACTCTATAATCCGATTGTCCCAGATTCCACTGTATCAAAATGAAAAGGAAACCAACCAAAAACAACCAAAAATTTGATTGACTGAACGTTTACATCAGGCACATGACATCAGCTCATAAGGACCTTATCACTGTCTATATGCAAAATATATATATATATATATATATATATTGTGTGTGTGTGTGTGTAGTGCATATAGTGTGTATAGTCACCTTTTCACCATTTATATGCACTATATATAAAGATAGTGTGTGTGTGTGTGTGTGTGTGTGTGTGTGTGTGTGTGTGTGTGTGTGTCTGTCTGTCTGTTTGTCTGTCTGTACTTCTTCTCTTTTTTGGCATAAAAAGACCGAATCTAAACACCCAAACACACTGTACAAGTCTTATGTGCAAGGAAATGGACAGAAAGTAAAATGAACATGTGTTTATGAAAATGATATTGTTGAATCCATAACAGGGAGGCTGAGCCAAAACAACAGAGATCCAAAAGCACAAAATTGCAAAAGAATATAAACTCTAAAGAACCCATGGCCAGGTTCAGACTTAAATCTCTCTGTCTTAAACTATAAGCGAGACAGATTGCTAGACAAGATAATAATAATAATAATAATAATAATAATAATAATAATAATAATAATAATAATAATAATAAGAAGAAGAAGAAGAAGAAGAAGAAGAAGAAGAAGAAGAAGAAGAAGAAGAAGAAGAAGCAGAAGCAGAAGCAGAAGCAGAAGCAGAAGAGAGGGCACGGTGGCTTGGTGGTTAGCATGTTTGCCTCATACCTCCAGGGTTGGGGGTTCGATTCCCGCCTCTGCCGTGTGTGTGGAGTTTGCATGTTCTCCCTGTGCCTCGGAGATTTCCTCCCTCAGTCCAAAGACATGCATTGTAGGTTGATTGGCATCTCTAAATTGTCGAGAGTGTGTGTGTGTGTTGCCCTGTGATGGGTTGGCACTCCGTCCAGGGTGTATCCTGCCTTGATGCCCAATGACGCCTGAGATAGGCACAGGCTCCCCGTGACCCGAGAATAGATCAGATAAGCAGTAGACAATGAATGAATAATAATAATAATAATAGTTCCTAGTAGACTTCAAGGTTTAAGGCTTTAAATTTATTACTTGAATTTGATAATTAAATGCCTTATACAAAGCATTGATTAGCTGTATTTGTGTGTTTGTTGTGTCTATTTTGTTTGATTCTTGTCTCGCGCCGTCTCACATCCCTGATAAACAAATGAGAAATGAGAAGGATGCTGTTATAGCAGAACAACAGCATTCCACCGTACCGAGATTAGAGCACGCTTAGAGCCTGGCATCAGGTAACTAGGTTACTAGGCTAATATTATATGTAAGCCTAGGAACAGAAAATCAGATATAGACTCATAACTCTTTATCTGCACAGCTTTCAGGCGGAGAAAGAATCGTTTCTTTAGAACAGAAGAACAGCAATACGAATTCCCACATAGACATTAGAGGAAACTAGACTTACATAGAATTATGTAGAATTGAAGTTAATCTCGAGCCTTAACCATATTGGGTTTGAGTCTTTCTGTTTCTAGTGCAACAGTATTTTAATATTTTTAATTTATTTTATTTTAATATTGTTAAAAATCTCTTTTCTAACACATGGTCCATGTATAATAGTTTTTAAAACCTTTTAAAGTATTTAATAAAAGAATCTCTAAGCATCTGATGACCCTTGCTAAATCTTTTTTTTATATATATATATATATATATAGGATTATCACTGATTAATATAAGCAATCCTCCTCCTCCTTCTATGAAACTCATTATTTTTTAATACGATCAATGTGAAAGAGATTTGCCAAATATAATGCAAATTTCTTTCCACGTCCGCTTATTAGGAAAGTATTGAGCCATGAGTGAAAAGATGGCCAGTCTTATGCTTTGTGTTAATGACATTAATGTAAGTTTGGCTCATAGAATCGGGACTATTTTATGTCAAATCTGATGAACCGGTACAGGATTCCTGGCTGACTGACAGAAATGGTTTCACTCCTACTTACTGTTTATACAATATGTGCAGAGCCTCCAGAAAGTATTCACCCCCCTAGTGATTATTTCACTTTTTGCTGTGTTGCAATGACACACCGTTATATGAGAGAATATTAGAATGGGATTTTAGTCTGTTTCTTTCGAAGTGACTCTCTACAGAAATAAAACACAATAAATTATTTAGATGTCCTCAGAATTAGTTCACAATAAAAATATCTGAACACTGCAACAACAACTAATAACTCTTCACCCCCCGAGAGTCGATGTTGGACTGCGTGTTAGCCGTTTGCAGCATTTCTAGCTTTGACTTTTCTCGGATGTGACTGTGTGAGCTTTGCACATTTTGATTTTGCCATCTTATTAAATTCCTCCATGCAAATTTTCTCGCAGATTAGATGGAGAACACTAGCAGACAGCAATTTTCAACTCATTTTCATTTGGATGAATGATGTCTTTCCCAAACACAAATCTGTCTAAAACAGGTTCCTCTCAACAGATTGCTCGTATTTGGCTTTATCCATGTTGTCATTGCTGGCAACAAGTTTTCCAGTTCCTCCTGCTGAACAGCAGCCTCAGAGCACAATGCTACCACCACCACTCTTGATGTGTGAGCTGTATTTGGTCTGTGACATACTGAACACTTTGCTTTTAGACCAAACAGCTCAAAAACATTTTTTTGAAAAGCTCTTGGATTTTTTTCACATGCCTTCTAGCAAACTCCAGGCATACTTATATATGAGTCTTACTGAGAACTGTCTTCCTCCTGGACACTCTCCCTCAGAGACTAGATCTGTGTTAGATCTGTGTAGAGCTGGTGATATTGTTGAGATCTTCTCCACATTTTTTAGCCAGTGAGCTCCTTAACCCCTCCAGTGTCTAGCTTGGGCATTTCTCTGCCATTTGAGCTTGGCTTGTGCTCCTCAGCAGTGCTCCTAGGAAGGTTTAAAGCTTTGCTGATCTTTTTGATAAACTTCTCCACCTTTTTTCCTACACACAATTTACTCTAGAAGCTTCACGGGAAGTTTTTTGGTCCTTATAACACAGCAGGTCTGATCTAATCTGACACTTGAGCTGTGAGACCTCCCAAAGTTTGATATATGTTGTGGAACCATACAATACTGGAGTACTTGAAATGAACAGAGGTGTATATTGTTTAAAATTTTTTGTGTCAATGCTCAAGAAAGTGAAATACTAGTTCTAATTTAGACTAGTACAAAAGAAAGAGGGGGCAAATCATCCATCCACAAAGACAGTGCATGGGTGTGTTGCATGATCCAAACTCTTAGAATAGCAATGCAATAATGCAAATCAGACACTCGGCCTTGCATGCCTCTTTAGTTAGGAAATTATGATGTATAACGGCACATAACATGATCAAGTATCTTTTTTCTGTTTATTACTAGTTTAATAGGAATGGCTATTCCGCTACTGTAACACAGAATATTACACCATATGATTAAAGCACTTATATATGCATCATATAAAGCATATGAAAACTTCCTCCCCATAAGCACTTAGCCGTAGGTGAAGGGTGAAATTGATGGTGTGTGAAGGCTCTTATTGCTCATGTTCTTCACAGAATCTGTGTTTCCTGTCCCTAGTTCCTGTCAAACATATGAGCTACAGCTCTTGCACACTAAGGGTTCGTAGAACAGCATTACACCTTTTACGTGTCTCTAATATGAAGCTCCATGTAGCAGGAGAAACCATCATGGCTACATGCTGGGAAACTTTTTCAAGGTTTGGAAAGTCTTACTTTCTTCACAAACAGGTAAATGTATTTCCACTGAGGGGCTAATGTTTTTTATTACGTCTGGAAATCTCATCGTTTTAATGCCATCATTGCCATCAATGTCCAGGAGCGAGGAGTGTTGTCCCTCATGCCGCCAGGGCTATTAGCACTCCTGTACAATCATCTTATCTACACGGGGCATGAAAAAGAAGCACGGCATGCCGTATCTGCCTAAAGTAATTGTTCATTTCTAATGACTTATATTTAGAGAGTGAGCTACTGCATTCAGTGAAAGCGAAGAGGATTAATAAAAGCCTATTGGCGGGAGCCATGGTGGCTTATCAGCCCTCATGTAATTTCCACTTTCCGGAATGTATCAGGGACACGTCTACTCAGTGTTGCACTGCAATTTGTGCACGGACTGTACACAAACCAGATACGATCAACAGTTTAAAGATATATTTTTATCCCTTTACATATTTGTTAAGCTTCATCCATCATTTCTCACGCCTGGCAGACGTACACCGTCTTGTAAATTCAGACATCTCTGAGGCAGTCTTATTACCGGTGAGGTGGTGTGTATTTACAGAGGTCACACAGGCACATCAGTGACCTTATGATTTATTTGAAGTACCTTCATCACCAGCGGTAAAGCAAACATCGCTACCCTTTATGTCGTGCACTCCTTTTTACCTATCATTGACTGGAAAGGGAATGAAAGATCCGGGTTCATCAACAAACTTAGGGTAGTGTCAAATTTTGAGAAACATTGCTTTTTATCTTTTATCGATAAAAATCAACTTTTGTAACAGCCGTACATCAGCCAATGCGATTGGCCAAGGTTTGGAGTTTTAATTAAAAGCATTCATTCTTCTACTTTATATACTGTAAGTTATTAGAAGCTTACTCTTAAAACCTCTGCTTTGGATTTAATTTACACAGCACTCAGAACTAGCTTTATACACTTGATACAAACCTATAGTCCAGAAGCGTTTCTAAGGCACCAGATTTTTAAGGGGTTTTTTTAGACTCCTAATTGAATGAATTTAATTATTTGACTTGCTTAAGCAAATGAAAAAAAATACCTCTTCCCTGAGCTTGTTAAGCTGCACGATACGATCATTTGAACCACCGAGGTGTCTTTACATCTCTGTATGTCATTCAGCTTTTATTCAACCTACACTCAAGAGTTAATAACATATTTGTCCAAAGGTGGGAGTTGCCTCCAGAATCCCCTGCATTCGTGTCTTCTCAGTTCCCCAGCAACGGCCATTTTTCAAATAGTGTGTACAGCATGTCACGATGAGTGCTGGAGGCATGGCTGAGCACACACTCCAATGCTCTGTGACCAGAGTTAATGATAATGTTGGTGAACTATCACCATACTAATGGTCTGAATGCACTGTGACAACATTTACCCACAGCCACTTATTGTTGCTCCCTTTCTCCTTCCTGACAAGATGGATGAAGGCCTCTTTTGTAACCTTGTGTGAGGACAAACCATTAAAAAAAGGGCTCGGTTTTTACTATATGATTAACGATGGAAACAATTGAGTCGTTCTAAGCTCTGTGATGAGCCGTTCATGCATGTGAAAGAATTTACAGCGTGAAAGGCAAAAATGAAGAAAAAGATCATATGATGAATATGAATTTTATAGACACTCACCATAAAATTGGGCAAAGCAGCTGTGGCTTGGCCTCTGTCATGACCCGGCATAAACAGCATCCTTTCATATTGAACTAACATTTGCCATTATCTCTTTTCCCACATTAAGCTCTCTCCTGCTAAACCAGTCCGTGCATGTGCAATGAAGTAAAAATCGTTATTGGCTCTGCTTTAAATGATTACTTTACTCCAGAGTGCTAAATTAGATAACAGCACCTGGCTGCAGGTACTTCTTAGAATGATCTGATTTGTATAATGGTAACTCTCCTCTATTTTTCAGTTCTGATAAGCAACAGAGTGACGGCTTTATAGCCTCTGCATCAAAATGTGTACACAAGTCAAATAATACCATATGTAACATATCTCTAATGCCCCAAAAAAACCCATATCCTGACTTGAGTATGCTTTTTTTTTTTTTAAGTCTGCACTATTAAACCAACACCTAATGTTCACTTCTGTTTAAGTTGACAAAGACTGAAACAAAACAAAGGCTTCTTTCACCTTGAATTTTAAATGGCTTTTACTGTTATAATTAGGGGATGCACTGATACCAGAGCTCTCCAAAACTTTCCAAAACTGAGATCTTGTGATGCTTTTTGAGTGTACACTATCATGCAGATGAAACATGTGACACATAATGACAGCAATCTGGACGTATTTCAAGATTAACAATCAAAGACTGCCAACTGTTCTGCTCTGGGAAGATGTCGAGAAAAGGAAGTGCAGCATCACTGTAAAATACAACTAACCTGAGAAAAGAGATTAAATTTAAGATTCAGCATGAGGAGTTTGTTATTAGAGGAAAACAGAAGCAGTGATGCTAAGCAAGAAAAAACACATTAGGTGAGTCAAGATAACAGCATCTACCCTGCGTGTCATTCATGATAATGATGATGATGATGATGATAATAATGATCAGCCATTATAAGTTGATGACAAAGGATTCAAATGTAATGAAGACAAAGAAGCTTACTTTAGTTTAAATTTAAGAAACATACACAGAGCTTCATAAAATATTTATATAAATGCCAGAATTTTTTTTGATTTTTTTATTTAAAATCAGAATCTAATAAAAATTGTCATGAATGTGTAGTGACAGAGGAAAGGCTTTTGCTCATTATGATACTCATTTAAACCATCATGAGGAAGCTGAATAAACACACCGGCCCACTGTCCCATGGCATGTTTTTAGGTAAATGGTTTTGTAATTACAGCTGGCCGATTGCTAGAGCACAAAACAATGATGTAATGTCTTACTGGTTTAAAAAGTCATAATAATAAATAGATCTCTGGAGCAAACGAAAGAAAAGTGACTCAAAGGATTTTGGTGGCTGTACATCCAGTCTATGGTATCAGCCATACCAGTGGGGGAATTAGGCTTATTCCATTTATTATTAAGCAAAACAAAACTCATAATTGATCGTTGAATGCTGGAGTTGCTAAACCAGATTAAACCAGATTTCTCTTGTCAGTGGCTCACATGGAAATGCAGCACAGAAGTGTCTGGTATCAGTATTAGTATCAGTATTGGTAAGTACCAGAAATAACCCAGACTTGTTCTGAAAAACACAATGGTGTTAGATGCAATTGGTGCATCCCTCGATATAATTGATACTAAATACATTATATGGCAAATATGGTTTCTCTGAGTTACAGTTTGCGCCTCATGCTTAGGGGATTTCCTCCAGGTTCTCCGGATTCCTCCCCCAGTCCAAAGACACGTGTTAAGGCTCATAGACAGCCGCCATATCCAGGGCGAATAATCCTCCCCTTACCCACAACCACCCCATCCCCGTCTGGTTTGTGCCCCGTGTACCCTGGTATAGTCTAGTCTATAGAGCCAGTCTCCCTGCAACCCTGTGTAGGATATGCTCTACAGAAAAAGGATGTATGGAAAAACTTCATCATAATCATTAAAGTAGCAACTTGCTTCCTTAGCAGAGCTTACCCTGAGGTCTGAAAGCAGTCAATATTCATTTTCAAAGTGATAAGATGTTTTTGTTGGTTAAACAGGTACAAGATTGTGCCACAGTCATTAACACAAATAGCATTCACCCATAGACTGTTGAGGTCATGAGGATGCATCCTGCGCCCTCAAATGGTTGCTTATTCATTCCTGACTCTTTTATTCACTCTTGAAAAAAGATGAGATTGAGCCTCAGACCCTGATCTGACTGACTGATTCTGTAATAGTGTCAGTCCTATCTGTGGTTTAGTTGCATGGCTATTGATTGCAGAGATTTTTTTTTTTTTTAATCTGTCTCAGGAGTATTTTCTTCCAGACAGAAGCCATAATGGTAATAGCTGTATGATGCACGCTGTGATGTCAGAGCCGAAATGAAAGAGAGGTGTTGTGTGAAGTGGGGAAAGTGCCATCTAGTGGTGCTGTGGCTTTGCTCTTCCAGGAAGTTTGACAATCATGCATGCTTTTTTGGTGTTGTTCCGGTGTTAATGGCACTGTGGATGGAATCATATGGTGGCAAAGGATGGTAAGATTTTCAGTTATTTCATGTTTTTCATATTTTACAAGAAAAGTCAGAATGTTTGATAGGATGAGAGCACATTAAATATTAAAACATTATTCGTTTGGCTACGCAGTGGTAACTGTGTGTGTGTGTGGTATAGTGATACTTCCTTCTGGTGCATGAAGGAGCCAGAATTTATCTTCAATGAGCCAAATGAGAGCAAAATTCATTTATAGGGTCTGCTTGAGGCCATGATTTGGAAGCATGCCACATCTGCTTGGAAAGGTTTGAGGAAGCAAAGCTGATAGCCTGTGGTTGAGCTAATGTAGTGCACTGCTTCAGAAAGGGAGCGATGCCAAGTGTGATCAAGTGATGCCATCTGATATATGAGAGTTCCTTACTATCCCTGGAAGAGGCACTGCCCTTTTTTTTCATATTGTAGTGATTTACAGACTTCTCTTCCTCCCGGGGACTGAAAAGAATAACCGAACAAAACAAAACAAAACAAAACAAAGCACATAGAGATACTTTAACACCAGATCACACTCACTCACAATCCCAGAACGGTGTGCATATAGTGTCAATATCAACATTGCCCACAGGGTTTTCAACTCTGCTGCTCATCACAAAAAAAAAAAAAAAAGCTCTATGTTTAAAAGTCACGATTCCACCGAAAAGGTTAAAATTCTGACATTTAAAACGTTATCCATCAAATATGTACAGCTAGACCTTTTCTGTGGATATCAAACCAAAACCCCTTAGGTAACTGATCAAGGCAGATATCTAGCTTCCCTTCAGACCACTGCTTGTATTCATGTTTCTTCATTCAAATATAACAGCAGCATTTCTAAAGACCAACAGATGACTCTCTCATGGTAAATAAAGGTGGCTAGGTGTAGCGATGGTTCATTAGTTTGTTTGAGCAGGCAAAGTGCATGTGGATGTAATAGTGTGAGTTTGGCTGAGGAGGAATGTGGGCTGTGGTCTCCTGGGGACGAACGGAGGCAGTAGAACAGCTGCACCCTTTGAAGGAGGTGATGGGGATAGAGTGGTTGTTTGGCTGACTCATTTCTCTGTTGGAGGATGGAACCTCAGGATGTCTGTAGGGGTATGAAATGGGTCCCGCTAGTCAAACCTAACGAGGGTAATATTGGCAGGTGTTCCAGGACAGGGAAACACAATGACAACGGTGATAATACAGGGATGTTTTCTGCACAATAAAATAGACAAGTCAATCCCAGTTTTAGTTCTTGTGTCCTATCTCAAGAGCGCATCAGATATCCGATGTGTCATCCGAGTTTTAAAGACGGTTTTCCTTGTGATAGCAAGCTGACAATTTTGAACCTCAGCAATAAAGAGACAAATGCTGTTTTGAATGTGGCTGATGTTGAAATGTTGAAATACACTCTACTGTATGTCAAACTGTTTTCTTTATTAAACAACTGATTGCCAAAAAGCATACCAGTATAATAGGCAGACAAACAGATGCTATTATTTTTCACTTGTTCTCTAGCTGATCTGTCTCCTCTTCGACCATATATTATAATAAACAAATGGTACTTGTTGTGCTGTTCTCTTCTCCCCCAGCCACCCCTGCTCATATCCTTCAGTACTCACACCTTGCTTTCGTCTACTCCGTGCCCTCAGGAATATGCCATGTCAAATGATTTCATCTCGAAAAAAAGGGAGGAAAAACAATCTTATTTCCCAAACCGTCCATCTGGCAAGACAGCTCGCAATGTTTATATTCACATTCAACCAATTCACTGCTCCTGTCTGCTCTCTGCAGTTTTCATCAGCATGGATAGATCACATGTGGGCTGTGGAGGTGGGGGGTTTGGAAATTTTCTTGCAGGCCCAATGTCCTCGCTGCCACGGCGTTCTCTGCATGATTGATTCCGTTTCTCCTTCCAACATCCACTCACCAAGCGTTTCCTTCTCTCCTTCCCTCTCAGCTACCATTTGCTATTCATACTGTATTTCCCATGCATGGAGGAAATGAATTTAAGTGGAACAGATCACACACATAACACAGAAGAGGTTGATGTCTACAAGCACTTGCTCAGCTCCTGTCTTCCTGCTGGATCTGTCTGTCTGCTGCGCAGGAAATGGAAATACAGAATGAACAATGGGTAGAAAAGCAAAGCTTTTTGCAGGCTGGCAGCTAAAAGATGACAATGTGGAGCTGAGATTATCAAACGGGTTTTTTTTTTAATGATGTTGTTGTTGATCTTTCGGGTGCTCCCAGCAGATCTTGTCTGCACATTGGGTTTGGCAAAGGTTTTATGTATGATGCCCATCCAGACACAACCCTCCCATTTTTTTCCAGGGTTGGGACCGGAACTGAGAGTTAACTCGTCAGTGGCTGGGTTAGCTCCCTGCCCAGGAATCCGAGCCACAGCAATGACAGCACAGGATCCTGCTGCTGGACCACCAGGAGGCTTTTTAAAATCATGTCATATTTTTTTTTTTTAAAGGCAAAGTATTCAATACTGTGCTACCTTTAAGAGCTAGTGATACATTTAACTCCATAGCGGTTTTATTATGTAATATTGGGGGGAAAAAAACACAGTGAGGAGTGAGAATGTAAATGAGAAGGAGTTGGTAATGAAAGGCGTGTTGTTGTTTTTTACTGGATCTCATCTGGAACAAGTGAAAATTGTAAATTTGTCTGCTCTGCTGAGTGAAAAGCTCAGAGGGGGCATAACAGGTACCAAGACAAAAAATAGCCCATAGCTAATCCTAAGCAAATCCTACATCTAACTAAACATTAAAAAAGCCACCCAAATCTGCTACGTTTGATATGTTTGTTAGCGCTTCATTATAAAATCATCATATGAAGAAAATATGACATATTCCTGATTGTAGGCATAGATATGTGCTGAATGCTAATCAGAAAGCTATAACTAGTTTTGTTTTTACAGTCTATTAGTAAATGATATCACAAGCACCAGAGTGATGGACAGAGCTAGAAAATTAGACTAGATAGAATCCCAACCCATCACTCAAACAGTGACTAGCTATAGCTATGGGTATAAGTGAATAGGAACTGAAAATCTAGCTGAGGATAAGGTGACTTGAGTCAGTTCCCTCCATCCTCCATCTTTTATAGCTAAACACCTTAAAAAACACTTTTCAACCAAGTAAAATGGTGTCTGCACTGATAAGACTAGTTTAAAGGGTATTACCTTTTAATTGTACTTGATTAAACATGTAAAGACAAAGATGTAAATCTCCCGCATTGCAACTGCATTTTTCTTTAATATCAGATGCTGTGTAATTATGTGTACTATACTACGTATGGCAATTATGCTATTCCCTAGCGACAGCACAGCACAAAAAAAAGCTCTTATATTGTTTTTAAAATGAAAGCGTGTTAAATAGAAAGTGAGACTGTGCACCAGTTCGAAGTATAAATGAGGGAATGTGTGTGTTAATGTGCATGAGGTGTTGAGATGTTTAGTTTGGTTTGGTGGGGAGTTTGGGCCCAAACAATATTTGCTCTACAGGGAATTTGGCCCCAAGTCAAATCAAACTGATGACCCGTGGTGTAGAGTGAATTATTTCTGTGAAAAATAGCTTGGAGCGCAAAGTATCATTTTGGTTGTGGTTAGAATATAAAGCTGCAATGTTCTGCACACAAGTTATGAACAAATCTCCCTCTAGGCTGTTATGTTAATGTGAAATTAATTTTTCTGATCATCTTTCTTTATCCTGTGGCTGCTGATGGGGGAAATACACACCAAACAATACAGCATGCTAATAATCACCATGCTGGATTCATTTGAGGGGAGAATAAAGGAAATAGCTTGATAGAACACTTAATAAAGCGTCCAACCCCAACGTTTAACCATCAAGTAATAACACCAGGGATTAAATTCTGGGATTAACACTTCTGGATGATGTTTCCATGCTAAGAAGCAAATATTTATAATTTATGACGGGCCTGTTATAATATCAATGACCAGCTAGTTACATTTTGTTAAAGAGCATTTCTCACACATATTACTCATTTCACTATGAATTTCCCGGCCACATAATTATGATCTTGCACATCTCCTCAAAAAATAAAGTGTTCAGATGACTAGTTTAATTAAATACTTAGCAAGAAGATTACGAGAGCAGCCTAGAAAAGCGAATGGAACTTTTTAATATGAGTTTTTAATGTTTCAGTGGCAAAAAATCATTACTAAAAGTCGTCTCGAATGTTTTAAAACAGCAGCCTTTGGTATTATACTAAATACAATAAAACAATGAAAAATAAGACAAGCTGTTCTGAATTTCATCCTCTTTATTTCTGTTCATTGTTCATCTACAGATGAAGTGTCTTCAGCTATTTGGCAGTATATCAATATATTATAATGAATTAAACTATTGAACCTTATAATTATTTAAAGTTGCTTTCAGCTGCTCGCTGTTCGGGGTCGCCACAGCGTACCAACTGGTCCGCTCAACAACTTGGCACAGGTTTTACGCCGGATGCCCTTCCTGCCGCAACCCTCCCATTTTTCCGGGCTTGGGACCAGCACTGCAACCAGTGGCTGGGAATTGAACCCGGGCCTGCCGCATCATAGGCGAGAAACCTACCACTGAGCCACCAATGCCTCCGAACCTTATAATTATTTATCTTTACAATATTTGTGTCTAATACAATCCCAGTGGCACAACAAGCCATTTTTTATATTTAATCTAACCCTGCCATTACTCACATAATTACATTGTTTATGGAATTGAACTGATTTTGATTTCAGACTAATCCCTGTTGTGCCCAGGAGCCTTACATGCAGGCTTTGTGTGTGTGGTCTATTGAAAGATTGCTTACACATATGCTGAGGTTTTGTAAGAGGTTTCCATGGTGGCTGCACGATGCCCTTGCGTTATTTTCTGCTGTGTCATGTTTGCGTAACTAGGAATCATTAAGCAGGTGATTCAGGCAATGCCCTTTACTGTACATTTAAGGTGAATGTGTGGTGAATGTTGCTTTCTCTCTCTCTATATATATATATATTCACTATATTCATTAATATACACACACATCTCATTAGATGGATCACATGGTTCGGGAAGTTGGAAGGTGTGTGTGTGTGTGTGTGTGTGTGTGTGTGTGCGCTATGACCTGAGTCAGCAGAGGAAGAGGCACTCACTTCCTCCACCCCACCCAGGCTGCTCCTAGGAACTGACTGCTGGGTTGATGGACTGGAAAATTGCATTAAAGTCTGCAGGTTTCTTTTGTGCCATTTTCGTGCTTACAAGTGCTGAATTGAATTAACACAGAGTTACAGACTGACACCATTTTGGTCACAAACCAGGTGCACTGCAGACTGACTGTTGTTCAGTTTATTGGTAATTGCTTGAAGGGAGGATTATGATGCCAGGAAGTTTGCAGGATTCCAAAGACAGTGAGGGGCAGATGATTATTCATAAATTCATTAAGTATAAGTTATGAGTTATATTGTTTTACTGTAACACACACACACACACACACGTGTATATATATATATATATATATATATATATATATATATATATATATATATAAGAGAGAGAGAGAGAGAGAGAGAGAGAGAGAGAGAGAGAGAGAGAGAGAGAGACCTCATAGATTTCCCACCTTTTTTGGCATTTAAATTAATAACAACAATGCTTATGCATTGGACAATTGATATTTGTTGGACACTAAGATGTGTTTTTGTTACTAAATACTTTTGTTACTTAATACACCTTTAAACATCTTGATACCACATCAGTTAATCTAATTCTATATTTTATTTTATTATATTATTGCTTTGTAATTAAAATGATATGCAACACAGGGTTATGTCTCGAACAGTTTATGTTTGCTGTAGGACAGGGTGTGTACCAAGCTTTTTGTGGTCTTTTTAATGAGCATAATCCTCTCTAAGTGCTCTTAATCTCCTGAATAATTAATCGTCTGACATTTAACTTTTTGCTCTGTTAAATTGTTCTGCCTCTGCAGCAAGACATTTTGAACCCATTTGGAAACATTGTGGCAAGGGAGAACAATAATGCCTAATGAGATAGTGATGAAGACCTCTTCTGGTTTTTAATAGAACCGAATTTAGCTAAATTAAATCACTCTAGTTTCACAGGCATGGAGATTATGACACATTCCGCAAAAACTGTTGAACTTTATATTTGTAATAGGATTTAGATTTTTAAAAATGCACACAATAACCAAAATAAGTGTATATAGGCTTAGTCAAGGTTCCCAGGGCATCAAAAAACATTCAATGAATCAATCAATCAACCAACCAACAATTCAGTTAGTCAATCAGCCAACCAACCAATCGGTCAGTCAGTCAATTAATCAGTCAATTAATCAGTCAGTCAGCCAGTCAGTCAGCCAGTCAGTCAGTCAGTCAGTCACTTACTGTAATTAAACAGATCTATCTCCACCACCACCAACATCTGACCTTGCTCTGACTCTGTTTAGGTTTCCAAAATCTAACCAGTCTGTTTACAATGATTGTATACATTCAATCTACAAACGTTCAACCTTTTGTTCTTGAGGTATCTCCCTACTGAGTATCTCAGACAGGCACACAGATGGACAGATGAAGGGACGAAAGAAAGGACGGACAAACAACCCAAAAACATAAAAATTAATAGACATTCCCGTAGCCACCACCATCTTGCTCTCCTTCTGTTCCTGAGCAGCAGTATAATTTATTTGAATCCCATCATCACTCAGCAATTTATGTTTGACTTCAAAACCTAAACACCCTGTCCTCACCCTATTTTAAACCGATCAGATCAGTGCATTCTCTGGTGTCTCTCTGTTTCATTGCTGAACCTATCCTCTTGTAGGCTAATGCATGACATCATCACTGACCACATCACTGAATTAATATGACTTCCACAAGGTCACACTGAAAAGTGCCACAGGGAACGAGGTGAATGCTCCAGCCTCCATTTATATGTGGAGGTACTGGCAGTCCGTGAGGATATAAAAGGCTTTGTCTGATAAACAAATGAGTTTAAAGCACACTGAGGCAAGCACAATACTTTTCACTTATCGGAGTGCTAAAGTTAGATAAAGATAATTAGCGCGCTATGCCCTGTGGCTGTCCGTGCTCTTGACTGAAAAGTCAAAGTAAAAACCCAGCCAGGGTGGAAAAAGTGTTTCTGATGTCATAAGCGAGTGAGTCACTTCCCCGTGAAGAGATCCGACTTTCGGCCTGCGCCTATCTTATAATTAACCTAGCGTAAAGTGCTAAAACTTTCCAAAAAATGAAACACATTTCCCACTGCTTTCTAATTCCCTCACTCCAGGTGAATTCAGGGAGCTTCTGATTCAACTTGCCCCATTTTCCCAGGAGTGCTCGCTTCATTACAACTCAATTGTTCTAACACCTGTGGATTCTTCATCTCTGAAGGATAGAATCAGGGACAATCATTTCTGGCGCCACATGCCACAGTCGCACATATGATTTAGAATGGGTTCTGATGGATGAAGAAGACATCAATACAGAAGGGAATGGATCGGCTTCTAGGGTAGGCTAAAGGGGAATGATGGGGGATTAGAGTAAGAGACGAGACAGCAGAGGGAGGCAATTTGGTACAGTGTACAATATTTTTGTAATTGATGGGATGGAGAGAGAGAGAGAGAGAGAGAGAGAGAGAGAGAGAGAGAGAGAGAGAGAGATGCCCAAAATAAAACATAGATAGATGGTGGGAAATAGAGGATGAGACATATATATATGTGTAATATATATATATATATATATATATATATATATATATATATATATATATATATATATATATATATATATATGAATATGAGTATAATATATTATCAATTTCTTGCAGTCTGTATTTGGAGAAATTGTTTTGAGAACAGGTTTTCATTAGAGAGCGCACAGCCCCAGAGGCTTAGACAGCATGGAAATGTTTGGCTTGCAACTGTTTCAGTACAGGCTGCAATAGAGTGGCTGCTGTCAAAAGTGTTTTGTCCTAGCAAGGCCTGCGGGACACAGCCACAGCGCAGCAGGGCTATCCTTCAGAAACAGCAGTTCACCTTCATCGGCATTCTGCTGGATCACCTCGTGTAGTATCAAAGCCAGGCTGAAATGCAATATTTAAGATACCTTCCCACTCACACTCTTCATTTGATGGCTCTATTTGCAGATACGTTTATGACTGTTCCCTATCCTACTGCGAACCCGTTCACACTTGCACAGAACGTAGGCAGAGAACACGGTGGAATGTGACATCGCACCTACCTAGATGGAGCGAGGAGGTCATGCTGTTGTATGGAGAACTTGTTGTTATGACAACGATTCTTCAGCAGACAGTATTCCAGTGACATGTGCATGCTTGTGTTTGCTAGAGTCTGTTCTGGCATTAAGTAGAAATGCAAGATGCAAGATATTCTCAACAAGTCATTCAAACAAATCGTACTTATGTCATCCATAGCAGTACAGTAATAACTGTCTGGTATATCCCTGTGTCTGTGATGCACGGTACACATCCTTCTGCTATTTGAAATGAACACATTATCAATCCCAATACCTCAGACACAAAGATGCATTCCTCAGAATGAATAGTTATGAATAAATTGCAATAACAATTTATATAACAGTAATAAATAACAGTAATACACTGAAGTTCAAAAAGACTAAAGTGAGTGATTATAATAATATACTGTACATATTACAAGTACCCATAGAGTCCTAGACATTAATAACACTTGCTGAGCTCACTACAGGTGGGTATTTTAAACCCATCAATTAGACTCTTAACAACCTATAGCTAAGTTCAAAACACACCATCATGTTATTTTTAGCTTGTCAGATTCACTTCACAGCTTCTTTCTGTTTAATTCATGATCCAGTTGTCTTGTGGGTTGGGAGTCCAGACAAGTAAATAACTCTCCTATTAATTACACTGTAGTTAGTAAATAAATCATTACAGAGAGAATAGCTGAATAATACATTTGACGTTACATGGTTAATAAATATATTGATTTAGATTTAAGTGGACAGTCTTGCAAAGTTTTATTAAACTTACCACTGGTATAAATGTAAAGAAATATAGCAATGCATATATGTAACAATGTTACAGTTACAGTCATGATATCTAAGTCATGTTCATCAGAATACCTGTATCAGTTACCATAGACAACTGAATCAGTTACCATGGACACCTGAATCAGTTACCATGGGCAACTGAATCAGTTAGCATGGACACCTGAATCAGTTAGCATGGACACCTGAATCAGTTACCATGGACACCTGAATCAGTTACCATAGACAACTGAATCAGTTACCATGGACACCTGAATCAGTTACCATGGGCAACTGAATCAGTTACCATGGACACCTGATTCAGTTACCATAGACAACTGAATCAGTTAGCATGGACACCTGAATCAGTTAGCATGGACACCTGAATCAGTTACCATGGACACCTGAATCAGTTACCATGGACAACTGAATCAGTTACCATAGACACCTGAATCAACTACCATGGACACCTGTATCAGTTACCATGGACACCTGAATCAGTTACCATGGACAACTGAATCAGTTACCATGGACACCTGATTCAGTTACCATGGACAACTGAATCAGTTAGCATGGACACCTGAATCAGTTAGCATGGACACCTGAATCAGTTACCATGGACAACTGAATCAGTTACCATAGACACCTGAATCAACTACCATGGACACCTGTATCAGTTACCATAGACAAAAATGAAATACAATTACTGCCTTACTGTATTACTTCTGGAATTTTTTTGCCATTTTATTCTACATGTTAATTGTTTATAAAACAGCACTTGCCCTTCACTTTCAGGGCATTGCAAATTCAACAAAGTGGAGATTGAGATTATATAGAGCTGAAGATGGAGCTACAATTGATTATAAATAATGACTTCTAAGATTCAGTTAAGGTTTGACTATGGTTATGGCTCTGGCATTAAGACTGCAGATCAAGGGGAATAGATTGTGTCTTCTTTCTACACCTTTATTCATCTGATGATTTGGTGCACCTTTTCCCATCTTCATTTCATGGACATTTGAGCCAAGTATAGATTAGAGCAAGCTGCCACAAATCATCCTTCTTTTTTCCTCCTCAGTGCTCTTTGTTTAATGTTGTCCTGCAGTCTTAAGGTGAACATTTTTTAACCAGGTAGCTGTTTGGATTATATACATACTGCTATAAAGGAAATAATCTATTAATAATACTGCCTTAGTGCTAAGTGATGCAGTTTGTTGGTAATTAGCCCCAGAGGATTGAAGACTGAAGTATATTGAAGTTGAGTTGAGTTTAGTAAATGTCATCCTCACTAAGGCTACTGCATGGACATCAGATGGCATCAGAAACAGAGAGTCTGACATTTAAGCCTCTTGTGATATTGGCCTGCTATGGTGCAATTCAGAGCTGTTGCTTGTAATGCCTTTATTATTTCCCAACAATACAATAAAAAACACATTCGAATATGCCTAAAATGAATGATTTAAAAGACAAAGGAGTAAACCAAAGTGCTAAGTTGTTGCAGCTTTGTGCTACTTGCTGGAGATCAATGCTCCAGAGATGCAGACTTGAAAGCCATGGGCCGGGCCCAGAGCACTGGGATTTCTGATCTCAGAGCCACACAAACCCATGGGCCTGAGCCATTCAGCATACATGCTCTGCCAAGCATATGGCTGCCTGTACTCCTCCTCCAGCACTGTGGAAATGAAGTTCATTTTTGTTAGCTTGCCCAGTGCCTGCCACAGACAGTCCACTTTAACCGCTATGAATATGGATTGGTTGAAATCCTGGAAGATGCACAAATGAAATGTGGTGTCAGGTATGACAACCTGACTTGGCACCAGTTTTGTAGTTTAGTACAGATACTTTCTAAGGTTTCTCATTTATGTTTAATTCAAGATTAAGATTAAGTCGGAAAGGCAGTTCTGGTTATCTCTCCCTTAGGTCTTGTTCCCTTCCTTGCAAAAGAGATTTTACAAAATGTTGCTCTGTAACTGTACTCTCAAAGCTCTGATAGATTGTGCTGTTTGCACACTCTTAATGTTCATAAAATTATGACTAAATCTGTCTTATTCATGAGCTGTGAAAATGTGCCAATTTAAGTCGCTGAACAAATTAATTCTACCACTGGATTTTTTCGAAATGTCAAGAAAACGTCTGTGAAATGAGCATCTGGTAACCCTGACTATAGCTTGATGATTAATTTGGAAAATAAGCATAGCCAGCTACAATTTAGCATGGCATTGCCCCACACAAACATTTTAATGTAGTGAATACTCATACAAAGCTGCACGCTGGTGTGTAAACTTTATTATTATGCAACATTCTTTGCAGAGTTTACAATGCACCTTCTCATAAACATCTTTAGAAATGTCAAAAATTCTAGGGTTTTTTTTCACCCGTTTTTGTTTTTTTGTGCCTCAGGAACTCATGTACATGGACAATTATATGCAGTAAAATACAAAGATGTCTAAACTTATAAAGTGACTCATTAGCTCACTGGCGTACATTTACAGAAGTGTATACAGATTTAAATACACCATTCAGCCATTATATTAAAACCGCTGGCAGGTGACATGAATAACATTGATTATCTCGTTACAGTGAAACCTGTCAAGGGGTGGGATATATTAGGAAGTGAGTGAACAGTCAGACATGTTGGAAGCAGGAATAATGGGCAAGCGTAAGGATCTGAGAGACATTGACAAGGGCCAAATGGTGATGGCTTAATGAGTGGGTCAGAGCAGGTCTTGCAGGGTGTTTTAGAAGAAGCAGAAGAAGTCTTTATTTGTCACATGCATTACAGCCCAGTGCATCACAGCTTGCTGTGTGTGGAGCTGTCTAACTGCAGACTAGTCTGAGTGACCATGCTGACCCCTGTACACCACTGAAGGCACCTACATTGCCTATATGAGCATCAGAACTGGACCATGGAGCAATGGAAGAAGGTGGCCTGGTCTGATGAATCACGTTTTCTTTTAATTCATGTAGATGTAGGACTTGTGACACACTAGGCAATGTTCTTCTGAGAAGACTTGAGTCCTGGGATACATGTGGATGATACTTTGACATGTATCACCTTCCTAAACATTGTTACAGACCAAGTACACCCCTTCATGGCAACAGTCTTCCCTAATGTAAGTGTCCTCTTTCAGCAAAATAATGCTCCCTGCCACGCTGCAAAAAATTGCTCTTGGCCTCCAAATTCCCCAGATCTCACTCCAATCAAGTATCTGTGGGGTGTGCTGGACAAACAAGTCCCATCCATGGAGGCCTCAGCTCACGATTTATAGGACTTATAGGATCTGCTGTTAACGTCTTGGTGCCAGATACCACAGTACACCTTCAGAGGTC
This sequence comes from Hemibagrus guttatus, assembly GCA_033459395.1. Classification (NCBI taxonomy): domain Eukaryota; kingdom Metazoa; phylum Chordata; class Actinopteri; order Siluriformes; family Bagridae; genus Hemibagrus; species Hemibagrus guttatus. The sequence continues at coordinate 16,336,990 of JAUCMX010000024.1, read as the reverse complement.
TTGTGGAATTCATATCTAGATGAGTCACAGCTGTTTTGGTGGCACAAGGTGACCTATACAATATTAGGCAGGTGGTTTTAATGTTATGCCTGATCAATATGTATTTAACCTATAGTTATGATGAATAAAAAATAGATAAATGGCTGACTTGGAGAAGTTACATGTTCTTAAACTTGTCAAAGCTAATTATTATTTTTTAGTTTAAACCTTTAAAGCTTTGTGCACTTTTACAGTTTTGTTTTATATAATGAGGTATACTTAAGCATATACCTTATTTTTTGTTCTTGTGCTATTTTTTAAGGAAATGTTGCCATATCCAACATTTGTAAAAATTTATAAAATAATAAATAAAATACAAATAAACATCATGTGATATTTATCTTTGAAACTTCGACTGAACTGGGAATTTTTAGTAGTAAATAGACACAAAGGATCTCAGTCAGGCTAGTGACAAGAGGCTTTTTCCCTCTACTTCTTATATGTTCCCTCATCTCTTTACCTCATCTCTTTATCTTTATCACCTATCTTTATCATCTCAATCTAGCTCCTCTAAAAAGTCCAAAAATGAAAAAAGCTCATATTATGTACAAGAGTCTTCATTAGACAAGCCAAGGTCAGAAAAAGAGATGACCCCTGATCCCTGCAGTATATTACTCCAGTTGAAGCTGTAATTCCCTTGACCATATATTTCATCCCAGTCATCAGTTTTGCAATAGTGCTGATCAAGGTCCTACACAGACCTGTCCCCTGCCTCTGCTCTAGAGACCTCCCTCTGTCCATGTCCTCTAAGACACCAATCTGTGACCCATCAGGAGATCAATTTTCACATGGATGGATTTTTATCAGGGGTAAGCAACAGAAAAAAAGATTAAATTATTCAAATCACAGTGGATGGTATCATTTATTCACAGTGTAGTTGATTAACCAAGACATTTACTTCCATAAAAAAGCTAATAGCTACCATTTTAGCATTGTGCATATCTTAATGCATGTCTTAATGTCTTAACTATGATATAACTGCTTCAAAAGCAGTTTATAAAAGTTTTATAAAACAGCAGAATAGATATAGCATTTTAAAAAATAAAATAGGGAGTAAATCTTTATCTGAATCATTTTTATTATACACTTTTCACTACCTGAATGTGATGCTAGAACTACGTCCTGACGGAAAATTGGAGCTTAAAGTTGACTGTCACTGCCGTTTTAGTTCACTTCAGTGCATAATTTGTCACATGTCAACAACCACAGAAGGAAATTGATTTATAGTTACCTTACAACTTGTCAAATTTACTTTGCCAAGTTACCTTACAACTTTCCACCTTTCTTATGTATGATTTATGTTTTGAGGATTAACTTTTGGGGTGAGATGAAGACTGGAAATTTAATTTTGTCGAACAAATCACAGCCCAATCTCTGTTTCTTTGCCACCAATCAGACGAAACTAATAGCCAGGTCCAGGTGTTATGAGTATTAGGCTTGTTTTCTTGCTTTTATAGCACAAACCTGGAGCTCTGTAGACATTAAAAAAAATGATGAAAAGCAATATAAAAAAGAGCAACATTCCCTTTCCTTTAACCAATCCCAGACTTTTCCACACCAGGCAAAATGGCATAGTATCTCATATTCAGGAAAGCAAATGTAGAAACAGAGCTGTAATATAAAGAGAAAATTCACAAATTTCCTGCTAATGGAATTGCTGAGAGAAAATCTAATATGTTCTATATTTAGCCCACATTCTTTCTTCTGCTTATGTGACTCCTCTGTGTCTGTGTCACTGCTCTGGTATTTTGTGGGTTATTGAAATGTAAGAGGAAATGAATGAGCTGGGGATTCCAATCTGATTCTAAAAGGGGATTGCTGCAAGGTTTGGAAATAGGGACAAAGATAATAGAGGGTGTCTGGGAAGCTCAGCCCTTGGGTTGTAGACATATGCAGAATTACATTCCCATGTATATGATGACAGAAAATCTTTCTCAGTCTGGTAGAAACAAATCAGCTTTTCAGTATCAAACACTAAGGAAATACAACAATTTTCATAACATGTAGAGTATTAGCTCATCTCCTCTTACTTTTCTACTTATTCCAGCCAGAGCGAAAAAGATCAGTAAAATTTATATTTTCAGGCTGGGTGTGCCTCAGTGTGATTCTTTGACTCGAACATATTGTTTTTGTCTAAATCTGAGAGTAAGCAATTTAATCTCTCCATTTTTCAGATCTCAGCCCAGCAAGAGAGAATCTAATCCGTGTAGCAGAGTAAATATAACGCTTGTCTAACATATAAATCTGTCAGTGCATGGGAAGCAGGAACCCAGTCTTGAACCAGTCTTGTCTGCCTTATAGAGATTTAAGAACTGCAGGTATCGGTGGACTTATAAAATCATGCCATGCTGTATAATTCACTTCAAGTTGACTCGTGTGAAATGTAAATCAACCTTACAACGATAGCAAAGAGCTCTCTCTCTCTCTCTCTCTCTATCTCTCTCTTTCTCTCTCTTTCTCTCCCGTTTGCTCGCTGTGATTTCTAGACTAGATATAGCAGCTAGATTATATGAGACACTCATGGTAGGTCATTTGAAGTCCAATTAGAGTGGGCACTTAGCCTTATCGAAATCACACTTATCAGTGCTGGGAAAATTAATTCTTCATAAATCCAAATTTGAGTATTTCAAGGTTCTCACCAATTTAAATTAAAATTAAAATTGTTTTTGTTCAAACTATTAAAAAGTCAATAGAGCGAAAGCACATGATACATGGAGTTCTTGCGGTGCTAAATAGTCATTTAAAACAGAGCTTTTTTTAGTGAGATCGTTGAAAACATGGTTTGCCAAGGTTGGTGTGTAAGAACCCTGATCCCTGACATTCCTGTTCATAACATCAGAATGTGTTATGAACCTTCATAATGACTTTGATACACAAAGTTGTGAAAAAGAACACTAGTTATATATAACCAAATTGGTTGTGTGTCAGTCAGAACAAGCACCTTCCTGGTGAGAACTTGGCAAGAAGGTCCGTTGGATAGACGGCTGTATGACAGCAGTATTTATTGCAAATACTACTTCACACTTCCTGACATTGTGGGAGGTTTGGCATTCATGTGTACATGCACATGCTGGTTGATTCTCACCACCCCTAGCATTTATCCAGAATTTATAGAAACAGTTACATACTTAACTCGAGTTTTGCTGCCAGTTTGTTAGAAAACCTATATATTCTGATGCATTATGTGTGATAGAAATGTCTTTTCATATCAACCACAACTTTTCTTACATTGTTTAGGCTCATCACACTGAACATTGTAATAAATTTTTTCTTCTAAGGTCCTGCAACCTGTTGGATATGCTGTTCATATCTATTGATTAACTAGTTTTAGAATTCATTGGCTGTTTCCAGGGTGCCATTTAACAAGGCATGTTGTAATTGATGTGATGAAGCACCTAAGCATTGGTTTGTCTCAGTCTGACAAACAATTCAGTCTCACAGTTAATGGGGTAAAAAACGGCGACACTTTATTTTCCCCAACCTGTCAAGTAGTAATTGGCCAATGGTGTGCTATAATAGCAATATGCCACTGGGACCGCACCTCTTAAATTGTGCATCAAATAATTGGAGGGCTGAGCAATGAAAACAAAGATATTTGTGTATTTCATTTAAAACAATAAACAGTGTCTAGAGAATAAATAAAAATCTGAAAGTGTAATAAATTAACCAGCATCTTCTGTATCTTTTTCATTTTCACAGGCTTTAACTTTGGGTCCATAAATGAGACTAAAGCAATGGAAAAAAGGAAAATACAAGGGGATGAGAGCCATCAGTTTTTTTCCAGGAGAAAATAAGCACAAACAAGCCTGAGACGGTGATAGACCACAACTCCAACACTTCTCTCTAAGGGAACACGTACATGTACACGTACATATAAGTGCAAATACTGTGGCCAGAAAAGATAATAAAAACTGAAGCTGATGTGAAAACTCCTATTCTCGACTAGACACTGGACACCTATTGCACCTTGTCTACATAAAGAGACACAGCTGACTACCCTGCCAAAATACTGTGAGGCTCTGTCCAGCCTAGTAGAAACTAAAAGTGACATCACTACCTAATTGTTACTACCATTGTTCATGATTTCCAGAAAGGCATCCATGGCTTGTAGTGGTGGTGTCGTGATGAGTGCCTTCATCTGGTCTATGGCCATAATCTATCTGACTCACATAGGTGGAGTGAGAGGGGACTGCTGGCTTATTGAAGGGGAAAAGGGCTTTGTGTGGTTGGCCATCTGCAGCCAAAACCAGCCACCTTATGAGGCCATCCCTCAGCATATCAACAGCACCATTGTGGACCTTCGCTTAAATGAAAATAAGATTAAAAGTATCCATTACTCTGCCCTCAGCCGCTTTGCCAATCTAACATACCTGAACCTAACAAAGAATGACATTAGCTATATAGAGGATGGGGCTTTTTCAGCTCAATTCAACTTGCAGGTACTCCAGCTAGGTTTCAATAAACTGCGTAACCTAACAGAAGGGATTCTCAGGGGGTTGGGAAAGCTACAGTACCTCTACCTCCAGGCCAACCTGATTGAGACTGTGACACCCAATGCCTTTTGGGAGTGCCCAAACATTGAAAACATAGACCTCTCTATGAATCGCATTCAGGTGCTAGATGGGAACACCTTCACCAGCCTCACCAAGCTGACCACCTGTGAGCTTTACACCAACCCCTTCAACTGCTCTTGTGAGCTTCTGGGGTTTGTTAAGTGGCTGTCAGTCTTCCCCAACAGAACGAATGAACGGATGGTATGTGATTCTCCTGCAGGCGTTTCTGGTTACAGTCTCCTAAGCCAGAATCCGAACAATCCTACTCAGCGCAATGCACTGCATATGCTGTCCACTGTGTGCACGGAGGACTATGTGACTCCGTATATCCCTGTGCCTCCTGAGACCACAACTTTCTCTCCAGATGTTACCCCTTGTGAGCTGGAGGACTGTCCCTCTGGTAGTGAGCCAGAGGAAATAAGCATTAGTCCCACTTACCCAGACCTTGATGTGAAACCAATCATGAAGCTAAAACAAGTGTCCCACACGAATGCAATCATTAATGTTCAGATCCCCCATCCCTATAAAAAAATGTACATCCTTGTTTTGTATAACAACAGTTTCTTCACAGACATTCAAAATCTGAAACGGCAAAAGGAAGATATTGAGTTAAAGAACCTGAAACCTCACACTGAATATACCTACTGTGTGGCTTCCATACGCAATTCTTTGCGTTATAACCATACCTGTCTCAAATTGTCTACAGGCCCCAGAACTGGGAGAGTGAGAGAGGCTAATGAGTCAACAGCCACTCACTACATAATGACCATCCTAGGATGCCTTTTCAGCATGGTCATTGTTTTAGGACTGGTCTACTATTGCTTAAGAAAGAAAAGGTACCAAGATGAAAAGCACAAAAAGGCAGGTAGTATGAAGAAGAACATAATAGAGCTCAAATATGGAGGTGAACTGGAAGGAGGGACTATATCCAGGATGTCTCAAAAGCAAATGATGGCTGGGGAGAGTATGTCGCGCATGCCATATTTGCCTTCTGGGAGTGAGATGGATCAGTACAAAATTCAGGACTTAAGTGATACCCCAAAAATGGCTAAGGGCAACTACATGGATGTGAGAACTGGGGAGCACCAAGACCGAAGAGAGTGTGAGATGCCTATGCCAAGCAATAGTCAGGGCTCTGTTGCTGAGATCTCCACAATCGCAAAAGAGGTGGACAAAGTCAACCAGATTATTAACAACTGCATAGATGCTCTGAAGTCAGAATCAACTTCTTTCCAAGGAGTCAAATCTGGAGCTGTTTCAACAGCAGAGCCCCAGTTAGTTTTGATCTCAGAGCAGCCCCAGAGCAAGTCTGGCTTTCTGTCCCCTGTTTACAAGGATAGCTACCACCATTCTTTACAGAGACACCACTCCTCAAACACCTCCCCAAAGCGCCCCAGCACGGCAACCGGTGGTCCCATGCGTAGTCCGAGGCCTTACCGCTCTGAGGGGGCATACAAGACAGAGTCTAAATACATAGAGAAGACTTCACCCACAGGTGAGACCATCATGACAATTACTCCAGCTGCCGCTATACTGAGAGCAGAGGCAGAGAAGATACGTCAATACAGTGAACACAGACACTCCTATCCTGATGCCCAAATTGAGGAGCTTGAGGGACCAGAGAATCGCAAAGCATCCATCCTGGAGCCTCTGACAAGGCCTCGGCCCAGAGACTTGGCTTATTCTCAGCTCTCTCCCCAGTACCATAACCTCAGCTACTCCTCCAGCCCTGAGTATTACTGCAAACCAACTCACAGCATCTGGGAGCGCTTCAAGCTCCATCGCAAACGTCACAAAGATGAGGAATACATGGCAGCAGGCCATGCTCTGCGTAAAAAAGTGCAGTTTGCAAAGGATGAGGACCTGCATGACATTCTAGATTACTGGAAAGGTGTGTCAGCCCAGCATAAATCTTAAACTTCTCAAGTGTTTCTTCGAGTGTTTTTGTTGGACCGTGAAAACAGAACGAGTTTTGAATTGCATTTTAATGAAGGACGTAGCCAACTTTGACTAATGGGGAATGGGGAAAATTGGGAATATATGCTTAGTTTTGTAAATTTACCAAAAGGATATATACAAGAAGAGAACAAAGTGCAAATTTAAAAATATATATGTTCAAGTGGATTATAAGTATTTGGTTCCGCATGGCCAAGTCCTGTGACAATGGATTTTCTACTCTGTACAGTGAGAAAAAAAAAAAAAAGCATCATACTCTGACAGCTGTCTTCTGGAAACATATTTCTTCTCACTGTACATTGAATAATGAACAGTTCTCCATATATATTGAGTTATAAATACAAGGGGACTGATGTACTATATAGTGTTTTTATACTTGCAAAGATCGGTTGTTATGAGAAACGATATAGGAAACGTTTGATTCAGGTTTAGATTATGGATTTTAGAATCGGCTCCTTTGACTTTTGTCTCTAATGAATGTTTGGAGTTCAGATGGATAACCATTGCACTTGTTCCTGGAATGGTGTAAGTCCATTGAAAACACCATTCGCTCTAGTCTGCTTTGTCATTTTTCATTCATGTCACTAAACAAAATGCACAATATTACAAATATATTAACGGCTCATAAATTTGGATAGATTGTTACTTCAATACAGATCAGTCAGAGGTATCTCTGAAGCAGCTGCATAAGTGGAATGAAGGAAAATGTACAGGACTGAGGAAGAGATATATAGATACATTAAACCAAATGATGACATCAGTGAAAACCCATCTCAGTGAAATCAATTTTTGTACATTGCAGATTTGTTTACTGGTAAGTTACTTTTATTTCAGACAATTACCCTTTGTTTAAATTGTACAATACTTGCTGTGGTAAGGATTTACAGTATCTGATGGTCAGCTCAAGTGCTTGGGTGACAGCTCATCAACTCATATCGTGCATATGTCTCCTCTATTCTTCAGCCCTGAGGATGAATGTATTACATACAGTACCTGATAGAAAATGCAGTCGTTTTCAGCTGCATGTTTTGTTATTCATACTTTTTTCCTTATCAGTTCTCTTTCAACAGTACCAAACCAACTAAAAAAGACATTTACAAAACTGTGTTAGTTGTTTTCTACTGTTTGACAAACACAAATGCTTTTGTAAATGTTGAATTGAAAACCAATTAATGGAAAGGAGCTGTGGCTATGGCACTGATCAGGAACATGAGACATGCAAGAAGAGAGACATTGATTACGCTGACCCTGACCTGTTGCCACTGGATTACATCACCAGAACAATGTTACAGGAAGTGACTGGGGCATCCAATTTCTTATTTCAATCGCCTTAAACTTCTAAAATATATGTGTAACTGCTTTTTTTTCTTTCTCTTCAAGTGTTGATGTTTTTGAAAGGTCTTTATTTCTTGTCTTTTTTAAAAGAGCATTTCAATAGATTTCAAGAACTGACAAATTTATAGGCAATCTAGCAAGTAATCTGTGTGTTTTTATATTGCATACTGTAGCACTCCTATATCATAAATGTTAGAAATGTTTGGACAATGTGAACTGAAGCAGCTGTTGCTGAAATACATCAAGAAACAACCAAGAGCACAATAAAGTGTTATTTTTATTTCTTATTACTATGTTACCTGCTTTCAGACTACTGTGACGTTAAGGGGAATATCCATGCATTCAAGATGATCATTTCTTTCTTTTTTTTCTTTCTTTTTTGGTGTCCAATGATATACCTTTTTAAAAAGTATGAACTGTGATGATCGTGAACTAAATGAACTAATCTAAAGAAAAAAAAAAAAACTAAATGAGCTCTGTGTTTGCTGCTCTTTTTCTCTTTTTTTTCTTGTTCTATTTAATCATCAATTCATTCAGTTTGAACAGACCCGAAACAACATAACATATAGATACATTCACAATGAAATATATATATAATATGTTACAGCTTGGGCACATTAATAATTATGAGAAGAATGAACGTCAGTGGTCTTGCATGTGTTCAGTTTCCTGATGCATCATGATGCTGAAAACATGTCAATGCCAGCAAGCTTTCTTGTTCCAGTAACCACTCCAGAAACTGTGAATGCAATGTGAGTCATGCTAGAAACCTCATATTTGCCCAATAACTCATATTTTCCTTTCACAGTTTGATGTTAGACATCATGAAAATATGCCTTTAGTAATGCTCAAAACACAGTAAGAATCCTATTAATACTAAAGAAAATTGAACTATATTAAAGATTCTTCATGGCATTCGTAATATAAAAAGACAGCCTTTTTGTCTTGCACCAAAGGAAACACCTAAAACAAGAATTAGACCATTTTTAAATATTTTAAAGTTAGCAGACTGCCAGTCAGAAGATTATAATAAGATTTAAATATGTGCATATGATATTGGTGGGAAAAGAAGAATAGAAAGCACAACACGTGATATATAACATTTTTATTAAAAAAAAGTGTCTGTAATTACAAACTTCAGTAAATATAACACACGACGTCTTTGTGTTATCAGATGTTATATCATTATGGTGGAATGTTGGAATGTTGAATTTTGTGGAGTGCGTATAAGTCTTAGTGGTTTCACAAATATAAATAATATTCAATATATATCTTTGGTTATTGTTGTTTTAGTCTAGAATTAGTTACAGAAAAATGACAGCAATTGTTGTCAACTTAAACTGAATTGTCTTGGCATATAAACACTAAACATATTTATTTCTTCTTCTCTTAAATTATATTCCGATTCATTTCTATAAATTCATCATTGCCATTATTGGATAGCTTAGACACTTCTTCTTTTTCCATTTGCACTAAATGATAGTGGTTGGAGTGGCTATAATGATCATACCTACAACCGGAGTCCCTAACCTACAACAGCTCCATCATACCCTAATGGGTGCATTTCCTTTTAAGTGTGCACATTTACTACACTGGATACACCTGATTACTTTTAGTGACATTAATGATGTGTCATAAGGTATACTAGTTCTATATCACCCTCCAAACTGCCGAGTCTGGGGTTTAACACCTGGATATTCTATTTTGTACATGCTGAGACCGTTACCATTGTCATATTATGACAGTGATGTAGTACCCAACATACTGTCACCATGGTTCCTTTTTTCCTATTTCCCTCCTGTGCTGGGACCATTTGCAGAATTGAGATTGTTTCTTTGCAGCCTCAAAGTATCACATAAAGGAGCTACCGTTTTCCTTTCCTCTTAAATTGTGATATTTTTTTCTCTTTTATTGCTCTTCTGTTTCTTCTCCCATTGTGGTAAGTGTAGTCTTCTCTCTCAAACAGCTCTGAATTCCTAGCTAGAATTGCTATTGCTAGCTTAGCTTGTTAGCTTACACTTCATATTGTCTATAACTGCATCCTATGAGTTGCCAATTCAGCTTCTCTAGTGCTGATGGGATTGGAGTGCTGCTCCACTCTTTTTTACTCACACAACAAAAGTATTAATAGGTAATAAGGTAACTTCTCCACTGCCAGCTGTGATTTTTCAAACTGCCAGAAACTGCTTGCACACATGTTTCAGCCAGTGGACTATAGTCCCCACTGACTGAAGTTTGCAAAATGGCCCAATATAGTTTTGTCTGTATTACTGGACTGCTCTTTGGACAGCCAGAAAGACCATAGAGAGCTATGCTCATATGGCCCAAACAAGCAACCAAGCACCCCTTATCTGCCTTGTCCATGCCCACTCGTGAAAGCAATATGCTTCACAGCTAACACATCTTGCATATCTAATCTTATATATTGGACAGTGACTAGATTAGATCACTGGGTCTTTTCACGGGAGTACAAATTCCAGTTCTGCCATCATACCCCAAAAGCATCACTGCACAAAGTTCATTCTGTCTTGGACAGAGGCATAATTGAGAAAGCAGACCCTGCTGTTAAAAACAATGTAGTCTATTCATAGTGAGAACATAGTGAGTCTTCTCAAGGGGGTCTACTCAAAGTAAAAAGGAATAAGGATTCCCATCCCATTCTAGATTTGAGAGGACTGAATCAGTTTATGCAAATCCTCCTGTTTTGTTGTCTGAAGCTCTTAAATGCCGTTCATGCTGTGCAGTCATGGGACTGACTCACATCCATGGACTTTCATGGTGCATCCATCTATGTTCCTGTTGCCCCTAAAGACAGGTGCTTCTTGAAGTTTGCCCTACTGGGACAGCAGTACCAGTTTGTAGTTCTACAGTTTGGGTTTCTTCTAATTCCTCAAGTGTTCTCGAAATGTAGGCAAGCTGCCAGAGATGTCAAGATTCTCCAGTATATGGATGACTTGCTCTTCTATGCCTCCACCAGAGAGCAGACCACACAGGAAATATATGATCTTCTCACACACATTTTAATGCTCAAGCTCTGAGAGAACTGAATGAAAAAGATCTCCCTTCCTCTAAGGCAAGTCACTCACATTATTAGCATACAGTTGGATTCATCAAGGATGATCGCTTCCCTCGCACACTGATGCATGAAAGATATCACATTTACAAAATTCAAGCAGGTCAATATATCTGATTCCAACTTCTTCCAACTGGAAATGCTAAGCCTGCTGGCCATCTCCAAAGCTGTGGTGTTACAGTAGATCTGGGCAAAGTTAGGCACAGATGACTTGGCACAGATAAACCAATAATCAGAACACAGAGTTCTGCTTGAGGCCCTGAAGTGGCCAGCAAAACCTTGGTTCCTGCTGTTACTCTCACTAGTGAGGGGAATGCCCAGGAAATTTCCTCATCAAGCAGACTTATTGTCACAGATGAACAGAGAGGTGTGGCATCAGAGCAGTGAAAAATTAGACTGCCATTTATCAAGCCAAGAAATAATCATGAACACTATAGCCCCTAGAGTACATGGTCTTTACATGCTAACACTTGGGAGCTATTCTGGAAGTGGTGTGAACCTTGCCAATTAGACCTGATCTACTGGCCAGTGGCTAAAATGTTAACCTTTTAAAAGGGACTATTAATGAAACCATTTACAAATTTCAGACTATCATAACACAGGAGAAAACACCTGAGTTTGAGCTCATAAGCTTATGTAAGCATTTCTGAAGGGAGCTAGATGCCTCCACCCGCTAGGTGCTTTATGTCATCTCACTATAATACCAGTAAAATGTGCATGAATTGGGTATCATCATTGACAATCAGTTGATTTGGGAGTAACCTTATGGTTGAGCCCTGGTTTCCCACCACAAAACACTGTTAGCTAGGTAATTAACCTTGCAGCATAACTTTCATGTAAATACTTTATGATACTTTATGATCTGAACATCAACACAGCTGGATATCATGGTGTAGCTTCTGGACAGTCAATGTTGTTTCCCCAACGGTCACTAAATTTAAACTGTTGTACTTTGTTCAAACATTAACACATTATACCTCCAGACCCGATGTTTCATGAATGCTTTATCACCATTATAAGTACATCATTAATTTTGACAAATAACAAGAAAAAAAAACTACCTGGCTTGTGACTGGTTTTGCTGGTATTAATCTCTAATAAATTCCAGACAGACCTTTTTACAGTTCATGTACAGATGACTATTATGTACCGCTTATCCTTAGGTCTGTTTTTTCCCCTCATCTGTTTAATATGAATAAACTTGCACTGGGGGAGTGCAGCCATCTTACAAGTGCACAAGTGAGCATGAAATTGATGCTATGAATGCTAAGATTTATGGTTTTCCTCTTTCTACCCAGAGAGATAAGCAAACATCCATCAGTCTTGTCACAAGCCTCAGGAATATTTGACTTAGGATGAGCAGTTTTGCATCTGGTTTAGCAGACAAATCAAATGACTCCTAATGTCTTCTTTTCTCTGCAGAGATTTAAAAAAAAGTTTATCTATACAAATATAATAATATTTATTACCCATAAGAAATTGATAACTGACAAGATTTGGGTTCATATCAATTGTTTTGCTATATTCAATGCTAGATTTGATATATGTTCAAATGTATTCTGTTCAAATATTGTGTATTGTGAAATGCCATGTATCATTAAACATGCAAACGTTTTTCTATTATTTGTTCCATTTAGTGACCACGCTGCCCAGAACAAGTTCTTCATATACTCATGACTCATACACATTCGAGGGAAAACATTCTAACAATGGAAAGGACTCTTTAAATGAGAAGAAAGCATGCAAAAATCTCTCTATATATTCTTATTATTATATACAGTAATTTAAAAGAAGAAGCCTTTATTATTGCCAGAGATACATTACAGCACAGTGAAGTTCTTTCTTCACATGTCCCAACTTTAAAAGTTTTTGGGATCAGAGCACAGATTCAGCCATGAATGGAGAGAGTTACGGTTCTTTGCTCAGGGGCCCAACAGTGGCAGTTTGGTGGAGCTGGGGCTTGAACCCCAACCATCCGATCAACAACCCAGAGCCTTAACTACTTAAGGCACTATTACGTAAATTAAGTAAATCTTTTTTTTCCTATTGCAGTATTCCTATCGCCTAGAGTATGACATTGCTGGTTGGTTGTTTAATCTGCACTTAACAGCATCAGATAAGTATACCAGTGAAAACCTACACCTTCACAGTCTCATAAAATGGAATAAGAACATAAAACTTAAACATATTTTATATTTATGACTTACAACATTTATCAATAAACACTACTTTACTTTAGCCAGTTTTGTTGTCAAAATACTTTAAACTAAAATTAAAAGCCCCCACGACTCCAGAAAAACTTCCAAACCTATTTGGCGTTTATTATGTTCTAGTGCATTTTAATCATAATTATTGTTGTTTTTTGCCATACAAAATAATACAAAATAGTGCTTTTTGAAAAGCAGCCACTCTTGGAGGTTGAACCTGTTAAGCTTATTGGTAAAAGACTCACAGACAGTGTAAGTATTTATACGTTTCAAATATGTCATGTGCTTAAGTGAATTGATAAAGATTTTGGTATTTCCCAGTTAGATTAGATTTGATTAGATTTTGTTAGTCGGATACAATTAGGTCATTTAGAATGCTAAAATAAATAAATGCTAAAATAAATGCTAAAATGTTAAAATATAGCTGAAGAACTCTGCTACTTTATTTGAACCGTTCTTTAATGGAAGAGGAGACCTAAAATGAACGTCAGTAAAAAATGTATACTTGTATAGATTTTTGTATACTTCTATACATACTTGTACAATGCACTTTGTCTTAAATTTTACTGTATAATATAGTGGACTTTGATATGCAGATAGAGCTTATTGTATTGTGAAGGGAAATGCAAGTGATGAATGCTACACAGCCTTGAATCGGACTCATTTCTTCTGTTCAAGGAGATCTTTTCCCTTTTTATTTCTTTTCTTCTTGCATCCTGTTTCTTCTCATGAACGTATCTCATGCATTCTCCGATGCTCATAGTAATGAATCTGCTAATAAACAGCTGTTTTTCATCACAATTGAAAGCAATCCTTTCATCTGCAGAGAGGTATAGGAGATGTACAAACCACATCACACCTGCTGATATCAGACTAATGAAACCAATAATGCAGATGTATTCTAAATATTACCCGATATTAATTACCATGATCATGAAATGAGCGGCTTGATAAGGAGCATGAAAACATGGTATTCGTTTTTGCTCCTTCAACCCGCATCTAACACTTGCAATTAGCTTGTTTAATTAGAAACAAATTGTATTGCAAATAGGGAAACAACAGAATGATGGGTTATGATCGTTCAATCAAGGGCTAATTATTTTTGAGCTAATAAACAAAGTGTAGCCAGAATCACAAGTACAGGTGAAAATGGATTTAACACGGCCTAAAGGGTCTAAATCTCAGGAATAGTACATGGCATTCAGTTCATATCTGACAGTTCAGTCAATCACAAAATCTTTAAGAGATGCTGACATCAGCCCTGTAACTCTGTATATTCCTTTTGAAGTCATAGAAATAAAAGAGTGGCACTGTAGATTCTTCAGGATAGAACTGATAAGAGGGAAAAAGTATGCTATAGGGCTTTATGGAAAATAAGATAAGCCAGAGCCTCTACTATGCACCCGAGCACACTTTTACACTGTCTTTACGTGGTTGTGCTCTAGGGGGTCTGAAACAATAATAAGTGAAGAGAGACAAGGTGAGTCAAAGGGTTAGAGAGACCTGCAACAGCTCTGGGTTTTTATGATAGGAAAGTTCAGCTACCCTCTGGCACCATGCAGAAGAGAATATTGGTGAAGGAGGTGCTGAAATAATATGATACTTTCATCAGGCAGATGTTCGTTGGTTAGAAACCTTTTACAAAAGCTCTGAAGAAAGTCAGAAGGTGAAGAAGGTGTTGAGTTAAAATCATCTCTTCAACCTGCAGAGCGACATGAAATTTGTAGTAAAAAACCTAGTGCAAATCTACCACATAAATTAACCTGAGATCCAGTAAAATTTCATGCCTGTATCAATGATGTCCAACTTTATGTCTGAACAACATTACCCAATACAAATAATACACAGTATTTTTTGTAAATGTTGCTTTTATGATTCAGGTTATCATCCGTCCCTCCGTCCATCCGTCCATCCACCTCTTGAATCTAGAGGCACCCAGTCAGGGGACACCCTGGACCAGTGCTAACCCATCACAGGGCACATTCACATACACACTACAGGCAATTTAGAGATGCCAATCAGCCTACAATGCATGTCTCTGAACTGATGAAGGAAACTGGAGAACTCAGGAAACCCACAAAGTACAGGGAGAACATGCAAACTCCACACACGCAGGGTGGCGGCTGGAATCAAACACCCAAACCCTGAAGGGGACATCTGGTCATGTAGCTGGTGGACATAAACCTTCCACTTACATGAGGAAAAGAATTCCACTTTAGGATCCAGAAAAGGGCAATAAGGTGAAAGGAAGAATGACATTGCTCTTTGGTGTGCTTGAAATGACACATTGAAATGACACGCTTGAAATGTCACAAATAATTAAATTAATTATTTAATTAATTATTATTAATTAATTATTTAATTAATTAATAATTAATAATTCGCCTCACCTTCATCAGCTGGTACCACCCTATCTTAGAGGTAAACCAAAAAGGACAATTGCTGGTCTGTGTTATATGGCCCTATGTGTGGTTTATAATAGCAGTCTATCATCTGAAATGGCTACACACGTAGTTATCTTTGCTCTCCTCTGGCCCAAAACATCAACTATCGCTCCTTTTCCAATTAAATTCTTGCTTCTGCTGTGACTTTTGGCCAGGTTAAAGCCAGATTCATCTACAAAGATGAGCTTATGGAGTATTTCCCTGCCTCCATGACCCTCCAAAGTATTAAAAAGCCATGACACGAAACAGCAGTTACATTACAGCAATGCAAACTTTCACACAATGACAACAGCACTGTAAATACATTATGATATTTGGATTTGAATTAATGGAACCCCAGTAGACATTTTACCTGGAGTCGTTACTGTACATCTGCAAATGTTGTATTATCTGCTGAATTATTTCTCTGAGTTTTATGCCATTTTTGGCTATTACCATATTCACAGTGGAAATTCTTCCTCTTCTTCTTCTTCTTCTTCTTCTACTCTGTCTCTCCCTCCTGTGTAGGGCAGATCCTGGATCCTACAGTACAACTAAAAAAAAAAATTCAGCTCAGGTTTCTTGTTTACAGTATTTTACAACAACACAGGAAAATTCTGTCCAGTCAGACATCCTCACAGGACATGCTTCTTACCTGCTGCTTCGATGAAAAATTCTTAGAATAGAGTTGACTGTAGAGTGTGGTAGGTTGGACTGCACTCTGAGGCCAGACTGTTTCATGGATAGATCATGATATACAACATGATCAGTGTCTGTAGCCTTTATTAATTCTGAAACTGTGATCTTGCTCTCCCTCTCCTTCTCCCTCTCCTTCTCCTTCTGTCTCTCCTTCTCTTTCTTCTACTCCTTGCCATTTTTCCATGGTTTCTTTCCATGGTCAGGGAAGTTCCATAGAGTTTAATAGAGTTTGAATATTTAAAAGTTTTGTTTAAAACTGTGTTTAAAGTTTCGTAGATCGAGTGAATAAAAAGAATTATATATAGCTGCCTCCGCTGGCTTGCCTTCTACCCATAGTACATGCTGGTGCCATGTGTTCCCCAGGTAAGTGGTGCACACGCAACCGGCCATCCACGTGATGTAAAAGGAAATGTGATTTGTCAGACCAGGCCACCTTCTTCCATTGCTCTGTGATCTAGTTCTGATGCTCACGTACCCATTGTTGCCTCTTTCAGCAGTGCACAGGGGTCAGCATACCGCCCCATACACAAAAAACTGTGATGCCCTGTGTATTCTGACACCTTTCATTCAGAACCAGCATTAACTTGAGCAATTTGAGCAACAGTTGCTCGTCTGTTGAATCGGCTCACACAGGCCAGCTTTTGCTCCCCACGTGCATCAATGAGCCTTGGCCACCCATGACCCTGTCTCCGGTTCACCACTGTTCCTTCCTTAGACCACTTTTGATAGATACTGGTCACTGCAGACCGGGAACACCCCACAAGAGCTGCAGTTTTGGAGATGCTCTGATCCAGTGGTCTAGCCATCACAATTTGGCCCTTCATCAAACTCGCTCAAATCCTTACGCTTGTCCATTTTTCCTGCTTCTAACACATCAACTTTGAGGACAAAATGTTCACTAGCTGCGTAATATATCCCACCCACTAACAGGTGCCATGATGAGGAGATCTATCTATCTATCTATCTATCTATCTATCTATCTATCTATCTATCTATCTATCTATCTATATATATATATATACAGACTTCCTTTCAGTTCGTCACAATCCACCAATTTTACCATCTCATGTGCAGTGAATATAAAATGCAATTGGAAAATATTGCAATCATTTTATTAAGTAAATGCCATCTCCATCAATCTTTCCACATCAGTGATGTGGCTAGAAACATGGTCAATGATAATTAATAAATAATTTTTTAGGTGAAAATTTACAAAGGTCAATGCAATCATATGAAGCAAGTCCATGAGTAATTATAAGTCACATCAATTAACTAACGATAACAACTGCAGCCAGTTAGGCTGAAAGCGTAGAACGTGCTTGGTATGCACAAAATCTGTGTGTCTGTGTGTGTGTGTGTGTGTGTGTGTGTATGTTGCAAATGAGACAGTAAGTCAAGCTGACATTTAAAAGAGAGCTTTAACAAGTTATAGATGATGAGCTGTAAAAAATAAATAATTAAATAAATAAATAATATATCATGATGAATGAGTCATGTCATTCCAGATGTCTGAATGCGAGTGTATTATCTACACTTTGGCAGTAAGTAGACGACCACTGCCCACATACTGTACACCTACGGTGTTATGCAACAGCAACACATCTTTGCAGTTACATCAAATACAATTCGTTTTAGGGTTAGTACAAATGATTCACTTTCAATATAAGAAAACATTTACAATATCTGCACTGTATTCAAAGTAAATCTACATTATTGAAATGATTGTGCATTATTTTCTTGATCTACTGGAAATGTAGAAGATAAGGTGCAAGATCACAGCAATGTCTTGTGCCACTTGTTTTTTTAATGACCAAAATCTGACCCGAGGCACCAGGACGTGTGGATAGGTGATCAAATCGAATCAGCATGTAGATATTTCAGTGGAACAAATAACAATCCCAGAAATGTATTCATGTTTGTGGAGGAGGTTCTGTGTGAGCACTCTAGGATATAGCATTATTATTTAGTTTTGTTAATTATTCTGTTGACTCTGTAATTGTAATTGATGAGCAGCCAAGTGTTTGATTCATACTGGGTGAAGACTGAATACTGAGCTGTTCTTATCTGGTGGTATGAGTAAAACTCTTGACTCTGGGTCTGTAACATCAGTGCTTGGACTTCAAATGTCTACATAAATTGAGTAATCATAATTCAGTCATGTTTAAATGTGTGTTTAGATTGACTTTTCTGAATTAAGTTATGCGAACTCAGTAACTGGCTTCAAAATACTTGTGTGTGTAATTTTAAGTAAGTGCAACTTATGTGACTCAAATAATTCTCTCTCTCTCCCTCTTTCTCTGTCCTCTGTCTTTATCTGTCTCTCTCTCTCTCTGTATCTCTGTCTGTTTGTTTGTCTCAATCTTTGTCTGTCTGCCCCCCCTCTTTCTCTCTCACTCCCACTCTCTGTATGTCTGTCTGTCTGTCTGTCTGACACTATCTCAGTCTCTGTCTTTCTCTGTTTGTCTGTCTGCCTCTATCTTTTTTGTCTGTCTGTCTGTATCTTTCTCTGTCTTTATGTCTTTTTATGTCCCTCTCTCTCACTCTTTGTCTGTCTCTCTGTCTGTCCATCTGTTGGTCTCTCTGTCTCTCTCTCTCTCTCTCTCTCTCTCTCTATCTTCCTTTGTCTGCCTCTATCTCTATCCCTCTCTGTCTGTCTCTAACTGTCTTTATCTTTACCTTTCTGTCTGTCTGTCTGTCTGTCTGTCTCTTGTTCTTTCTGTCTCTTTCTCCCTCCTCCCCCCCCCCCCCCCCCTCCTCTCTCCAGTCTCCATTATGTGGGAGGAAAATTGATGTATTACAAAGGCATATCAAATGGGCTTTGAATAAATGCAGGCATATGTGGTGAGACTTTAACTAATGTACAAATCGATAAATTCTAATTTCAGATAGAAATAAGAAGCAGTGCTTGACTGAACATGGCATGCGTTGGAGTACAGCGCCTCCGTGGTGTTTTATTTGGGTATATTGCAGCTGGAGTAAATGTCTTCGGTCTGGCCATGTCTAGCCCTACAGTCACTCTGCTCTTCTCCCTCGCACTTTTTTAAGCCTCTTTCGTCTCTGCGCACCACCGTTTGGAGGTGGAGTCCAATGAGCTTTGCTCTGCACATGGTGTAGAGAGCATTAATCAGCTGTCTACAGAGCGTGACTACAGCTTAGAGAAGCAGGCTGACAAAGTGCAAGAGAGGGAGAGAGACTGTAGGCGAAAAGTTTGCTGGACATTTTTGCCGAGACCTATCGTTTAATTGGATACGGATGACTGGGTCTGGTTGGTAGCTAAGTTTGTTGTACAGGGCAAATCCAAACTGGCCTGGTCAAAAAATTTAAATCAGACTGATACTTCATCAGACTGTCATAATTCATTTTTCATTTTTCATAATTAGATTCTTTTTAACGTTGGTGATATTGAAGCTACTGATAGCATCACTGCATGGGTTTCCTCAGGAAATGCTATTAATATATTATAAGCATGGACTCATGGATAGATCATCCTTTGAACCCTAACGTTCAAATAAAATGCCTATTTTAACCTTTTTTAACAGAACATCAAGTCTCATTCTTCCGACAGATTGGAAATCAACTTATCAGACTTTTGAATCAGTATAAAGAAATGCATTATTTTGTTGCTGCAAGTCTGATATAAAATGAGTAAGGACTCTTTTGGTTTTCAGTGTGAGACGTGTGTTTTTACCTTACACAGAATTTTAGTGGTTGAAAATAACTTGATATCCCTTACTATGATATCCCTTATATCCATGATAGAAATTTTTTCTGTTCTGTTTTGGGACCATGTGCCAAACACAGACACTCCGTGACAGTCCCGTCTTCGTATCTTAGATAATGATTTTCGTAATAAACTCGCAAAAATGATAGTAAACACATCAACCACTACGTCTGTTTCTGCTGATGTCTTTTGTTTATCAATAGATAGTGCTGAATATTACACCTTTCTCCTGTATAAATGCTCCCTGTTCATCTCAGTCAATTTTGAAGAGTTTTGCTATTCATTCACTGTCTCTATGTGCTTCTTTTGCCTCTCTTTTCTGAATTCAGCCCTAGAGGTAGCGGCAGGAGAGCGAATCAGGCTTCTTCTCCAAGTGAACCTGGAATGCTAACACCTAGCTGATTTTATGCTAACATGGGTTGATATGAGACTTAAATACTCTATAAATCCTTATTTAAATCTCATTAGAGGAAGTAACATTTTATAACTAAGACAACATTAAGCTAGTTGTTAATCAAAGTGCCTCATGTCCCCCTGGGATAGACGCCAGGTTTTCCCCGACTCTGTGTAGGATAAGAGATACAGAAAATGGATGGATGGATGGATAGACACAATGTTAAAAAGAAAAATATAATTCTCCAAAGCAGTCTAGATTTATTTCAAACCTGACATTAACTTACTGTTTACTTGATACACTCATAAAGGTTAGTACTAAAATGTGACCTTTCAAAACAGATTCTATTAAGGTATAACATTTCCAGTTTCCCTGCACAGATAGAAAAAAAATAAATAAATAAATAAACAATTTGAACAAATTAGCAGTTTTGAAAGGCACTAATATCGTTATTTAATAGATGTGATTTTGAGCAATACCACTGGCATGTGAAGTTGAAAAAAATGAATCAAAGAACAGCAGTGAATCCACAGTGTTATAATTGATCAAAAGTTTTTTAAATTGAAGAAAAGCTTCAATTTAAAAAAAAAAAAAAAAAAAAAGGAGGATGTAGTGGATCAGTTACAGTTCTGTGGGTGGTTTCTTATCCGAAAAAGATTTTAAGACCTCTTCTGAAAGAGATGCCATTGACTTCTGAATGCAGTGTGTTTAAAAATAGGCACACAGTATAGCATAGATGGTTACACAAAACCACTAGATAATTGAAGTGTCAGAATGATAAATCAGTGATGTGTTAAGAGGAACGCAGTTCAACAAAGACAAACGCAAATACTAGCAGGGGTGCAGGTAAATGAGTAAACATCTTGTATCAGTCATGAGCGATGAAGTGCTTGCTCTACACAAAGGAGTGGATCTATGAATTATTCTATTATTAACATGGAAGGTGTTGTGGTGTGTGATGCATTAGGTGGGGTAGCGTTCAGTTGAAACCCTCCATCACAGTTAGAGAGGACAGGGATTGATGAATGGCTCTAAGATGCTAAAGCAGCTGACGCCTGGTTGTTAAACCCAGGATCTGGAAGATGGGGAAGGTCCCGCAGAGGAGAAGCAAAAGCGATATATCAGAGCATGCATATCAAAGAACCTCCACACAGAAAAAAAAAGAAATCCGTGCCCACACAGGTCATGTAACGTTCTGTTCCAGGAACTTCTGCAGATAATGAGTTTGCCTGTTGCTCTTCCTCATCGGGGCTTCCTTTCTATTCTCCCGTTCCAAACAAAGGCTTTTCTGTTCATAGTGAAGCAGAAAAAAATACGAGAGAGACAAAGTCAATTGTAGCATTCTTCTGAGAGATAAAACGCTTTTTACACTTTAATTATGTCCTCCTTGTAGCTCTATGCGTTTGCTTACTGCTGAATGCAGAGGTGAGAGCTTCCTAAAGGCTGCTTCGGGAAGATAAAATGCTGTCCCTTGTAACGTTTGTGAAATAAAGTGTTAATTTGAAAAGGCACAATAGTGTGAGCATGCTCTTTCTTGCTATTGAAGTGCACCTTTTCCTTGCCATTCACACTTTAAAGACTTGTGTGACAAAGTTAGAGAAAAGCCACGATGAGTCATCATCACTGTGTTTTTGTTTTTTTATTTTTTATGTAAAAACATGAAAGTTTGTTCCAGCCAGTGATAGTGCGTCAAAGTCATGTCTAGCCATGTTGGAAAATATCAGTTAAGTGAGCTGACACTTCAGAGATGATTATAAGCCTTATTAGACCAAATCCTGCAGCATAGCACACACAATCCTCACCATTACAAGCAGTCATGGACATCCTTTTCTTCTGACGTTTGTGTCTATATATCAACCTGCGCAATCTACATCTTGACTCAACCCGATGGGCCACTTGATTGTTGTAGAGTCTAATTTTCAATCAGTTAGGTGACGTTTTGATGTGTTGCAAAGAGGCTCCACTTCACAGTCATGCTGTTTCCTAAACGTTCATGTGGATTGATTGTCACTACCTATGATTAAGGGATGTTACATGCAATCTAGGTGAGAGATGTTTTCATTTACTGAAAAGATGCTTAGCATAAGCAAATGGCGTGTTTTCAAATGCCATTCAATCATGAAGGAACCTGCCCGAGTACTTAACGGTTATTGTTAGACACCATCACTTGTCATCTGTCTTCCTTGATTTTTTTTGTCCTATTGTTCTCATACTTCCTCTTCTTATTAGTCATTTAACCATTTTTAAAAAAATAAAAAATAAAAAAAAAAACTAACACTGATAATATTGTACACATCATGCACAATAAAACCTTACACCTGTATCTGAATGTGCACAAGGTATAATTTTACTAATCCAGTTAAGACTTTGTACCAGATCCACCACGCACTTCCTGTGTGAATGCAGTAGTAAGCTCTTACAAAGGTGCAATTACCATATCTTCCGCACGTCATCAGGAAGGCTGCTTTATCATGTAAATTATATGCTTCTTTAGTAAATCTACCCGAGCAACCCATCTACTGTACAGCTGCACAAACTCACATGCAAATGAAGTATTTTAGACAAAAAGTGTGTTTGTAAAGACCTCCAATATCTGCCTACATACACTCCAGTTCTGCAGAAGTTCTGCAGTCTTCACAGAACGTTCACACAGGTTGTGAATAAAAAGTAATAACTGCGATTCATCATGAATAAGCCTCGATTTCCAGAGCACTGTATAGTATATAATAAAAGCCTGAATGAATCTGCATCTAAAGCCATGTCAAAACTGAATAGATAGAGAAGCTATTTACATAGTAAATAGCCTCCTTCTTCCCTGCCAGGCACATTCACATACGGTGGCTAGAGCTTAGGGTTTCTAGCTGATTGCAATCGACTCCTCTGAAGTGGCAAGAACAATAAACTCTAATGATAGGGCCATCTCCAAAATATTGTGCGTAGTCGAGGAATACAGATCAACTCTACATATTCAAGGCCTCCGTGTGTGCCAGATGCTTTCCCCCGTGTCATCCTGTCGACCGTGTTGTCTGCTCATCAGTGCAGTATATCTTCCTCAGCATTAAACCATATAAGTGCTCATACTTCTCATACTTGAGCCTGGAAGTGGGAGGACAAATTATTTCACATCGCTCCATCGCTGCCCTTCTGTACCTAATACCAGAACACACAAACTATGATTGAGGAACTGACAAGTTACTCTAGACTGATATAAATAGAAGGAAAACACGAACCCAATGTGGCTTGAGTTAGGGTCAATAAAATTGATGCTGACTCAGGGACTGACATAATTACGCATTCCTGTTTGGTTAGCAAGGCAAATAGAGATCCGGATGATCATTCGCTGCACGCTGTGAAGTGTGTTGAAACGAGAATGTTGTTAATCAAGCTTATGTGGCGATACTCTGCTGTACTGTGTTAGGTAGTACTGGATCTGGTTTAAAAAACAACTTCAATTGAGAAATCTGACTGTCACGAACACTGTCATGGCATTGGTGTGGAAGCTTCCGAACTGCTATCAAAGAGGATAAGGTAATAGCAAAGCATGGCTACAAATCATCGCTTCCTCCAGAAGTGAACTAATAAAGGTGTCATTTGATGTTCAGTTGAAGCACACTGGCTCTTGAGCTTCAGCCAGCCATAAATCGGAGAGTTCTGTAGGAGAGGGGAGGAGACTAAATCCTCTTACAGCATTGCAAGCAGTGCGTGCTCTGCATTTAAAAAAGACCCTACTTTGCTTTCTGCTTTCATCCCTCAACTCCTCCATCCATCTTCAAGACCTTTCTTAAAGATCCAGATCATGTCAAACCTTCACAGATCTCAGTCACTTTTAATGGGCAATTCTTAACTCAGCAAACAGTAAGTTAAATATTTTGGAGGAGATGATTTTCTATTTTGAGAATGTAAATAATTTAATTTCAAATGTATTCTTTGGTGCATGAGCTTGGGAAAAAAATAATATATGCTTGAAAAGTTTTCAAATTTCAAATCCTGACAATGCCACAGACATCCGTGTCCAGACATACAGGAGAGCGAAACTGGTCTCAGGGAGGTAGGAGTGGCATACTCTCTCTCTGCCTGTCAATTACAGTGACTCTAGTCATTCACGAGCGTCTATGAGAATCATGCACATGGAAACAGAAAGATAGCGCTTTCCTCTAACTTTGTCTGATAGGAAGCATGTGATAATCTTCAGCCTCACTGGTTGGTAGCTGTTGTGTGACAGGAGAGACCTGACTGAAGGGTGGGATTTGGCCATTACTAAAATCAATATATATATATATATATTCTTCTTCTTCTTCTTCTTTCGGCTTCTCCCTTCAGGGGTCGCCACAGCGAATCATCTCTCTCCACCTATCCCTATCTTCTGCATCCTCAACCCTTGCACCCACTAGCTTCATATCCTCATTAATTACATCCATATACCTCCTCTTTGCCTCCTGCCTGGCAGCTTCATGTCCAACATTCTCCTACCAGTATACTCACTCTCCCTCCTCTGAACATGTCCAAACCATCTTAATCTGGCCTCCCTAACTTTGTCCCCCAAACGTCCAACATGAGCTGTCCCTCTGATGTACTCGTTCCTAATCCTGTCCAACCTTGTCACTCCCAAAGAGAACCTCAACATCTTCAGCTCTGCTACCTCTAGCTCTGACTCCTGTCTCTTCCTCAGTGACACTGTCTCTAAACCATACAGCATGGCCGGTCTCACCACTGTCCTGTACACCTTCCCCTTGATTCTCGCTGATATTTTCTGATCACACAGAACTCCCAACACCTTTCTCCACCCATTCCAACCTGCCTGCACTCGCTTCTTTACCTCTTTCCCACACTCTCCATTACTCTGGACTGTTGACCCCAAGTACTTAAACTCCTGTACCTTCTTCACCTCTTCACCCTGTAACCTTACTGTTCCACTTCCCTCCCTTTCATTCACACACATGTACTCAGTCTTACTACGACTGACTTTCATCCCTCTTCTCTCCAGCGCAAACCTCCACCTCTCCAGGTTTTCCTCCACCTGCTCCCTGCTCTCACTACAGATCACAATGTCATCTGCAAACATCATTGTCCAAGGAGACTCCTGTCTGACCTCCTCTGACAACTGGTCCATCACTATAGCAAACAGGAAGGGGCTCAGAGCCGATCCCTGATGCAGTCCCACCTCCACATTGAACTCCTCTGTCTGACCTACAACACACCTCACCACTGTCCTGCTCCTCTCATACATGTCCTGCACCACTCTGACATACTTCTCTGCTACTCCTGACTTCCTCATACAGTACCACAGCTCTTCTCTTGGCACCCTGTCATACGCTTTCTCCAAGTCTACAAACACACAGTGCAACTCCCTCTGACCATCCCTATACTTCTCCATCAAAATTCTCAGAGCAAAAATTGCATCTGTTGTGCTCTTTCTGGGCATGAAGCCATACTGCTGCTCACAAATTTCCACAACCTTCCTTAACCTAGCTTCCACTACTCTTTCCCATACCTTCATTGTATGGCTCATCAACTTTATCCCCCTATAGTTACTGCAACTCTGCACGTCACCCTTATTCTTAAAGATCGGCACTAACACACTTCTTCTCCATTCCTCAGGCATCCTCTCACTCTCTAAAACCCTGTTGAACAAACTAGCTAAAAATTCCACTGCTGCCTCTCCCAAACACTTCCAGACCTCCACCGGGATGTCATCAGGACCAACTGCCTTCCCACTTTTCATCCTCTTCAAAGCCTTCCTGACTTCATCCTTTCTAATCTTATCTACTTTCTGTTCCACAGAGTTCACCCCTTCTACTCTTTTTTCCCTCTCATTTTCCTCATTCATCAGCTCCTCAAAGTATTCCTTCCATCTCCTCTGTACACTCTCCTCACTTGTGAGCACCCTTCCATCTCTATCCTTAATAACTCTAACTTGCTGCACATCCTTCCCATCTCGATCCCTCTGCCTAGCTAACCTGTACAAGTCCTTCTCTCCTTCTCTAGTGTCTAACCTAGTGTACAACTTGTCATATGCCTTCTGCTTGGCCTTAGACACCTCCCTCTTCACTCTGCGCTGTAACTCCTTGTATTCCTGTCTATTCTCTTCAGTCCTGTCCATGTCCCACTTCTTCTTGGCTAACCTCTTCCTCTGGATACTATCCTGAACTTCCTCATTCCACCACCAAGTCTCCTTATCTTCTTTCCTCCTTCCAGATGACACACCCAGCACCTTTCTCCCTGTCTCCCTGATCACTTCTGCTGTAGTTTCCCAGTCATCTGGCAGCACTACCTGACCACCCAGAGCCTGCCTCAACTTCTGTCTAAATTCCTCACAACATTCCTCCTTTTTCAGCTTCCACCACTTGGTTTTCTTCTCTATCTCTGACCTCTTCTTCTTACAGACCATCAGAGTCATCCTACACACCACCATCCTATGCTGTCTGGCTACACTCTCTCCCACTACCACTTTACAGTCACTAATCTCTTTCAGATTGCCTCTTCTACATAGGATGTAGTCTACCTGTGTGCTCCTACCTCCACTCTTGTAAGTCACTCTATGCTCCTCCCTCTTCTGAAAATAAGTGTTAACCACACCCATGTCCATCCTCTTAGCAAAGTCCACTACCATCTGTCCTTCAAGGTTCCTTTCCTTAACTCCAAACTTGCCCATCACCTCCTCATCACCTGTGTTCCCCTCACCAACATGTCCATTAAAATCCGCTCCTATCACCACTCTCTCACCCGTGGGAATACTCTCCATCACCTCATCTAATTCACTCCAGAATCTCTCTTTCTCCTCCAACTCACAACCTACCTGTGGGGCATAACCACTAACAACATTCAACATCACCCCTTCAATCTCTAACTTCAGACTCATCACCCTGTCTGACACTCTCTTCACCTCCAGGACATTCCTCACAAACTCCTCCTTCAGGACCACACCTACCCCATTTCTCTTACTATCCACACCATAATAAAACAGCTTGAATCCTGCTCCTATACTACGAGCCTTGCTACCCTTCCACCTGGTCTCCTGTACACACAGTATATCCACCTTCCTTCTCTCCATCACATCAGCCAGCTCTCTACCTTTCCCTGTCATAGTACCAACATTCAGAGTTCCTATTCTCAGTCCTACACTCTTACCTTTCCTCTTCTCTCTCTGTCTGCGCACTCTCCTCCCTCCTCTACTTCTTCGACCAACAGTAGCCCAATTTCCACCGGCGCCCTGTAGGTCAACGGCGCCGATGGCGGTCGTTGTTAACCCGGGCCTCGACCGATCCGGTATGAAATTCGTACTGACGATTCGCATGGTTAAATTTGGCAATGTTTTACGCCGGATGCCCTTCCTGACGCAACCCTCTCTATTTATCCGGGCTTGGGACCGGCACAGAAGTCACTGGACTGTGACCCCCATGGCTAGATTATATATATATATATATATATATATATATATATATATATATATATATATATATATATGTATATATATATATATATATATATATATATATATATATTATCCTAGCACAGAACTCTATTATTACTATTATTCTCACACAGAACTACCGACACCTTTCTCCACCCATTCCAATCTGCCTGCACTCGCTTCTTTACCTCTTTCCCATGCTCTCCATTACTCTGGACTGTTGACCCCAAGTACTTAAACTCCTGTACCTTCTTCACCTCTTCACCCTGTAACCTTACTGTTCCACTTCCCTCCCTTTCATTCACACACATGTACTCAGTCTTACTACGACTGACTTTCATTCCTCTTCTCTCCAGCGCAAACCTCCACCTCTCCATGTTTTCCTCCACCTGCTCCCTGCTCTCACTACAGATCACAATGTTATCTGCAAACATCATTGTCCAAGGAGACTCCTGTCTGACCTCCTCTGACAACTGGTCCATCACTATAGCAAACAGGAAGGGGCTCAGAGCCGATCCCTGATGCAGTCCCACCTCCACATTGAACTCCTGTGTCTGACCTACAGCACACCTCACTACTGTCCTGCTCCTCTCATACATGTCCTGCACCACTCTGACATACTTCTCTGCTACTCCTGACTTCATACAGTACCACAGCTCTTCTCTTGGCACCCTGTCATACGCTTTCTCCAAGTCTACAAACACACAGTGCAACTCCCTCTGACCATCCCTATACTTCTCCATCAAAATTCTCAGAGCAAAAATTGCATCTGTTGTGCTCTTTCTGGGCATGAAGCCATACTGCTGCTCACAAATTTCCACTACCTTCCTTAACCTAGCTTCCACTACTCTTTCCCATAGCTTCATTGTATGGCTCATCAACTTTATCCCCCTATAGTTGCTGCAACTCTGCACGTCACCCTTATTCTTAAAGATTGGCACGAACACACGTCTCCATTCCTCAGGCATCCTCTCACTCTCTAAAACCCTGTTGAACAAACTAGTTAAAAAGTCCACTGCTGCCTCTCCTAGACACTTCCAGACCTCAACTGGACCAACTGCCTTTCCACTTTTCATCCTCTTCAAAGCCTTCCTGACTTCATCCTTTCTAATCTTATCTACTTTCTGTTCCACAGAGTTCACCCCTTCTACTCTTTTTTCCCTCTCATTTTCCTCATTCATCAGCTCCTCAAAGTACTCCTTCCATCTCCTCTGTACACTCTCCTCACTTGTGAGCACCCTTCCATCTCTATCCTTAATAACTCTAACTTGCTGCACATCCTTCCCATCTCGATCCCTCTGCCTAGCTAACCTGTACAAGTCCTTCTGTCCTTCTCTAGTGTCTAAGCTAGTCTACAACTCGTCATATGCCTTCTGCTTGGCCTTAGACACCTCCCTCTTCACTCTGCACTGTAACTCCTTGTATTCCTGTCTATTCTCTTCAGTCCTGTCCATGTCCCACTTCTTCTTGGCTAGCCTCTTCCTCTGGATACTATCCTGAACTTCCTCATTCCACCACCAAGTCTCCTTATCTTCTTTCCTCCTTCCAGATGACACACCCAGCACCTTTCTCCCTGTCTCCCTGATTACTTCTGCTGTAGTTTCCCAGTCATCTGGCAGCACTACCTGACCACCCAGAGCCTGCCTCAACTTCTGTCTAAATTCCTCACAACATTCCTCCTTTTTCAGCTTCCACCACTTGGTTTTCTTCTCTATCTTTGACCTCTTCGTCTTACAGACCATCAAAGTCATCCTACACACCACCATCCTATGCTGTCTGGCTACACTCTCTCTCACTACCACTTTCCAGTCACTAATCTCTTTCAGATTGCCTTTTCTACATAGGATGTAGTCTACCTGTGTTCTCCTACCTCCACTCTTGTAAGTCACTCTATGCTCCTCCCTCTTCTGAAAATAAGTGTTAACCATAGCCATGTCCATCCTCTTAGCAAAGTCCACTACCATCTGTCCTTCTAGGTTCCTTTCCTTAACTCCAAACTTGCCCATCACCTCCTCATCACCTGTGTTCCCCTCACCAACATGTCCATTAAAATCCGCTCCTATCACCACTCTGTCACCCGTGGGAATACTCTCCATCACCTCATCTAATTCACTCCAGAATCTCTCTTTCTCCTCTAACTCACAACCTACCTGTGGGGCATAACCACTAACAACATTCAACATCACCCCTTCAATCTCTAACTTCAGACTCATCACCCTGTCTGACACTCTCTTCACCTCCAGGACATTCCTCACAAACTCCTCCTTCAGGACCACACCTACCCCATTTCTCTTACTATCCACACCATAATAAAACAGCTTGAATCCTGCTCCTATACTATGAGCCTTGCTACCCTTCCACCTGGTCTCCTGTACACACAGTATATCCACCTTCCTTCTCTCCATCATATCAGCCTGCTCTTTACCTTTCCCTGTCATAGTACCAACATTCAGAGTTCCTATTCTCAGTCCTACACTCTTACCTTTCCTCTTCTCTCTCTGTCTGTGCACTCTCCTCCCTCCTCTACTTCTTTGACCAACAGTAGCCCAATTTCCACCGGCGCCCTGTAGGTCAACGGCGCCAGTGCCGGTCGTTGTTAACCCGGGCCTCGACCGATCCGGTATGAAATTCAGAGTACTGACGATTCGCATGGTTAAATTTGGCAATGTTTTACGCCGGATGCCCTTCCTGACGCAACCCTCTCTATTTATCCGGGCTTGGGACCGGCACAGAAGTCACTGGACTGTGACCCCCATGGCTAGATTCTGTGGAAAAATGGTAAATTGGGTAAAATGGTCGTTCTGCAGTAGCCAGTATTAAGGACATGTGACATGAAGCATTTCTGTAAAGCTTGAGCTAATGACTACACGTCTGCATTTATTCAACTGTTAAAGAGGAATAAAATCTCCATAAGACCCGACTGTGAAAAAGCAAATCACTTGATCTCTGTAATCACCCTGTGACTCAGGGTTTATGGTTTATTTTTTATTTGTTTTGCCATCTGATGTGAGAAGCACCTTAACAGCCCTCCCCATAATTCACCTGTGATCTAAAAATGCAAGATCCTTTGAACTTTCTGCTTTGTAGCATTGCTATGAATACACTGTAAAAAAAAAATGACACAGCAGGAACTGAAAATACCTTCAGAATAGTCAGATCAGTCTAGTATTTCCTATTATATGATTAAAATAAACCAAATATTCTACTATTTCTGACCATTTCTCAGTCTTGTTCCACTGGCAGATCATTTAAGTGTTTCTAGAAAATGTAAAACATATCTGTCAATACAATAAGAAAAATTGAAGCATGAAATGTCTCAAAATAGGATTCATAACCTTTTATGTGGTTCTTATAATAGGAAATACAAGATCAGTCAATATTCCAGATATTTTATTTTTGTTATTTTTTTATATATGTCATTTGCCGAGTAATAACCTGACTTGCTTGTGTATGCACACTGACCAGTTTATTAGGTACACCTGCCTTATAGCTACACTATTTATTTAAACGTGCTTAGTGGTAATAATATCACAGCTGTTACTGTGCACAATTTATTCAACACCCTTTTACAGTTTCCAATGCAAAAAATAACATATTTGCAATGGATTATATCTTGAATCGAGTCAAATTTCTCTGTTTCATATTATGAGATTACAATAAACCAGCTATAAGATTATTAATGCTATTTCTAGGCATATTTTAGTACTTAATAGAAAATAAAATCTTATTCTGTTATCAGATGATTATAGTTCTTTTTAGAAGTGAATGCTTAAAATTAGAAAAATAATCTGTCTGTCAGAATAAAGACATTGAGATGGTCCCAAGTGCAGTTATTAACAAATTAGGCAAACAATAGAAATCACAAGGCAGTCTCAAAAACAGGTAAATAGGTAATAGTCATGTGATCAGCAAATAGACATTCAGAGGCAAATGAAGGGCACAAAAACAACAGAAAAAAGTAGCACGAACAAAGGCAGGGGAAACTTCACAGTGTGGTAGTGAGTGAGTGTGTAATAGGGAACAGGAAAGTGCTAACAAATGTCTGGTGACTTTGAGCCTAGGAGTGCCGGTGTGTTATGGGAAATGGAGTCCAAAAAGCAAGAGAAAGAAAAACCTGACACTCCTAATAAAACAAGAAGATTTAAAGCTTAATAACAGTAACAATTGTTTAGTAATAGGTTTAATAATCTTGGTTAGATTTGTTTTCCTGTAATCTTCCAATAGGAAATGCTAAATGATTCTGATTATAATCAAGATATTTTAATTAGCTAAGACATCATTTTTTGTAGTGTACTGCCATTATTATTTGCATGATTAGTCATTCTTAATACAGCAGAGACACTAAATCAGAAGTGTCATAGTGTTTTATGTGGTGTTGATACAATTTTTAGGTAGGTCACACCTATTGTTATTATTAAGTAATTTTCAATTCCTTGGTTTAAGTTTTTACATTGACAGAGACAAAAAACAACCTCTGTATCAAAAGTTACAGCAAATTTGGAGTAGTTAACCTCAGCTGGTGATAAATCCTGCATGGCCCATGTCCAGGCCTTGTTTGGCTGATTGTTGGCTGTAGTGAGTGGTCTGTTCTATTTTTAGCCCAAGCTTGGTGGCACAATTTCCTGTGAGGATCCTAGACATGGAATGCTTGGCTTGGGTCAGTTGTTTGTAAGCAGCCATACAGTTTACATACGCTTCGTATTGGGAATATTAATAATATTTTTGGGTGGCTGGAACGGATTGCCTGCATTTACATTATTTCTTATGGGAAAATTCGTTTTGCAATACAAATTTGTGCCTTAAGAAATCGCCTCCAGAACAAATTAAATTTGCATGGCAAGGTTCCACTGTAATACAAACTGTGTTGCTGCATCCTGAGCTCCTGAGTTTTTCCCACTATTTGGAGTCAGCGCTTTTTGGGCTGTTCATCGAATCACCTGATTCTGTATTTTTAATCTTTTAGACATTTTAACCCATATGACTCCCAGCTATGCACAAAACACTCACTGATACCTTACAAGTCTGAGCCTTCACCTTATCTCTCAGGCACCTTTTCAACCATGAAGGCTTTATTTCCCCTCACTAATTTGCTGTTACAAGTTACTTTGGGGTCATTAACTAGCATCTTTGACTGTTGACTGCTGTGAAATTGACAGTAAGCTGCTTATAGACCGTCCTCTGTGCACACAGGTCAGTATGGTGTCATGAACTCTTAGAGCTCAGGGAAATCCAAGTCCCAGAATCCCAGAATAATTTGATGTTGAAGCACACATAGAGAATATAATCGTAATTGTGTTTCTTTTTTTTTTCTTAAAGCCATTGAACAATAAAATTACACTGTTGTTTATTTATGATCTGTCATGACCTGAAAATTAAAATGAAGCTGTAGCTAAATTATTAATAGCATGTCATTTCCTGGATAATGATACCTAGCTTTAATTCCTTCTAATGAGGATATTTATATAACAGTCACTAAATTTTCACCCTTGTGATTCAGGAAATGTCTTGATTTCTGATGCATAATCATCCAGACTTCATTCCTTCTATCACATCCTAACCTGAGTACACTGAACTCCTCTCATTTCATGCATCTCAAGCAAACTGGACCTACTGTTCACTCTCAAGCCTACTTAGCCCACATGCTTTCAAATACAGCTGCCATGAATGCTGCCCGTGCCTCTCCTCTAGTAATAAATGGAACTGATCACAGACCCAAAAGTCCTTCAGCCATACTTGGCTGCAATTTCTAGTTCCACCGATTATTGTAATGAGCGTTACAATAATCGGCGGAACTAGAATCCGCAGCCAAGTGAGGCTGAAGGAGTTCTTAGCTTCTTTGAAGATAAAAATCTGCAAACTATATCAGCACTTCCCAACTGCCTCCCCTTCACTCAATTACAGTGATACCCTCTATAAATCCCCTGACAAACTCCTGACAGCTTTCTCTCTTTCTGAGCCAAGCGTTATCTCTGATCTCATTTCGAAATCGAATGCATCGTCCTGCCTGCCCAATCCTGCCCCTAGTCCCCTCCACAGTAATTGTCTCTCTGTCATCTCCACACCCATCTGTCATCTCATTAACACGTCACTTGCTTCTGATAATGTTCCTTCTGTTCCCAAAACTGCTGCTGTTACCTCCATTCTTATGAATCCTTGTCATGACCCTACCTAATGGGCGAATTACTGCACCATTTCTAATACAGCTCTCTTTAATGGAGTGTTCGAAAATACTGTATCTAGACAGTTATACAGAGGATATAAAAAGCCTACACACCCCAGTTTGTAATTATTCGTGTATGTGTGTGTTTTTGTGACTTAAAATAAATGAAACCAGGATTATTAAATGCCAGATCCTTTTTCACCTTTAATGAGGTATAGCAAACAACAAAATGTGAGAGAAAAACTAATAGCAATGTTTAAGTAAAAGAAAAGAACAGAAAAGAAAAGAAAAGAAAAGAAAAGAAAAGAAAAGAAAAGAAAAGAGAATATATGTGTTGCATAAATGTGCACCTTTTTTATAGAAAGAAGCATGTGACCGTTCTCACTTGAAACTATTATTAATAAAATGGTTGTTATTAACCCCATATAAAGGTCAATTGAGTCTGTAGGAAATTCTTAACAACTTCCTGGTTTCAACTAACTGCAGAAGCCATGGACCACAAATAGCTGATCCAAATAGCACAATCAGAAGAAATATTCATACATTACAATGCACCAAGGAAAACCTCAAAGGCCAGCATCAACAAGTGGAGAAAATGAAACAAAAGCATAATAAGGACCTGATGAGACCATGGTGCAACATTTTCCTCCAAACAAGACACAAAGGTAGAGTTGAACCTCGGCATACGAATTGAATTCGCTCTGGAGGCGAATTTGAAAAATTTGTATTGCGAAATGAATTTTAACCAATATGAAGCGTATGTAAACTGTACAGCTGCTTACAAACAACTGACCAAAGCCATGCATTCCATGTCAAGGCTTCTCACAGGAAGTTGTGCCACCAAGCTTGGGCTAAAAAAAGAACAGACCACCCACGCCACCAATCTGTCAACAAAAAAACACCCGAAAATTAACCTAGCTTTTGAACGCATGCCGAAGGCAAAGTTAGTATCATGGTTCACTCTTTTAAAACAGCTTTCATTGACTGGAAAAATGTTTGTAAAATTCGTAAAATTTGTAAAACTCGATTTGGCTGGCTTCGCTTGGCTTTCCACTGACGCAAAAAAGTTTCGAATGGCTCCCAGACGTATGTGCAACTTAGCCGGCGTTCAGTTTGATTCGGTTCGTCTGTATGCCAAAATGCTTCATATGCCAATGCAAATTTCTTGCGAAATTTCAATTCTTAAGGCGAAAATTTGTAAGGGAGGACATTCTTATGCCAAGATTACGCTGTACCAAAATATAACCAGAATGAAGCATGGTGGTGGTGGCATCGTGCACTGAAACGGCATCTTTTCACTTGCAACTGGGTCTCTAATCAAGAGGTAATAGCTCCAAATGTCAAGCTATTTTGGCAGAAAGCCTGCAGGTCTCTTTCACCTTCTAGCACGATTACGACCCAAAGCACAAAAAGAACTTCATAAGAAGATCAACATCTTGTTAAGGCCCGGTCAGAGCCCAGATCTAAATTCTGTTGAAAACCTGTGGAGTGACATGAAGTGGCCTGAGCACAGGAGAGTGCCTTGCAATTTGATAGCTTTGGAGCAATTTTTTTCATATAAAAGTGGAATAAAATTGCCACATCAATATGTGCCTTGTTGTTAGACACTTTCCTAAAAGGTCTGAGGAAAATGTGTGCTGTATTACAAGCAAAAGCTCCTTAAACAAAGTACTAGTTAAGTGGTCTACACATGTATGCAACCAATTTACTGCAAGTTTTTTCATTTTCTTTCTTTGTTTTTTTCAAAAATGTCCTTCTAAAAGAGGTGTGTTGACTTTTTATATCCATTGTAATTATAGCAATTTTAACCTGCCTTTTGTATAATCCCCTTACAGAGAAATCATATAAACATCACACACAATCTCAGACGTACTGAACTTTTCCTCCATGTGTTCTTATTTACACATATAATTTTTTTTTACATCTAATTAATTTATCGTTCACATGCAGGGAAAGCGTTTTCATTTTTAAGATTGATGACTGTCACTGTCATGGTAAAACATTTCCCATCAGCCCCAGCATGTCACATGTACTAATCACTTGCACTTCTGCTTCATTTTCACCCTGATTAGGATAATTCTATAAGTTCCTGTGTCTCAGTGTCTCACTGTCAAGCGATTGTTGTCGTTGTTTTTGTGTGTTGCCTTGTGTACCATAGTCTTCACAGTTTTAGTTGCTCTTTTACACTTTATATATTCAAAAATTCTGATATTCATGTGATGTCACATTGTCTTGAATTAATACACAGTGTTTATTTCTTAATGTGTATTTCTTATGATCGCATGTGAAATGTATGCAATGTTCCCATAAGTGTCTTTTATTAGTATTGAATGCTCAGGATTGTGCACTTTAGACACTCAGTCACTATTTGCTAAATGTCACCCGCTGACATATGATAGATTGTTGATTAACTGCTGACTTGCTGACTACAGAATTTCTAAAACAGGTTCGCTGGTTTCCCCCAACTATAGTAGTAGCTGGATTGTCTAAATAAAGCTGCTGGTGTGTGTGTGTTTTGTGTTTTGTGTGTGTGTGTCCCTGCCTCATGCCTAGCATTAACGCTCAGATTCCAGCTACAGGATGACCAAGTGATTACTAAAGAAGAATGAAGAACGTGCTGAAACAAAATACTTTTTAACTTTTTGTCAGGTCAACTCCCAAAACTTCAAAAGAACTCCCAGAACACACCTTGGCCTACAAATATGGGTGTTCATATCAACCAAGCCAAAATACTACACTTCCTAAAACACTGGAAAGTTCACAGCCACTGGACTTTTAATTATTCTCACCTGTCTTCAATCACACCAGCAACTGCATAACTTTCATACACACACACACACACACACACACACACACACACCCCCCCCCGCACAGTGTGAAGTAAATGCTCAGCGTGTTGTACCTGAATTTGCCAAGCTTTTGATTTGTGTATTGTATGTCACAATTTAGTTTCATTGTAAATTGTCAAAATAATCTTGCTCTGCATCCATTTCTGCCTACCCTTTCCTGCACTACTCATCCTGGTTTTTGTAGTTTTGTAGTTTCAGCTACACTAACTGCAATACTGCAATATGTACAAATCCTTCAAGGCTTATACAATATGTAAAGCTTTTGGATCAGACCCCTTAGTCTGCTATGCAAGGAATGCAAGCACTGATGAGGTGCATTATCCAGTCTCCTACAATCAAGTCATTCTTTTTAAATGGCATCCATTTTAGCATTATCACTTGTTTTCCACCCCATTGAAGAATCACAAGTAACAACAAAATGCTCTTTTCTTTATTAGCCAGGCACAAAGGTACTATATCATGACATCTAATTTTTATAACGCCTAACCCCCATAGGGTTTTCAGTGTCAGGAGCTTTCTTTTCACCTTTCCTCTACTGTCACCTCTGCGCTCTGGGACTTTCATAAGAACACATCTGCCCTGTGTAAATATTAATACAATATCAGCTCCTCTTTACTGTGACTGCATCCAGTACTAACCATCAGCACTGGTGGCCTCCTGTAGCTCCAGGCACTCTGTGGCTTTCTCCCTTGTGTTTAATGAAACTTGTTCAGCTAAAACCAGTTGATTTTGCATGACTTATTCAGCCGTATTGATTGTCCAGGGCAGTATGTGTGTCGATGGGGCATAATTTCGATCCCTGCGGTCTTGTTATGAACAAATCAGATGTTGCTTTCACACTTGTGTTACTCAAATCACTGCAAATGAGCTTAAATTATTCAGTATAACAAACAGAAGTTTAAACAATATCTGAAAAACAAGAGATTTTGTTGTCAGTACTAACAATACCACAATAACCAAAGGACCAAAGTGACAAAAGGCGGCATTAGCTTTAAAGACAATGTGTTTTCTCCTGAGAAATGAAATATCACTGTAAGGAATAAACACACTTGAGTTTCATCTTATTATTCAGAGTCTCATTTTAAAGCATTTTATTATACAAAAATAGTAGGATTCATTCAGTAACCCTAGTGATACATAGAAACAGCATGTAGGTACAAGTGTCTGTTGTCATGGTTATGCTGAAATCAGTTCTGAACTGTATTACCCATCAGCCCCTGCACATCACATGGTCACAACACTCATGTCGCTCATGTCACATGCCCCAGTCACCCTGACCCATGTGTCATTTCACCCTGATAAACTCCACTATTTAATTCAATTCAGTTCAGTTCAATTTATTTGTATAGCGCCTTTTACAATGGATATTTTCTCAAACAGCTTTACAAAAATAAGAGAAACAGAAAGTAGAGGAAAAAAAAGAATCATTAAATTATTAAACTATTTTATCTTTATTTATCCCTATTTATCCCTAATGAGCAAGCCTGCGGCGACGGTGGCAAGGAAAAACTCCCTGTGATGATATGAGGAAGAAACCTTGAGAGGAACCAGACTCAGAAGGGAACCCATCCTCATTTGGGTGACACTGGACAGTAAATAATGTAAATGTAAATAGTGTCCTTTCTACAACAGCAACCAAAGGCCCATGAGGAACTATTAGGTCAGTGTAGTTTCTGAGTTCATTATAGACACTAATTCCTTGCTGTCAAAGCTGACAGATGTAACAGCAGATCAGTGACGGTGTTATAGTCCCCAAGTGGCTCTGTCCACGGCTGTCTCCTGGACACAGGCTGTCCACACAGATCCATCCACAACATCAGTGAGCACCACCAAGCAACGAGATTCCGACCAGGGGTAGAGCCAGTGGTCACACTGGAAACTCTGACTAATTCTTTGTTGAATGGATAACGTCACATGACAGCCCCCGGGAATTATGGGAAATCGCAAAATTAAGGTTACATACACAATAACATATCAAAATGCTCAGTACAATGAAGGGAAGTGAGTGACATGTATCCGGGTGATGTCACATCATGTCACATGACCCCTCCCCGGGGAATTTTGGGTCGCAAGATTTCTGCAACATACACGTGACATATCAAAACGCTCAGCACAATGTGGGGAAATGCGTCACGGACAAGTTTTGGCATGGCAAGCACCACTCACATTTTCTTCAGGAAATGTACATGTCTAGTTATTATTATTATTATTATTATTATTATTATTATTATTATTATTATTTTTAAAACTTCAGAATAAGGGGGGCATGGTGGCTTGGAGGCATTCCCGCCTCCGCCATGTGTGTGTGGAGTTTGCATGTTCTCGCTGTGCCTCGGGGGTTTCCTCCGGGTACTCCGGTTTCCTCCCCCAGTCCAAAGACATGCATTGTAGTTTGATTGGCGTCTCTAAATTGTCTATAGTGTGTGATTGCGTGAGTGAATGAGAGTGTGTGTGCCCTGCAATGGGTTGGCACTTGATGCCCAATGACACCTGAGATAGGCACAGGCTCCCCGTGACCCAAGAATAGATCGGATAAGCGGTAGACATGATGGTGGTGAGAAAAATCTTCCCTGAGACCAGATGAGGAAGAAGCCTTAAGAGGAACCAGATTCAAAAAAGGATCCATTCTCATCTGTACTGCACCGGATAATCATTTCCTTTCTATAACTGCATATAGTCTGTTTTGTATAACTGAATATAGTCAAGTGCAATTGTAAAACCAGGAGCCTCAGCAAGAGAACCTCAACATCAGGATAGTTATAACATCAATTTCTTCCTGCTGATGCTATAAAACATTCAGTGACAGAAGTACAACAGCAGAAGACTACACAAAGCCCTTTGAAGATATAAAAATTCCTATTAAAGTGGCCGGTGAGTTTGTATTGCCATTTAATCTAACCTTTGAGCAAAAAGAGTCAGG
The DNA here is from genome assembly GCA_033459395.1 of Hemibagrus guttatus. NCBI lineage: Eukaryota > Metazoa > Chordata > Actinopteri > Siluriformes > Bagridae > Hemibagrus > Hemibagrus guttatus. Next base: position 16,297,250 of record JAUCMX010000024.1, on the reverse strand, counting down.
ACGTATTCGTACATATACATAAATGGCCATCACTATTTGCTCAGAGCTCTAGTGGGATGGTTGACATATGCTGAACAGCAAGGCGAATGTCGAGTAGCGCTGAATTGTCAAGAGAAATTAGTCTCAAAGCCAGTCTGTTTCCCTCAGACTGACACGAATGGAAGATGTATCAGCAATATAAGAGATAAACCTAGCCATGCTGCCATGTATCCTACGTTTATTGTGTAATAGCTGGGATTTGTCTGCAAAGATCATGAGTCTTTTTATTTCTTTCTTTTTTTTCTTTGTAATACCACCAACTGCCTATTTTGGCTTCATTGAGGTTTTCTTATCACCAACACCTCCTGACTGATACACAATGGTTCTTCACAGTGCTCTTTTACTGATGGGGACTCGGTGTGTGAGATGTTGCAGTCAATTATTCCACATGGGACACACAACTGTGTGTGTGTGTGTGTGTGTGTGTGTGTGTGTGTGTGTGTGTGTGTGTGTGTCTGTCTGCCAAACACAAAAGGAATAAGAGCTACTCGAAAGGATTTAAACACACAAGCACGCACAGACCACAGCAAAAATATATACTGTGAACAATTTTCTCATTCCTTGACTGGTGTAGCAGTGTGGTTACAAGCATAGGGGAGTCTGATGAGAGTTCGGTTTAACTCTGCTGGAGAGCACTACCTGGGGAGCAGGTAGACTTCGTTTCTGTTTGGCAGTAACTGCTCAGCAACGACTCCCCACCAACTGGAGAAAGTTCCCAATCACGTCATGTAGCTGCAGTCCCTACTGGGTGTAAACAAGCTGCCTAGGCTACACAGAAATCTGTTCTTATTCCAGCGAGACCTCAACTCTGGTGAGACTGTAGATCCACTTATAGTGTTAGGTTGTTTGTAGCTTCTCCGTCATTATGTGTGAGAAACCCTTAGGATACTACATATTATACTACATATTTACCAAAAGTGTTCCACGGCAAGTGTGTTAGCCTTACTGTAGCCGACCAAAGTAAAACACACCTGGATATCTTGTTATAAGCTCCTGTATTATCATGAAAAAAAAGTATCAGTCTATATGACAACACATTTCAAGATGAAGAGTGTCGCTGTTTCTGTCTGGACATCACCATGCATTCACATCCAGTTAGATTGGGAAGTGACTGGCAATCTTCCAAAGAGCCCTGAAGAAATCATCTGTGAAATGGAAATACTTGAGTCTATGACAGCTACTATGCCTGGGTTCATTTGTCCAGCAAACATTCAGGATATGTCCAGAATAACCTTACAAACTGTAGATGAAGACCACGTCATGATCATGTCCCTTAATATAATTGGATTTCATCAGACGTTTATATATAAAGAATGTGTAATTATCTGGAGTTAAAACTTCAGATTCAGAGAGAAAGAATAATACACAATCTTAGAATACAGAGAAATCACGATCCAGATTAAACCTAGTGTCACAGAAGAAAAAGTGTGTGTGTCTCACTGTGTTTGTGTGTTATTGACCATGCTGCTGTAACACAAGAATTTCCCTTATGGGATTGCAAATTGCAATTATTTAACCAGCAAATTCATTCTAGTTTCAACATCTTGTCTATCTTGCTGTTTACTGATGGAGATTTGAATGCAAATTTACCTGTAATGTCTCTTGACATTACATGAACATACAGTCACAAGAGGCGTTACATTACACATAACAACAGATCTAACTTTAAAAATAACTGACTGTATATTAAGCCATTGTGACTAACTCATCTACATAGCATTGATTAAATCACAGTCTTTTAGTGTGATATTCAGTAATTCACTGGTAGAACTGTTTGTATAAACACACTCAGTGGTTAAAGCTTTGAATTACAAAGCTACAGGTTGTCTGCTCAAAACCTAGGACCACCAATCTAACATGTTTGTTTTCTTAAGCATGAGCCTTAAGCATCAGCTCAGTTCTATCCTGCATAAATCCATCCTTTTTTTTTTTTTAATGGATGAAAGTACTGGATTATTTGTTTTATGTTTTATATATATATATATATATATATATATATATATATATATATATATATATATATATATATTCCATATGATATTACAGTAAATGTAATGTATTTTAATCAAGCTAACCTCTAAAACCAATCGATCATAAATGATTTGACCTTTTTTTCCACATAATAAGCCTCACACTTCATGTAAAAGGGTCGTGCATTTCATTAGACTTACAGCATTCAAGAAACATCTCCAATTAGATTCAATCAGGCTTGCAAGTCAGCTGGTAAAGCAGGTATTTTCAAAAGTCTCTGTATTCACAGAAGCTTAAAGAATTCACATTCTAAAAACTCCAAATGTTTTAAATGATCTGTGTTAGTATACTGCGGTGCCTGACTGTGTGCGGAGAAGTTTCATGAGCCTTCATATGTCTTGAAAAGCACAAACTTTACACCTGAAAATCTAAAAATGTGTTAAAAAGGTAGGGGTAAAATCATTTATATCAGTATCGCTCAAATGTCAAGATGTGCGTGGTTAAGATACCTAGCTGCAGAAAGATCATTCAAATCATTCATATGATCATAATATACAGCATGCTTATATATCTCCCTGAGTTTTCTCCCTCCGAGACTGGATTATCCAAATCATTGCTGTTCAATGTATCGTAGCACAATCAGACCAGAGGGCAATCCAAAAAAGTAAACAAGAGATCAGACACCTCACAGACCACCAGCGGAATAACAAGGATCACAAATTTCACAAGCACTATGTGTGGAACGACTTTGCAATAAATGAATGTTCAGGGTGGATTTAAATACTAAGGAGTCAGGATGTGAAGCAGAACCGATTGTCAGAACCCTGGGGAGCACAGACTTTGATGGTCGGGGATTCTGATATGTTGAACCTGTGAATCTGTGCTTCTTTGCTCTCAAAATGCAAAGTCATACTTTATAATTGCTCACTATACGACTATATATTGTGTGTAGACAATTCAAAACTATGATGCTAGTGTTTGCTCAATAGATCAAGAGGGGCTTGTTAATAAATTAGCTGAATATGATTGGAAGTATGCAGGGAAAAGGATCAGGGTCATATCTGAGAACCACTTTGGCTGTTTCACTGGCTGCTAATAATAAACAAATGCCTTATTACAACATTCAACAATCCATCTTAATATTCTTCTAATCAGTTCCCCTTAGTTTGGAGGACCACTGCAGAGAACCACAATATGCTATAAGGCTCTCATTACTACACCTTTAATACATTTTATGTTCTGCCATAAGACCTTAGCGCTACATTATTGTTCAGTTATTTTGCTGTTCGGTGGAGCAGATTAATCCTCCACATCCCCCACAAAGGCTTGAGTACAGAAAGGGTTAAGAGTGTTTCATGTAAATTAGAACGCAGTGGCTTGACAGATAGAGCTGACAGGATCTAATTTAAAGTGATCTTATTGTAGAGATGGCAACGCTCTGGCCTTGAGGAGAGACTAGAAGAAATTGTGAATTATTGTCCTAGATAGCAAAACATAACCAAGACTGTCACCGAGGGGGATGTATACCGCCAATAAACAAAATACCCAAGTCAATAAACTTTCAATCACTACAGCAAAACAACAGCACTAACTTTCACAGAGGTGATTGGATAAAAGGTTTTTGTTTTTATGGCTTATACAATGATGGACACATTTGCCTAGGGGATGAACAATGGAAGTAACTGTGTATATATGTACAATCGACATAATCAAAGCTTTTTCTATGGCAAATTATGACACAATATGTAGGTAAATGCTTGTCCGAGGTATTTGTTGAAACATTTATATGAGATACACATATTAGCTAGCAGTATGCTTTTGTAGTGCTTCAAATTCGAAATGTGGCATACACAATGGTACACATGGCAAATACTGCCCAGTATTACACAATTGCATGAACAGAATTGTACACTGAAGAGTCCAATCTCATCCAATTAAATTCAACAGCTCAACCCCTAGACGCTAGGGAAACAAAACCAGTAAATCTCAAGAGCATGCTGGGTAATTTCAAGGCATATTATGCAGTAATCTTCCTCCCCAGAGCTCATATAGTCAATAAAAGATGTTCTCTACTTGAGGCATGGAAAGGTGAAGTTACAAACCCCCGAACCCACATCCTTTTGGAATGAGACTCGGATGGTTTGTGATTTTTTTTCACCTAGAATATGTGGGGTCCAGGAAAACACCAAGGTTTCTGAAAGTGGAAGTCTGTTTGCATATAAAAGATATCCATAATGAGGGAGAAAGAAATGTCTTTTCGATAAATCAAGCAAACAAATAAATAATTCTGCAAATGAAAGAGATGTAATCATTTCTAAATAAGGTATACGTGAGCGTCTTCAGTAAGGCTTTATCTAAATCAAGGATTTGTGTCCATAAAAAACAAAACAGACATCCCATAATTAAATATCTTTTTTAAATTCTACATGAAAAATTCTTAAATTAATTTATTAAAACAGTAGCAGGCACACACACAAAAACCCACACATTTATGCAAATTAATCAGAAAGGCAAGCATATACTCTCTCTCTCTCTCTCTCTCTCTCTCTCTCTCTCTCTCTCTCTCTCTCTCTATAAATATATATATATATATATATATATATTTTTTTTTTTACATTCTGCTTTCTCACCTACCTTCAGTATGTCACAGTAGCCTTACTTATACTGCCCAAGATCTGAAATGAGATACAGCTCTAACCTTGTAAACAATTTGTGGGAGCTTGGGGAATAAAGGATTTCAATTTTGCTTTGTCTATATCTGTCAACTGTCTCTTGGCATGCAATTAAAAAAGATAAAACAAAAAGATCAAAAGTCAGCAAGGCACCAGCGCATTAATTCAGCCAGCTAATAAGTAACCGGCACAATCAATATCACACTGTTCGGTCCTGCCGAACTTGCCGCATACAGAGGAAGTGATTGCTTCCTCTAATTACACATGCAGAATTAAACATCAAAACATCACCCCCTTTTTACACTGCTATTAATTATTTTAAGATAGTTTTGAGGTTTGAAAATACCTCATGCATATCCCTCTATATTTTATTTCAATGAGAAAATAATTACACAAACTTACTGGGGGATTTTCCCGAAGGGAAGACCTAAGCAACTAAGCTGAAACCTAAAAGCTTTTACAAAATTATTTACTAACATCTAATTTACATTTTCTTTTTTAAAGCATGAATGTTTAAATGTACATAACTGAATACATAATGTATTACAATACATACAGTATGACAACATAATCAATATGTCATTGCATTTCTGGAGTGGTTCTAAAGCTCAGTACACAAGAGTAGCATAGAGAGTACTTTATTAACGTTTTTATTTATCAGTACACTGGAGTTTATTTTCCACTGGCAGAATGGAAATTCTTTTATCAGAGAATCAGTATAAACAAATGAATTATTTTTCACCGCAAGTCTTTTTGAAGAGTTTGAAATGCTTTCTCTAGCACAGTACTTTATAAAATCAAAGCGCCAACCAAGCATTTCCTGTTATGGACAACCTTTCACCTTTTCTCAGCTCCAAAAAATCTGTTACCATTATCTGTTGACTTTTTTGTTGTTGTTGTTGTTTTTGTTGTTGTTAGAACACAGAGAAAATTTTGTATTGCTATTATATCAGAGTGCAGATCACATAAACAATATATGGCTAAAAGTATGTGGTTCTTCCCTAAAGCATTAACCAAGTTTTATGATTTCCCTTTTCGACCCCTGTTCCAGCATGACAATGCCCCTGTACACAAAGCACAGAGCTCCATGAAGACATGGTGTGTTAAGGTTGGAGTGGAAGAACTGGAGTGTCCTGCACTGAGCCCTGACTCTGACTCAACCCCACTGAACACCTTCAGGATGAACTGGAACACCGACTGAACCCCAGACCTCCTCACTCTTACAACATCAGTGTCTGATCTCACTAATGCTCTTGTAGCTGAATGATCACTAATTCCCACAGTCACGCTCCAACATCTATTGGAAAACCTTCACAGAAGAGAAGAGTGGCGCTTTTTAAAACAGGAAAGTGAAAATACACATATAAGTGTTATGATCAGGTATCAAGAAACCTTTAGCAATAAAGTGTATGTTTATATGGTCAAACCAGCTTTACAAAAGACTTATAAATATACTTTGCATAGCTTTTTCATTGTGCATATTCTTTCACGTAGACACATAGGTTATGTTTCGGCGTTCAACATTTCCTTTGCCATCATGAGAGACTCCTCTGTTCACCTCACTGCTATGTTGGATCAGAATACAGTGCTATATGTGGGCACCAGCCGTCTCTCAGGACCTGAGGTGGGAAGCCGATATTAACACTTATTATCTTCAAAAAGGCCTAGTAGAGGATGTAACTTTTATTATAGCCAGCAAAGTTCAACCTACTGTATCACTGGCCCAGATCTACATAACTACCTGTCCTCACCAGATGAATTTGTCCTAACCAACCTGAATCTGTACTCACCACCTGAATCTGTCCTCACCACTGAGTCCGTCCTCACCACCTGAGTCTGTCCTGACAACTTGAATCTGTACTCACCATCACCTGAGCCTGTCTTCACCACCACTGACTTTGTCCTCACTATCTCAATGACTTCTGGTTTGGATTTGCAGCCAGTAATATGTTGAACAGAAAGTGAGTTGGATTTGATTTGAATTAGCGATTTGTGTTCAAGATGCAACAACTTTTTTTATTTATAATGCAATAATTTTACTCAGTATCCATCTACGTACATAACAAATGTTGGTTATAGTACCATGGGTGTTATGACCTTGTCTTTGTCATCTTAGTGTAATGTGTATAAGCACAATGACAGCACAACAACAATGACGATAATGATTTGGCATTACATTAGCAAAGTGTTGACTGCATGCTTTGCCCGAGTCCTTCCTGATTCACTCTGTTTCCGTGTACACTGAGTTAACACAGTTTACTCCCACCACATTTTAGAAAGAGATGCAGGTTGAAGCCCAGTCAAATACACTCTAGACAGTTCAGAGCAACAGGACTAGAGTCGGTAGCATCAATTGGAAGAGAATGCTCAATCGTTCTTCATCATGAAACAATAAGAGCAAGCATTCAAGGTAAAATCTTGCTTTCAGGTGGTTTTATGGAATGCTTAAAAATGGAGCTGTGATGAAATCCTGTGCTTGTTACAAAACTCTGGAAACAGCAAAAGCTTTTACTTTGGATGGTAATGTCAAATGGCAGGAGACAAAAAAAAAAAGAAAAAAGGGAAAAAGAGATACCTACACACTCCTCAGTGCTGCTCAGGATTTTGAAGCTGAAACTCTTGTAGCAGCTTTTATGCTCAAGGAACAGAGCAGGAAACAAAAGTGCATGCTGGGTGCTAAGGGTGCTTTCAGGTACACTTGTTCTAATCTGGATTTGAAAGCTCAAAAAGTTGAAGCTAAAGTGCTTTTTTTGTTAAAAATGGAAAAGAAAACAGTGGCTGTGACAAGGCTGTAATAGAAATTCACAGTGAGAGCTGTGTCATGATGTCAGGAATGTCAGAAATGTCAGGGATGTCAGTGATGTCAGAGGTGCTAGGGTCAGAATTGCATGTATATGTCAGTCAGCAGCTCGGATACATCAAATGTCATCAAATTCCAACTTGAGACACAAAAGTAATCCAAATATATTGTGATAGACAACAGCCATGAGGGAGAAGGAGTAAGAGGAAGTAATAAAAGAGTAATACAACACAGTGTAATTACAACAAACCACAAGGAAAGAAAGTGATATTATAAGAGGAAAAGTAATTTAGCTGTGGTGCAGTTTTATCTTTTTTCTTCTTTTTTTTTTTTTCTAGAATTTTCCAAGAGACTAGTGAATCATAGATCATCCAATTTACCTTCACTGTGGAATCGTTTAATGTTCATGAGAACTCATGATAGTCAGCTAGCTTAAGCGGATATGTTTGATTGTTTCTCTGTATTTTTATAGTTTTTAAACTCACTCCAGTGGTACTTGGTGATTTGACTAGCAAGCTAACATCAGCTCACACATAACATGTTTGACAAAAAATACACAGTTTTCTGTGTGAGAGCTTGTCCTTGGTACCTTGTGCCTGGTAATTTGTAAGTGTTACTAAGTGCTAATTAATGTAGAAAATACAAGGTTTTTTAAATGAAAGCTTTTATCATTTCTTAAATACTTATAATGATTCTAAGGTAATGAATTTAGTTTAGAATGTAATGCTTCAGACTAATGATTTGTAATGCACTGATATCATTCATTATTCAGGTATGATACTACGTATATATGTATAGGTTTTAGGTTTGGGATACAGCCCTGAATTATCTCTTTTCTTTTCTTTTTTTTAGAAAGATTTTTGTAACTGTAGAAGCTTTAAGCTTTACAGTGTAATAAAGGCCAATCATTCAGAGCTCAAGCTGTCCCTGTTTTGAGCCTTACCATTTATTTTTATTGCTCAGATTTAACCAGAAGCTTGGTAGACTTTTAGTTTAACCTCCACGATCAGCGCTATCAGAACACGTTAAAATCAACATTGGCGTAGATCTCTCTGAAACTGTACTGGAGCGATGAACATGGTTCCTCCAAAAGATATTCCCTTGCTTGGAGTTTTATAGAAAGTGTTTTTTAAAACGCTGGTCCAAAATTTACATTTACATTTACATGTACAGCATTTGGCAGATGTGATTATCCAGAGCGACTTACAGAAGTGCTTTGAAGTCTCTAACATTAATGAGTATATCCTAATACTGGTTCACTAGGTCATGGATTATGGATACTATCAGTCTAAATACTCTGTTGGAAGGTATTATAGTCAGAAAGGCACACAGACAACACAATTTATGCTAGTTTAAGTACTTCAGGAAGAGGTAGGTCTTTAGAGGTTGTTTGTAGACAGACAGTGACTCAGCCTCAGCTGCTCGGACATCTAGGTGAAGTTCAATCCACCACCTACTGTAGGACCCACAACGGAGAAGAGTCTTTATACAGGTTTTCCTTGCACCCTGAGAGATGGTTGAGTCGAGCAGTGCTGGAGGATCTGAGGGAGCATGGTTCAGTAGGTGGTGTGATAAGTGCTTTGAGATAAGTGGGTGCTGATGTGTTTTTGGCTTTGTAGGCAACTATAAATGTTTTTTTTTTTTAGTTTTTTGTGGGCAGCTACAGGAAGCCAGTGGAGGAAGTGAAGCACTGGGGTGGTTTAGGAGAATTTTGGAAGTCAACTAACTCTGGTGACACTCTGGTGACTGTAAAGGCCATAAAGTGTATGATTTACAACAGGTTAATAATCATCAAACCATTTTTTGAGCCATCAGACCCTGTGGATTCGAGACACCCATTGTCATAGAGTGATTAGCGATTAGTTACATTAAGTCTGTATTGATTTGCAATGACTTCTTTCCTTCCATGGCAAACTGCATGTGGGCAGCAGGTTTAAAGGACAGTCTGAGACCTTGAAACAATAAAAATGTTACTGATAATCATAATTAGAAATAATAAAGATCAAAGTATGTTTCTTTGCTTTGCTCATGATGGACGAAAGACAGGAGATTTATCTCGAAACTGTATTTTTTATTTTTTTTACCATTGTCTTTTGCTGTATGTTGTGTTTCTTAAATTAAATTAAATGTTTGTTTGTTTGTAGGTTTGTGGTTCAAGTTCTCAAACACTGGGATGTGAAATACTCTCAAGGACCTAAACCTCCCCAGCAAATTGCCCCCAACAGAGTAACCATAAGAGAGCCATCAGTAGTTCCTTTATTTTCAACACTAAACACTTTCAGTTGTGTGAACTTATTTCTTCTCTGTAACTCCAATTGTCATGACAGGTTTTGGATATTGAGCTCAAGTTTCAAAAATAAAACTTAACGTAACCCTTGGTTTACTTGTGAGCTGAAAAAAAGCTTATCTTCAAGATGACTTTCCTCAAGATTTACCATCTTGAAATGGTTTACAGTGAAACTGTCTGTACAGTTTGTGTGTACTGAATGTACTGTGTTGAGTTGTTCTATTAAATTTGTGCAATATTAAAATATTTCACCTAAAAGTTCAACAATTAAGTGGAATTAAATCCAAAATCATTAGCACTTAAATAGACTGATGTAAAATAAATAAAAAGGGTATATTTTGTATTTAAAATGTTTACAGATTAAATAGTGCAGCATTATGACCATAAGACGTTCATAGCAATGAAAAATTGACAAATGCACATTTTTTGTATGGTTAGAAAGTCTTCATTAAACATTTTGTATGAAAATGTTAATTTAATGTAATTCATGTACTTTTACGTTTTACATCTGCAGTATTATTGTCATGAGTAACTCCAGAAATAAGGTATGTTTCAGTTTGTATTAGTGATACACTGCTGTTAAACATAAGTAGCAAGCAGGTCATGTATGTGTCCTTTGACAGCGATATGACATGCAGTCTAGCTGTCACTGAGTGCCAAGTTTCCAGCTCGGAATTACCCCATCAGTCTGTCTATCTACCGTGACCCCAGTTTCCCTTCTGCGACCTTCTGAGCAGTCATAAAAGCCATGGGGCCTCATAAACTAGTATTGGCCTCAGTGCTATCAATTTCAACCTGATCCCATGTGACACAAGCATCCAGAATGTGCTTTAAATTCATCTCGTCTGTCGCTTCCTCAAAAACCACACTGCATTCAGTCAGTATGTGACTCAGACAAATGCAGAGGAGGCCTGACGTTGAAGCTCATGATTCCTGCTATCAGATAATCTTCAGTTAAGGTGATTCACCTTCTTCAAAATGCCCTGACAATACTAGATGCTGTGCCGCTGCCAGTCATGTCCTTCATTATGTGTTGAATGTCAACACTCACCTGTCCTTGGCAGACCATTTGTATGTGCCTGTCGCCTGTCCCATAATAAGGCAGAGAAGAGAACCATGAACTTTGGGGTGAAGCTCCTACTAATTATTTGCACATCAAACAGGAAGTATTGAGTGAACCAAGCAGGTGGTGAGGGAGCGAGACAGCAATCGTTAATGCTCTCAGGAAGATTAATTGGTCACTGGCTGAGACATATATCGCCCAGTGGCAAAAATGAAAAAAATAAAACATGAAATGAAAAAAGTTTCCACGTACAAACTCGTACCATATCACCACTCTTTTGTCTCTCAGACACAGTGTTAGGCATTACCTTCCATGAAACTGATCATTTACTCCTTCAAGAAATACTATTATGCACTTTTTGAACTTTGCAAAGAACAAAAGTGGAAAAGAAAATCTTGAAACTTAGGTAGACCATGAAGACTAGCTAATAAGAAAATCATTTGCATCTTTACATAATCGGAGACTCAAATAAGCCCTTTAATTGCCATGTGCCAGGCTCATGGTGTTTCATCTATATAAAATGCTCAGCACCTACAACTACGTCACTGTTATGATTCTCGCTTGTGCACAAAAATAGCCGTTCATCACCTCCCTCTCAGCCAAAGCCATTTGACTGTTAAACATACCCTTCATCACCACTGGCAGGCCTATTACCACACTAACTAAAGCAGGATATCTCAGTATAGCAGCTCTGGAGAGAGAGCTGGAGGTTTGAGAAGACAGAGTGGGAAAGGGATGAAAGGGCTTGTGCTGTCGACGTATAAAATGGACAGCATATGTGTGCAGAGCTGGCAAAGTTCATCAACAGCTGGAATAGAGGCACTGCCAGAATTCGTACCCATCTGTCTTGCATCCTGGCTCTTACATGGCTTTGGATTTAATTTGATGATAATTCACCTCTGAATATATGTTTTAAGGCAGCTGAGCATGTTATTTGGATGTTTTGGGGGGTTTTTTTTTTAATAAAACACAAGTCCCAGTGCCCAGTATATTTCTTCTCACATTTGATTTGACATAGCTCTACTATATTTATGATTTATCAAAATGCCTGGCTGTGTGTTTTCACATCCACAAGTTTGAGTCTTATGGTCTTTTATTCTACACACATAGGCACTGTTCAGACTTCATATTAAAATCCCTCTATGGTGATCGCAAGCCAACACAGATAACTGATCACCTCTGGTATTTTTGTGCGTTTTGAATGCATCTCCACTGACCAAGCTCAAATCATATAAAATCATAGCGTTATCATATCCAAAACAAAGCTAAAACATGAGCCAACATCAAACAAATAGTTTGAATCTGTAGACTTTAGATGCATTTCTTAATTAAATTGTTGGACGCTCATATTCATCAATAATATGTGGGTGTGTGGCATTTTTTGGAACTTTTGCCCATTGAATTACATTTCATGCTTTAGGCAATCACACAAATGAAAAGAGAGAAAAACAAATAAAATGTGAGTTATGTGAATATGACTATAAACTAATTCTCTCTCTCTCTCTCTCTCTCTCTCTCTCTCTCTCTCTCTCTCTCTCTCTTTCAGTGCAAGTGCCATCCAGATGCTAAACAACAAAAATATGCCCCATTCAAACTCTATACACTATTTAAATGAAAGCCATTGAAACAATACAAAGTAGTATTAAATGTATATAACATCCTAATGTGCTAACATTGTCTTCTTACATTGCATTATTGCATAGTATATTATCATATCGAATGAAAAGCTGTGTAGGGAGGATGACTCTACATATATATAGTAAAAAGCAGAGCTCGTGTTCATAAGTAAAAAGAAGAGGAGGAGGAAGAAGAAGAAAAAGAAGCATTCATATGAGAAGAAAGCATTGTAGAGGATATAGTTTTCATTCATGTAATGTTTGCAAAAATGTATAGTTAAAACATCCTTGATGATGCAGAAGAACTGGAAACTACTCTGCAAGTAGTCTAAGTGATCAAAAGACACATTTATCCCCATTCAGGCCTGTATTTAGCGCTGTCCTCTTGTGATCTGATCAGCCCAGATGAATGACAGGATGTCTGAATGAGGCCATTCAGGCAAGTGACAAATTAAAGAAAACACTGGTGACTGGAGGGTTAGCTGATATAAATGGATTATTGGATCTTTGCCCTTCAAAGAAAAAGGCATTAAATTAAAGTTACGACTTTTATGGCATCCACATCATATATGCTTATTTAAGATGGGTTCTTTTCAAATGGAATTAAGAACCGTAGCACCAGCTATGATCAGAGCAAATATATCCAGTATATGTACAGTATATATTTCTTTATAACCCTGATTGTAGCTTCCTGCGGTGTCAATGATATCATGTGATTACACAAAATGAAACAAACTCTGGATGGTAACACTTGACAATAACAGTACATAAATAATCCTGCACTAATACCTGAATTAAGAATAATACTTCAATATGAACTAATAATAATGACTTATGGTGAAGGCATGTACTAATCAGGAACTAATGAAGAGCTAACCCTAACTACGACATGAGTCTGATCAATTCATGAGTCAATAATGTCACTTTAAGTACATGTTAGTACACATTTGTTATATAATTTATTAATGAACACGAATGATTAAACTGCATCAAACCTACTTTATGAAAAAGAATATGAATGAAACCTGAATCATTTCAAATTGTTTCATGTCATAAGCAGCAGCGTGCACAAACTGGCACTGGATTATTTTCATCATTTACACTGATTCTTCTCATCAAACATAGAAAGACACATTAATAATAAACACCAGTCACTTCAGCTTGGTCCATTTTGCGTCATTCTCCCACCATTTCTCTTCCAGTTCCATTGTAGTACTAGTATGTGCTACGATTGAAGTAGTGGGGCACTAGGACCCACGGCTCTGATTCTTTGGGAAGTTATTACAGAAACATTTATTAATTTAGCAGACACTATTATCTATTAACATTTAAAACCAAAGCTCTATAAGATTATTTTCTGGTGTTTTAGACTTAGATAGAGCCTGTTTGAGGTAGTTTACTCCTATGTGTTAATTAATACATTAACTAACAAGCATGTGCTAATGTGCTTAATGTGGTTGTTATTTATTTACACATGAATTCATCTCTGACTCTTGCTTTAGTTAAGGTTAGCTCTTTATTAATTCCTGATTAGTACATGCCTTACCTCATCATTTGCTCATATTGAAGTGGATATTTAATGCAGGTATTAGTGCAGGATTATTCTCATGTAACCCATAATGGGGCATTGGTGGCTCAGTGGTAGGTTTCTCGTGGAAAGGCCGGGGTTCGATTCCCAGCCACTGGATGCAGTGCCGGTCCCAAGCCCGGAAAAATGGGAGGGTTGCGTCAGGAAGGGCATCCGGCGTAAAACATTTGCCAAGTTGTTGTGCGGACCAGTTGGTCCGCTGTGGCCACCCTGAACAGGGAGCAGCCGAGAGCAACATAAGACGGTGCATATATCTCAACTGCTCTGTTTTTGAAGAGATTTCAAAGGAAATGTCCGAATATGGCCATGAGAGAACCTGGATACAGTGCCAAATGGAAGTTGAAAAACGAAGGACATGAACCCAATTAGTTGCTGTAGCCGAATAACATGCGATTTTTACAGCGATCTTGAATGCATCATGTGACACATCTTTGCTTTGCACATGGGGGTCACAATCTGTTTATAATAATTTTAGATATCAGCCACACAGAAAACATATTTGGCCACTTGTAGTCTATTAATTTTAAATTTAAAGCTGCTTTGCTGACATACTCATAACACTTCATTTGTTGTGATTATGACTGTGAATGTGAAAATAATTATGTGTAATTCTACAGGATAAACATACAGGGTAAACAATATAAACAAGGTGGATGACTTGTTCATGAGTCCTTGACATTAGAAGCCATCACTGAGCATCTGTACTGGTAAAGTATTATCCCAGACTTGCCCTGGCCTGAACTCAGTCACAGCTAACAGAATATATCATAATGTTTTTCCCCATTATAGGTAGGACTAAGTTACCTTTAGAAGATAAATAGCACGCAATTCTATTCCAACTTCTTTCCAACCCATTTTCTCAGTGTGTATTGTGTGTGTCCACTGTGTCTGCAGTGCCAAAGAAGTGCTCTCTATGGAGTTAGGAGCAAGCTGTTAGTGCTGGACATGTTGGCAGGTAGCACATCGTTTATACAAGTTTTAAATGACTTCTAGCTTATTATCATTACACCATGATATCCAACTGCCAGTTAACTTTAAATTAGCTATAAAATTGAAGTTGTAAGGCCTGTGTTTAAGTAAAGGCTGAACACATTTCCGGAAGTATTTTGCAAGAAATTAAATCAGTGCCCAGACATTTATAATTAACAGCCTCCAAATGACACAATTATAACACAAGTGTAAAGTTAGGACCAGTATATGAAATTTTTGCATAGGTTTGCTAGTTAGTTGAGGAACCTGATTTAAATGATCCTGCTTTATTAATCTGGAATATTTAATCCTATACACTCATGATGCATCGTATAATGCAACAGGCCTGTTTTGGGTGAAGTGGATTTGAAATTTTTTTGCTTATTTTTCAGAGCATTATAGGAAACTTAACTGTGGTCCTGCAGGTCCAGCAGAGTTTATCGCTTTCCAAGCTGTTGGCAGCTAATTAGCCTGTGTGCCTAACATTATGAAAAAGTCCAGGAAAGCTGGGTGTTATCTTTTTCAGTGTCAACTAGTTAATGAATCTTCAAGGAATACCTTTCCCTGATATCTTCAAAGTCCTCATCATGCTCTTACACAAGAGCTTGTGAGTGAGTCAGAGATCCAAACTTTGGAGAGAAATCCTGAGTGCCATACAGGAATCAAGCTGATGGCTCATATTCTGTGCGGTCTATTCAGCAAATAAAAAGAATCCTTCCTTTGCACAATCTGCTATACTAGTATTGGCGACATGCTAGGTCTCTACTGCAACATCAGCTCCATTGATACTATTTCCTAAGATCATGTTCCTCTACTTACCATAATAACCTTTTCATTTACTGCTGTCACATAAACCATGGCTCCTGATGATGGACCATTATCCGATCCCGTCAAGCGAGAACTCATTTACTGGACAAGAAATTCACCCTTGAGCTTCATGATTGTTTTTATATTTGAAATTTTTTATTGCACACGTACCTCAGAAGGGGGTTGCTTGTGTTCGTAATAAATCCGACCTCACCTGCTGATGGCTCTGCTGTTTCAGCTTGTCACAGCCTCTATTTTTACCCCAATGCCAGTCACAGCATGTGATTCCCAGTCTCAGTGTTAGCTCCTTGCCCAATTTCTGTCTGAAGTTTCTGTCCTGTCTCTCTGTCTGCTTGTTCTCCCTACTGTAGTGTCTTTATTTGTGTCTGTTTTGGTTTTCTCTCTAGCCATGTAATGTCCAGAGACTCCTACACGTTTGACTTCTGACGTTATGCACATATATTTGAACCACGTTGCCTTTCCACATCGCTTTCATCTTCTCCTCTGTATCCGGCTTCTGTTTGAACTTTTCGTTTTTGTTTAATTTGTTTTTGACCAGGTCTTGATTATCCTTGCATCTCAGTCTGAGGCTATTGAATTTCACTGTATTGCATTCTATATTGGTTTCCCTGGTTTCTTCATGCTCTATTCCCTGAATTACTCTGTTTGCTCTCTTTGATTTTGGATCTGTTATGGACAACAAGTCATTGATTTGCAGTTTGTTTGAGGTTTAATATACACTGCAGTAGGATCCTCTGTCCTATTTGTCTAGCTCAAGATTGTTAAGCAACAATCCTGTAGTCTCTTCTAAATGTAAATGGTAGACTTCAATTTTGCTTAGCTCTCTTTGATATACGCTTTGATGGCTTGGTGGAAAAAGTTTTTACTATAAAGGATTGTTAACCCACTCCAAAAGTTGCCTGTGAAACGACCTCCATGTTAATGAGAACTGATAGGGGAACATATTAAAGGATAAACTTTATGTAATATTTTTATAATTCATTCCCTGAGTGGGAATTAACTGATTGTACAGACTGGTCGAAACCGTGTTTATTTATTTATTTATTTATTTATTTATTTATTAAGAAACATGGAAGCTGAAAATTTGAGCTGAAAACTGGAAAATCTGATTTAGTATTAAATATGTGACAAGCAAGTCATTTTACTTCATAAAATATAAGCCCATATTCAACCATTTCAAATAGACTCAGTGTTTATGTGTGTAGATTAAAACTTTAATCTGAAGTTCAAATTTACATATACAGTAGTGTTGTGTGTATTTTTCATATTTATAGATTCTGGCTTCTGAGCTGAAGGTCTAAACATCCCTCTCTGACCTATTTTTTGTGCAGCTGACACATCAAGCAATTCATTATTTAATATAGAAATAAATGCATGGCCTTCAGAACAATTTTTGAGTGACCTTTCAAAACAGCTTCCCCTGACTTCAGAAACCCCGGGCTTCTACGGTAAAGATGTTCGTCTACAGCAAGCCCTGAGGATGTGATATCCAGTGCATTCAGAACAAGAAATAATCCTACTGAGCATAAACATTTAAAGCTTTGGTAACATTTAAAGCTTTGTTTTGAGGCTTCTGTTACTCTAGAGAAAAGCCTTTATTAAATTAAATATTAGGTGTGTGGACAGCATAAGAATTAGACAAATATGAAATCGTTTTAAATTCACTTCATTCTACTGAGTTAATAAAAAAGAATTAAATCAAAAAAGGAGTGAAACTTGCTAAATCAATTATCATTTGGCTCTGCACTTAGACAAAACAGCCTACAGTTCAAACTTTCATTTGCAGAAAGGATTGTCGGTCTTCTACGCAAAGTCTGCTTCCTCGTAATTGATTTGTAATTGATCCTGGAATAAAATACACTTTGCACAAAAAATATCTATCATTATTTTCTGAGTATGTGAATGTATCCACCATCAGTATAACTCATAGTGAAAGGCAATAGCAGGCTACTAGAGCCAGAGTAGGTTCTGTCTGAGACCCATGAGGCTTTACACATCGACATGGTCAGTGACACAGAGACCTACTGTAGATATACAGCAGAATGAGCTGCAGACGATCACAGGGACAGAAGGACAGGCTGAGAGGACACACACAGAGGCGGGCTATTTTTTATTACATAAACAAAAGTAAATACAACAGGCAATCCAAATGAGGGCAAAGTCAGGTCAAAGTAGACTGTGGACAAAAATGGATCAAAGACTAGGCAAAAATGGGGTCGAGAAGTGAGGCAAACGGGTCAAAATTTAGGTTAGCAATGACAAATCAGGCCTGGGACAAACAACCCTGGCCTGGCTTGTTAATGTAGCAGATTCAACGACATGTAACATATACTTCACAGGGAAAATCACACACACGAGAGTTATAGCTACATAAATTAGGAACATGAATGTTAGTACCAGGTATTTCAGAATGATGAAAATAAAAATGGCAGAGCAATGAGAAGGGAAAGGCATGGAGAGGGGAAATAACTGCTCATGATCTTATTGGCATGGGCATGTACGGATGTCAGTGGACTGGTTCCCTTGTATTTATTGATGACGTTGTTGCTGACAAAAGCGGAAGAATACATTTTGAAGTGTATAGGGTGATATTATCCGCTCACATTCAGCCAAATGCCAGCACACATTTCTGGAGCTTCACAGGGCAGATGGACAGTGGCCTAAACATACTTCGAAAGCAACCCAAGACTTTTTTTAAGGCAAAGAAATGAAATGTTCAGCAATGGCCAAGTTAATCACCTGAGCCGAATCCAACTGAGGTGCATTTCAATTGCTGAAGGCAAAACCGAAGGCAAAACAACCCAAGAAGATGCAGGAAGTGAAGAGAGTTACAGAAAAGCACCTGGCTGAGCATCACCAGGGAGGAAACTTAGCATCTGGTGATGTCTGTAGGATCCAGAACTTCAGGCAGTCACTGACTGGAACGGATTTGCATCCAAGTATAAAAAACACATTTCATTCCTGATGATGTTAGTTTGTCCAATAACTTTTGGCGCAACCTTTTAAAAAGGCCTACATATTAAACGTGCTGTAATTCCTACACTATTAACCCAATATGGATGTAAATACTCTAAAATTAAAGCTTAAAAGTCTGCACTCACATTTATTATATAATAAACTCCAGTAGACTGTAACATATAGCTAACAGTAAAATCGAACTATCTGACTAATAATTATGCCGTTGTTTAAATTTGTAAGCCAAATACGCTTTATATCCACTGTGACCATGAGGAGGAAAACAGTTACTGAAGATGAATGAGTCAAATAAATAAATATATAAAATATATTACAAAATATTCACCTTCTTCAACCTTCAGAGGCACTTTTTCACTTACAAAGCTGAAGCCTGTGGCATCTTCTTTCTCTGCACTCTGAGTCACTTCCTGTATTTTTATGATGTGTCATATCCTAATATAATCTTAACCTGCCTTTACGTGTAGAATTTGGAGAAAATTCCCTGAAAAACATTTTTGCTTTGTTTATATGCTAATGGTTTAAAATAGAAACGTTAGCAGTTATCTACCGAGTTGATTGTTTTTTTTGTTGACGCAGCATGGCCCTTCTGCAATCTGATCAGCAGCTAGTGCCAGCACAGGACTCTGAAACCATCAGTGCAGTAAACGGCTACTGGGCTCGTCTTCTATTCGCTCTGCCCAGTGTGAGTCATGGGTCTCTCCAGAGTGTCACAGGTGCGCCGGGTGCACTGAGCGCAGGGTAGGGAAGCCAGCCCTTAATGAATTGGCTCTGCGTCCCTGTCATATGGCAGTACTCCAAGATCCATCTCAGAGAGCTGCTCTCAGCACTCATCAATGTGTCTTGAGTGCGCAAGAAGAAAAAAAATGGCAGAGCTCACTGGACCAGAAGAATGCAAACAATGCCTGGCATTCCAGCAGTGCCGTGGCAATCTTCTTCTCCTCTCACACCAGCGAACTCCAATGACTGTCATGACAGAAACAAAAAACAAAATATATACACTTACATGCTTATGTAGTGTTTTTGACAATTAACACAGCAACAGTACGCTTTGAAGTCATATCATTACAGTGAAAATTGATTGCTTTTGTGTTACTAAAAGTAGAAGGACAACAAAATGAAAGGTTTACAAGTTCAGCATCTTCATTTCAACACAAAAGAACTGGATTTAAATGTGTTGAAAGGCAAAGAGAGCTTTCAAGGCTTTAGATGGATGTAAGAGAGAGAGATTTTACACTTTCTACAGAACATCATCCCTGTTCAAACCTCAGAGAAGACACCATCATCATCTTTATCATTCTGTGCATCTCTCTATGCTCTTAAGAATAAAGGTTCTTAAAGGGCTCTTTTATCAGGGTGCAGGGTTCTACGAAGAACTTTTAACATCCATTGAATGTTAAGTAGGGGGAGCATGGAGGCTTAGTGGTTAGCACGTTTGCCTCACACCGCCATGTGTGTGGAGTTTGCATGTTCTCCCCGTGCCTCGGGGGTTTCCTCCGGGTACTCCGGTTTCCTCCCCCGGTCCAAAGACATGCATTGTAGGTTGATTGGTGTCGCTAAATTGTCCATATTGTGTGAGTAAATGAGAGTGTGTGTGTGCCCTGCGATGGGTTGGCACTCCGTCCAGGGTGTATCCTGCCTTGATGCCCAATGGCGCCTGAGATAGGCACAGGCTCCCCGTGTCCCGAGAATAGATCGGATAAGCGGTAGACGATGAATGAATGTTAAGTAGTGCAAAAAAGTTCTTTAGACTATAGAAATTCGTAAAGGTACTAAGATAAATTTGTTTTATTAAAAAAAAAAAATTATTTTCTGAAAGGTTCTTTGGGGAACCAAAAATGGTTCTTCTATTACTGCAAAAAACAAAACAAAACAAAAAAATTTTTGGGTTCTTCTTGGCACGTTTGTTTTTAATAGTGTATAGCAACACAATCTCATTTCACTTGAATTGCAATTGACTTACAATCCAATAAATCCACCGTTTTGAATTTCAGCATGTTTATGAAGGTACTATTCCTGCACCCTCCATATCCTCTTTAGAGAACTTTCACTGATACTGCCCTAAAAAAACAATTGTGTGAATGCATTTTGAGCTTGTAAAACTGCATGTCTTATTAAAGAGTGCAAATGAACTGCACTGTTTTCTAGAACTGCACTCACAAGGATTTGACTTCAATTAACATTCTTACATTTTAAGCTGAGTACAGAATGGCTAGAATTTATCTAAAGTGCATTTGGCTGTTGATATACTGCTGATACATATACACTCTTAATTAACAAGGTTCCTTGGGGATCTATATAGAACCCTGGGGTTTTCTACTTGACTAATAGAATACCCCCCCTCCCAAAAAAAATGGTTCTTAGAACCCTTGGGGAGCGTTGAACCTTTTTCGGTACAAATAGTTTTATAATTAAAAGAATCTGTAAGGTGAAATCAGTGCCATTACTTTTGGGGAAATTTCTATGTAAATAATGCTTGAGATGTTTTGAAATGACGTGTTTATGAATAATATTAGAAAATTTAATTTTAATATTTTAGAAAGCATTTATGAAATATTTTATCATTTGTAATATATATATTTTTAACTAAAATAATGAAACACTTCAATAAGAGAAAAAAGTTTTTTGTTATCAATTCTGTAGATAATTTACATAAATCATGCATGTATATATACAACAAAATGTTATTGTTGTTCTTCAAATAAAATTATACTGTGTTTGTATTTAATAATAATAGTAATAATAATAATAAGAAGAAGAAGAATTTTTATTATTATTATTATTATTATTATTATTATTATTATTATTATTATTATTATTATTTAAAAAAACCTAAATGAGTTCACATATATAAGTTAATAATCAGGAAAAAAAATGACAATTATAAAATATGTACTTATGTACTATATGTATATATATATATATATATATATATATATATATATATATATATATATATATATATATATATATAATATATATATATATATATATATAATTTATTATTAAAAAAAATAAAAAATTATAATAATAATAACAATAATAATAATAATAATGGAGCCTTGTACCAGCATGTACATATCTGTAATGGTCTGGTTTCGCCTCTGAAGGTCCCCGAACTGAACAGATTGTGGAGTTCAGGATTAAATACCCTGTTATTTCATAATCCTCCCTCTATTCCTCTCTGTAAAACATGGTATGGTATTATTCATTATCATATTATGAAACTGTGAGATGTTTTGTAGTATATGAACAATATGTATTTTTTCTCTTACTCAACTTTGCCTCAGTTTGATGATATTTTTCTACTCTCTAACCAAATATCACACACAGCCTGCATCTTGTGACATTTTTCATCCCGTAGCAATATGTTGGTTTACAATAACAGATGTTTCAACATGAATGAGCAGGAACTCTAGAGACACTATAAACTCCAAATCCAATATGTTTTTGGCCCTTATAAGTAATCACAGTCCTCCATGTTTCCATATTGCATTGATTAGTGGAACAATTTGGTCTGATTACTGATTGCGTGTCAACTGATATCATTGTTGCGGATGTTAGCAGGCTCACTTCCTCTGCCACCTGCAGCTCTGAGCCAAGATAATTGCAGGAGAGGCAATAGTTCTAAGAATTATATCAAATGTCAAGGCTTTTTGAGAGGAATATCTGTCAGTCAACAAAGAGTGTGAGTTCTACTGTATGCTCGATATACAACAGCATTAATGATTGCAGCTTATGAGAAAATGAAGCTCTCAGTCCAAGTGGAATACTTGAAAATAGATTGGACAAAATCTGAGCTATTTTACTGCAATTGTAGTGTGTATTTTATCTATCCTTTGTAAGTCTTAATTATTTGGGTTACCATGGCTACCAAATTTGCCTAACTTCAACAAGCATGCTGGATTTCAATATATCTATAGTAATATATAGTAAACCTAAAGCTGAGCTAGAGGTAGCAGAGCTGAAGATGTTGAGGTTCTCTTTGGGAGTGACAAGATTGGACAGGATTAGGAACGAGTACATCAGAGGGACAGCTCATGTTGGACATTTGGGGGACAAAGTTAGGGAGGCCAGATTAAGATGGTTTGGACATGTTCAGAGGAGGGAGAGTGAGTATATTGGTAGGAGAATGTTGGATATGGAGATTCCAGGCAGGAGGCAAAGAGGAAGGCCAAAGAGGAGGTATATGGATGGAATTAATGAGGATATGAAGTGTTGAGGATGCAGAAGATAGGGATAGGTGGAGAAAGATGATTCGCTGTGGTGACCCCTGAAGGGAAAGCCAAAAGAAGAAGAAGATATACTAAACCTAAAGTAGACAAAAGGCCTTTTCACACTTCTCTTAACCCTGGGTTATTGGCATTCTAAACCTTAACCATAAAGAAACATTTCACTCTTGTAATTTAGAAACAGAGTTAGTATTGCTTTTTACCCACTAATTTGCATTGTGGTGTCAAATATGTACTTTGTGAAACAATGCTGTGTTAGAAAGTTACGGCTCGATGCTTAGCAACAAGACAAGAGACAAGCCGTCATTTAAAGAGGTCGCATGCTGTATTTATCCAATCATGGTTGTTGATGGTGCAAATATGCAAATAAGAACATTAACTCAGGGATTAGGAATGTACAGTGTGAAATGTTTGATTATGAATAGCCAGGATTTAGTTTCCACGAGTTTAGATTGAGCCAGTGGGAACTATTTCAAATCAGAAAAGCCCTTAAAAAGCAATATTATACTCCCTGTCTTCCTTTATAGAGGTCATAGATATATACAGTTATAGAGATTTAAACCTGTAAATGACCGAAGGTATTCCAGAATTATGAGAAATGCACTGATGCAATAGTCTGAAGCACTTAATAGTGGCATGAGCTCAGGATGGCAGCATCTTTGTGAACCATTACTCAGCTATATTGCTGATTACACATTTTTTTGGAAGTTGGCACTGAGATGACTAATGAAGCCCATCTCGGTGAGTCATACCTCCAGACTAAAAGCATGGACGGTGACTAATGTATGAAGACACAGGATCTCCCTCCAACCCGTAATTACAGTACAGTTGAGGGGAAGGAGGGTGGGTCGAGGGAGAGAG
The DNA here is from genome assembly GCA_033459395.1 of Hemibagrus guttatus. Classification (NCBI taxonomy): domain Eukaryota; kingdom Metazoa; phylum Chordata; class Actinopteri; order Siluriformes; family Bagridae; genus Hemibagrus; species Hemibagrus guttatus. Next base: position 16,273,351 of record JAUCMX010000024.1, on the reverse strand, counting down.
CTGCCCCATGTGACATGATATGTACACCGGGGGCCTCGAGGTCACTGTGAACATGAAACATTGCTGGAAAAATTGCTTCATTAATCTGCATTACTCAGATGACTTAAGCTGAGCAGTGACTGAAATTAGGCATCAGTGAAGCACTCTTGGGCATGTGAACGCAAACATCAGCAGGACTGCAGAGTTCTCAGACGCTAACCATACAATGATGCTGGATTTTTAATGCCTAAACGCTTTGCTTATAACTGCATGAAATATTATTTCTTTTTGTATTTATACCTTCACCCAAACAATTTCAGTCTGAAGGTACACACAAGGTCAGCCTTACAGCTATTCTTGTTTAATTACAATTTCAATAAAGCCTAATAAGCTATTCTGAAGCGAATGAGCAGCCTTAGTTTTTTAAAGGAGTGTCAAAGGTCTGTTATTACTTCTGAATCTGAAAGCAGCTGAGAAGCAAGAAGACTATACAAAGTCAAGTTTCTTGACTGGGGGATCAAATCTAATTACCTTTATCAAAGCATCATTAATTGCTGTTATAAAGCATCCAATAAATGGTGGCTTTTGTCCCTGAAACTTAACACTTAAACTAAAGCACGTAAAACTGTCCAATTTGCGCATGATTCATGTATCAGAGTCAGAATTTTGCCATGTACTGTGGGTTTATGTGTAGTTACAAGGAATTTGTATTGGTGAACTGGTGCTTAATAATGAAGCAAAGAAGCATAAATATAGATGCTATGAAAACTACAAGAATAAACATAAAAAAGGCCAAAGAAAATATTACTAGAAACTCTACATTAGTGCAGATTGTAAAAAAGTGGACCAGTGCAGATGCTCACATACATGAAATCATTGTTAGGTCTACTCATACCACTCAATCTTGAAAACTTGGGTCTGCATGCCTCTCTCTCCTACTCAGCATAACATGAAGAAACATTATTTTATGATTTCTGCAACATTCATTTTCCTAAAATCACAGCCAGACGACTAAACATACAAAACTCATCAGCCAGAGTTATTAGTTCATCAGCTTACATCTGTTCTCTGGAGTTCTACAGGACAGATCTATTCATCTAGAGTTAATACAAATAAGAAATAACTGTCATGTCAAAATGGTGCTTGAACTACATTACCCATCAGTGCTTGCATTGCTTTTGTCACATGTCTCACTAATCACTCATTCCTGTCTCTCGCTTCACCGTGAATTGCCCACTGTTTAATTTCTGTGTATCTCTTTGTCATGCTAGTTGTTGTTTTTTTTCACCTTCCAATAGCCTGGCTGGATATTTTACTCATTTGGTAGCAGGTCTGCACTCGCATTCGCCGCCTCAGACAATCCTTGGCAATAACCCATGATTACTATTATTATTTTTTTTAATTTATTATTATTATTTTTTTTTTTTTTTTTTTTTTTTTAAAGAAAATAGTCATTAAATCCATAGTCAATGCAATAAAACTAGAGGCTGGCTCCTGTTTCCCCTCGAAATGAAAAAAAATACACCATACAACTCCATAAAATTACCCACATATTTAACCCTAAAAGTGTTTGTATTTTTAATAACGTGTCTGATGAAACAGATAAACCTCGATGTTAGTCACTGTGTTTTGTTCACACCAGTTCAGTGAGATGAATGGGCAGCACTCCATCTCTTGGAGTTCAAAAGTGTGAATTAAAACACTACAGTCTCACACATCTCATATGTGCAAAGCATAAAGGCCATAGTAATCCATTGAAAACACAACAAACACACACACACACACACAGACATTTTTTTATAACTCTATTTTCACCATAAAAATATTAAACTTGCCTTCACCTGGTTGTCTAGCTGCCTGTACAACTTTTACCCTAGATGTTTATACCAATTTTCTTCTGTTGTGTTTTTTATTCTCATTCGTTTAGCTATGTTTTCTCTTAGTGGTTTAATAAATATAAAGATAAATTAAATTTGAAAAGGGGTTAGGGTTAGGAGCATGTAAATAAAACTTCTGACTGTTTAAACCCTGTAATATTAAATAGGAATATCCTATGTGTGTGTGTGTGTGTGTGTGTGTGTGTGTGTGTGTAGAGAGAGAGAGAGAGAGAGAGAGAGAGGCAGAGAGGCAGAGAGATTGGTTGTAATATGAGGCACTGGCATGTCTATGGGCTGAATTTGGAGGTAGAAAAGACTCTTCTAGGGCATCAATCACCCCATACAGCACTACGATTTCCAGCTCTAATCAAACTCCACTGATTGATCAGTAGATAATCAAACTGTCCACACTGCAGCACACGTTTCACGTTAGCCTGCCCATTTCTTGATATTTTTTGTTTCTTTTACTTTTCCATTTCAGGATCCTCCTAATGTCTTGGTGTGAGTTCTGCAGATTGAGGCAGAGAGATTACGCTTGTGATGTGGCAGAGCAGCACCATGTCCATACTAATTAATCTCCAGGGTGAGAACACCTGCTGCCCTAAAGGCCAAGTGTCCATGTGCAATTGCACTTTTGTGTGTGAATAGAAACATTTCTACTTGTTGCTGATGGTACCCACATGAACAGAAAGGAAGAGCTACCATCTAGCCACGCTAATACTTGATGTGTTTTCGGAACAACACTGTAGGTTTTTGCTAGTTTGGATTTTATTGTTTAATCCTTTAACAAGCCACAAAGAAAGATTTGTTTGAATCTTTTCTCCAGAAGCCAAAGAATTTAATGTGCTCCTGTTTGGTTGTGTCCATGTTCAGCATTGAATGTATTTGTGCTGTCCCTCTCCACAGTGGTGCTTAATATGAAGCTTGTATGAAAATAGACACTCAGAGCTGTAAGAATTTGTTGGGGTGAGAAAAAAAAGAAAAAAGAAAAAGTAAATGTTGAAATCAAACCCATTTCTTCATTCTGAGATGCCCCAAGTGCTTCTTCATAAGCATCTAAAATTGATCTACAACCACTAAAATTCTGTGTAAGGTAATCCATCAGAGGGAAAAACACACATCTCACACTGAAAGCCAACAGTCCTGACTGCATTTGTAAGCTTTTTCTTTTTTGGGGGAACAACTATTGGAAATAAACCCATATATGTTTCCAGTGCTGTTGTTTATATATATTTGCAATATATTTTCATTTTGATCATAAAATTTTAAGTTTCATGAAATTGCTGATAACACACTGACAGCAGGCAATGAAATTAACAGTAAGTAGGTTTAGCAACTTTGTGACAGTGCAGTAACACATTTTAACGCAACTCATACATAAACACCATAAATATGTTTTATCTTTTTATTAACTTGATGAAATCAACATCAACATCAGGTTTTCGTTTGGATTTCAAAGCAAAAACTGAACTCATCCCTTTGTGAATGTCATTCATTCATTGTCTACCGCTTATCCGATCTATTCTCGGGTCACGGGGAGCCTGTGCCTATCTCAGGCGTCATCAGGCATCAAGGCAGGATACACCCTGGACGGAGTGCCAACCCATCACAGGGCACACGCACACACACACACTTTCTCATGCAATCACACACTACGGACAATTTAGAGATGCCAATCAACCTACAATGCATGTCTTTGGACTGGGGGAGGAAACCCCTGAGGCACGGGGAGAACATGCAAACTCCACACACATGGCAGAGACGGGAATTGAACCCCCAACCCTGCAAACGTGCTAGCCACCAAGCCCCCACCTTTGTGAATGTGTTATATCAAAATCATTCCCTCTAATCTCTTGAGACAAAGGGAAAAGATTTATTATCAGAATTTCACTGGTCAAAGGAAGCCAAAATGACCATGCTGGGTATATACGGTACCAGTTTAAAGTTGAACCACCTTCTTCACAGTTTCTGCACACACACATGCACACATCCTACCAACAACCTGTCATTATGTTGGATATTTTTCACAGCTTTTTTTCCTACTGAATTTAAATCATATTAATCTGGTCGCTGAAGCAAAAATGATTATCAGCATTAGAGACAGCACCTGGAAGGGCTCAGAAGCTTTTCTTAGCGCCACTGCTCGATACGAAAGCCGAAGCTGGCGCAGTGTGTCCAGAGAAGCTGGCATAGGCATGCTGTTGAGTGGTAAGAGAAGACCTGTGCGGGGAATTAGTTCTGAAAAGCAGCACGACAACAAAAGGTAACTAGCATTACGTTTTATTGCTGCTTTTTTAATTCTGATGTTCAACCAGTCTCAACATGAACAGCAGAGGAGCATGCTGAAAACTAATCAGGCTCTATTCATGCACTTCTGGACCTCTAACTGTGTTGTTAGGAATCAAATAATAGGCTATTCATCATCTATGAGCTATGAATTCAATAATATTCCTGCGGACACCGGTGCTTACAAAACATTCAAATCAGTATTCAAGCAGTCATTGCTTTGACATACGAGGAAGTGGATTGCTTATAAAAATCCAGGTGGCCCATCACTGATCCTGCATTACAAAAGTGGTCCATGTCCCATGGAGAGTAGATTATTTTTGAGGCAACAAAATTCAGCATAGTCTGGAGGTTGCAGATCAGTGCTAATAATTCAACTGTCCACAGTGTAGCAATTACTTTTCATTGCCTGCTCTCTCTCTCTCTCTCTCTCTCTCTCTCTCTCTCTCTCTCTCTGTGCTGTATTTCTTCCTTTTGAGAAGCCATTGTACAAAAAAAATGCTTTATACAATTAATCAGTTTGTCAAGAATTACACAACAAATGCCTCAACCTGTCACAACAATGTTGAGTGATGGCAATCTGTACCGTGCAAGTGAGACTAGAAACATTGTATTTTTTCTTTTTTTTCCATTTATCTTATTATTTACTTGTCCACTCCATCTCTGAGAACAAACGACAATCTCTACGGTCCACTGCACCCCATCGCTAATGAAAAAATTGAAAAGTGCAATAACGTATCTACAGCCATCATCTTCTACCATCCAGACAGGAAAAGAACAGCGAGACAAAACATTAAGTGAATTAGAAATAGGTCAGCCATGTCCGCTGGGCTCTTAGGGTCCGCCAAAACATCGCTGCCAATCTCTGTTCTGGATAGTGCACAAGGAGAAGGTTTATTTTTTTAAGATTTAAGTACGTTAAGGTAAAATATTTTATTGTCATTGTATACAATGCAACGAGATTAAGTGTGGCCTACAGCAGTATAAAACTCTGAAAAGAATTGACATGAAGAGAAGAATGAAAAATAAATAAGCTCTGTAAAATATATACTGAGACGTATATCTATCTATTTATCTATCTATCTATCTATCTATCTATCGATCTATCTATCTATCTATCTATCTATCTATCTATCTATCTATCTATCTATCTATCTATACACACACACACACACACAGAGAGACATACATATATATACATATATATATATATATATATATATATATATATATATATATATATATATATATATATATATATATACTGACCAGGCATAACATTATGACCACCTACCTACGTGTTGGTCCCCCTTTTGCTGCCAAAACAGCCCTGACCCGTCATGCACTGTGTATTCTGACAACTTTCTATTAGAACCAACATTAACTTCTTCAGCAATTTGAGCAACAGTATCTCGTCTGTTGGATCAGATCACATGGGCCAGCCTTCGCGCCTCACGTGCATCAATGAGCCTTGTCCCTGTTGCCAGTTCACCACTGTTCCTTCCTTGGTCCACTTTTGATAGATACTGACCACTGCACAGCAGGAACACCCCACAAGAGCTATATATATATATATATATATATATGTTGTATGAGCTGTGCACCAAAGATTTTCCTGACCTCTGCATTTATGCATGCTGCACACTCCGTGGATGAATTTTACTTTATATCTGCCACTGAAGATTCCATTAGTGGCTAATATGAGTGAAAGTGGCCCAGCGTCAGGGTAATGCAACCTTGGCAGAGCAGGCTGTGGTCAGTAAGTTAATTATTTACCAGGCTCTGTTTTCCGCACACTCTGAAAACACTGTTGTATTTTCTCCTACTAACCATAAATAGATTGATTATCCTTTTCAGCCAGCCAGTACACTGTATGATTATCATCTGCTGATATGAATCTCATCACAAGACGGCTAGACTAGTTACATGGCTTGTTTAGTAATGTGAACTGAGATGGTAAAGCGGATGGTGTGGCTTAGTATCAGTGATGAATCTGTTACAGAGGAGAGGGATACAGTTTTCAGATTTTTGGCAGCCTCATTCTTTATTCATTTGTTTTTCTCTTTTATGATGATTGTTTTCAATAAAGAAATGAAGTTTTCGAAGCATGCATCTACTACGATTCCTCCACAGAAGCCTCAATAGCCTCGATGAATTGTTAACCCCAGGTAAAGTATGAGCAGTGTGAAATGTGAAACAGGATAAGCCAGGATTGTGTTTACCCAAGAGCTTATAATCACCCTAGGGTAATTATTTCAAGTGTGAAAGCACCTGTGTTTTAAACAGATGAAAAATAAGGTGTTTCTCTGGACTGGAATGCATGCAAATCAAATAGAAGGTCGCCGAGATGGAGGTTTACACTTTCATATCCTTGTTATTTTCAATACTTCCAAAGACAAGGGGTTTAGCATGTCAAAAGTCAGACTTTTTATTAAAAAAAACAACAAAGTCTGAATCAATACAGTTGTTACCCAAATTTTATACAGTTCTAAAAGATTATCTTTTTATTAATCACATCTCGACTCACTCAAACACAATTTATTCATCTTTCTTTTATTCTGGTTATAATTTTAACAAGAACCCAATCAACTATTTTCATTTATGTTTTTTTAAGTGTATTTTAAATGCTGATTACTAATTGGGTTTATCTAAAACATTTTTTTTTACATGTTTAAATGCTAATATGTCATCTTTAATACTTTTACATGGCAAGTATGAACAACAATGTGTCCACATCAACTACTTCACATGTTAGGTGCCTGAAAGATGCATGCAAGGAGCATATGTGGTTGTTTTTAAACCTCATTAATACAGGGTCATTTTTTATGCGGATTGATTCTAAACCTTGCTGATCAAAACTATAGCGTACTCGGTTAAATCCAGGCCAAATCAGGTTAAATGGAGGATATATATGTTTAAATAGTTTTATACCATCAGGATAAATATTCTATAGTAACTCTGCTATAACTCTACTATAAAATTCTATAGAATAGTGGTCTGGGTCATGATGTTTTCAGTTTGGTTGTTTTAGAAAATAGAATTTAGTTGGTATAAAAATTTAATAAGTCTACAAGTCTGGTTTTTAAAAAAAACAAAAACAAAAAAAAAACAATCTGTACTTTAGACTAATTATGAACCCAAGTGATGTTGTGAGTTTAAGGATATTCATAAACCACACTGGCGAATGGTAAATGTTTATTCCCAGTGTTTCCATGGCACAGCCGTGTGGTTCATATTTAACAAGCCAAACTTTTATCAGGATTAAATCCAAATACAGATATGAATATTTAAAGCATTAAACAGAAACAGATAGAGATAGTGGTAGTGTGTTAAATAACAATCCTTATTCAGTCTAATTATAGTTAATTGTGATCAAAGTATGGATAAGAATTCCCAAAACTGCACAAAAACAAGGAGCTTCAAATTTGGGAATTCTTATTTAGAACTTCTCCTTCCATGCATCTGTCTCCTGCCATTGTGGTGTGGAAAAGAATTAAGCTCAAGTTATGGGGAAGGAAATGATGTCGTAATGCAAATAGGCAAAGCAGTCTTCTATGCTTTATTGTGAACCTAGTGAGATGGAGCGATGAGCCTGTGCATCCCCTGTGCCATTCAGGAGAGTTTAGGTCTCAGCCATGCTGTCAACAAGGTCCCCAGCAGAGAGCTCAGGTGAAGCTGCGTTGAAGGATGTTCTGCTTTGTGCACATTGTTCACTAACAGCATCCAGCAGGCATGAAGCCGTGCTGAGAGCACTGAGGTTAAGATGAAATTTGACATTTGTTTTAGAGGTCACCTCATCACTGCACGGATCGATGTGTACCATCCCTTCAATTTCACCTGAGACAGACTAAGAAAGCAAGCATGACTGGATGCCTATTACTTTGAGCTGCTTGGTAGCAGGTTGCAGCTGGACATCAAGGTTGGGTGAGAAAATAACCCGCTTTTATTGTGTATCCAAATACTATTGGATTCCATTTTACTGTCACTTTGCTAGTTTACAAGAATCTCAAGCAAGCCTTGTTAATTAATTCTGCATTGCAATTTAACCATTTTTAGCAGTACACTGAGGTTTCATTGCACCGGAGGAATGGAAATCAACTTATTAGACCATTATTTCCATTCAGTAGAAACAAATGAATTATTTTATGGTCGCAGGTTAAATATAAGGTGCCAGGACAACTGTTGCCTTTCAGAGTGAGACGTGTGTTTTTCCCTCTGTTGGATAACCTTACAGAGAATTTTAGTGGTTGAAGATAATAAATGTTAGATGTTTATGAACAAGCACTTGGAGCACCACAGAGAGCAGAAATGGGTTTGATATCAACATTTACTTTGAAGATAAAAAACTAACCAGTTTTATTTTTTGGAACTTTTTATAAAAATATGTCCCCTAGGTAGGCTAGGTAAAAACAAACACTTATGAAAAACTACAAATTCTTAAAGCCCTGAGTTTCGTATGAGCCATTAAGCATCACTGTGGAGTGCGACATGAAAAAGAAATTCCATGCTGATCATGGAAACATCAAGACAGGCACAAATTCGAATTTTTGGCCTCTGGGAAAAAAAATTAATGGATAACCTTCAAAAAAGAACACATTAAAAAGAATCTTAGGACCCAAAAGGGACTGTCGGTTTATGTCTTGTCTTTTAAAACTGTACATAACATGGAGTCCAGGTCTGCGCCCCACCTAATTTCCCAAGTAAATCAAAGACGAAGGCTCTTTATATATGTATAGCGCTTTAGTAATGTCGTTACTCTCACTGACACTGGGTTTATTGAGAGCGTATATCTGAAACATGTGGCCATTGTTGTTTCACTGAACTGAGATGATGCAACATTCCAGGGCACATATGTAAACAGTAAAAGAGACAAAAGGGGAAAATATCTGATTACATGGCGATCATTCTGCTTGGAACTACAGTGAACCCTGATGGGAAAATGGTGTTAAAATAGAACAAGATGAAATATAAAAATAACTGATGAGTAAAAATGAATATTGTGGCACTGAATTCAACTCAGACACTTTCATAAGCAGCTCAAACTAATAGGTGGTTTCCAAAAAAAACATGCATTATTAGGATAAAGGAGAATAAAATAAAGAGAAAAAAATCATGTTTTCCATAGCCCCAAACTTAGCTACTATATCATAGGATATTCTATTAAAGAATATAATGTTTCATAAAATGTAGAGAGAGCTGTTAGTCATGTCTGGGGAAGCCAAGCTCATAAAATCACTGGTTTAACTCCAGAACAGGGAGATTTGTTCTGAGCTCATCTCGGCTTCTTTAACCGCCACTGAGCTGAGATTAATAATCATATGCGTTCACAGCTTTTGTTCAACACAACAAAAGCCTGCTCATCTGATACAAGAATCATGCATCCTGCTGCGCATCCCCCATTTGCAATCGTGCAATCAATGGTCTAGGTTGTGATCACAATGCATCATTAGATAGAGGGGAGAGAGGGCAATCACCTTGCATATGAGTTCCTCCCACAGGTTTAACAACCCGGTGCAGGGGGAAAAAAAGGTTTTTGAAAAAAAAGTGTTTTTCCATGTAACTAAACGTGAAAGTTTGGATGATGTGTATCAAGAAAGCATAAAAATGTGTGACCCAAGAGCATCAGGCACATGATGCTTCAAGGCTGAAGAATTGGCTTCACATGGTCTGAGGTGAGCAAACCAATCTGCCAATCATGAGTGAATAAAATGAAACAGTGAGGCCAGGAACGGACACCCTCGCCCCCAATTTCAGCTAGCAGGGATTTCTGTGGGATTAAGAAGAAGAGCTGCACAGTTATAGCCAATAGTGCACCAATCAGTTCTTCATGGTTAAGGCTACCAATTTGCCTGCTCATCTATGGATGATTGGCTCTGAGACAGTTTCACATTCAGGCTCGACTAACCGTACGTTAACAACCTAAATCCAAATATGCCATTGTTCCAGCTGAGTAAGTGGAGAAAAGATGAAAAGACAAAAGATTAAAGACACTATAAGTTTAGACAGACTTTATAGGTCTGTATCGAATAGGGTTGGAGATGACAGACTGCCTTTAACACATAGGTTGGCATTCAGTGCGCGTGGTAGATATTAGGCTATTAAAACACAATGAGCACACTCATTTAGATGCCTGGGAAAAACTCATTTAGGTGAGTCACGTTACTCGTCGAAGCGCAAATTCAAGGACTGTTTGCTCTAATCGATTAGCTTCACTTTTCTGATTGAAGTCAGTGAAGTTATCACTGAGAAGGCATGGTGGTTAGTGCATGCAAGGTGATGACACAGCTAAATCAATTGCCTGGGTAAGTGCTTCACAAGGAAAGAAATCTCCACTTCTGCAATTCAAAGGAAATGGACTGCAAAGATTTCTGCCGTATGCCCCGTAGACGACAGAAAGAACAACAAGATTCGCAACAAACCATTGGTTTTGTTAATAAATCCAAAAGCAGCTCCGGTCCCTGCTTAGAGTATAGCACAGCTTCTAAGTATTATATAGCTTTGTATAGCTTACTCTTTCTTTTAGAATTTGCACCTGTTTTGTTGTGTACATGAAGTGGGGGGCATGAAGCCTTTATTATCGCCACACATACATTACAGCATAGTGGAATTCTTTTCTTCGCATATCCCAGCTGAATTTCTTTGTGGTGTCACGCACAGTGGCTCATATGAAAATAGACACTTTAAGAATTTGTAGTTTTTCTGTGTAAGGTTATCCAACAGAGGGTAAAAACTGAAGCCAACAGAGTCCTGACTCATTTTATATCAGACTTGCAGCTATAAAATAATTCTTTTGTTTATATTTATTGAAAATGTCCCATAAGTCGATTTCCATTCCACTGGTAAACTTGACCACTAGTGTATTGCTAAAAAGGTCAAAACACTGAACTGGGCATAATACATACTGTTTAACTTTCTCACTGCTTTCCTCTCCACGGTATTTGGCCAACCCTTTGTTATCGTTCATTTTATGAACAAAATGACTCAGGGCGTGGGGGAATAAAAGGAGGCGGAAAGCACAGAGACAGCGTTTACTGCTGTCTCTCAATCCATTTACAAGCTAAAATAAGTGAGCTCAGAGAAAACTCAGATCAAGCACTGCACCACCCTCCTGCACAGCTCGTCCCTCTCGGGCAGGGACCTGTCACAGCGCAGGGCTGGAGGTGAAACTAAGTCGCGTTGCTTATAACGTGAACTGGATGTCAGTGTGTGTTAGTAATGAAAGCCAAAGGGGGACTTGTCTACAGCTTGAGACAACGGCACAGCCTGCCAGGAATCAGTGCTATAGCTGGGACAGGAAAGCGGGTATAATAAGCTCCTTGCGGTTAACCGCTTTTCTGTGCTGTCCTTATTAGGTGCCAAAGGCTAGAAAATATTAAACACATGCATATAAAATGCCTCAGACTAAAAACCTTATCTGCAAACAGAGATTTATGTAACAGGAGATTTAACTTTTGTTCTCCTACTGACACGGATTTAAAGGATGTCTGCGCTCCAGAGTCATAGAACACTGAAGGTTAAAGACTTCTGGTTATAAGAAGTAGTTCTGGTGGTATCACAGGGCAAAATATGTCTCCCTCTTGTACGATATGGAAATCCCAGCCCTCTAGTTATGACTCAAAGATGTTAAAGTCATCAAGCTACAAGCCATTACCACCGCTGGTGGATTTGACACAGAGCTCCAGCTGCCCAGTTCTGTCACACTCTGCAGGTCGACTGATAGGATCTTACATTAATGAAATATCAATAGGAGCTTAATTTTTTGAAGTTTTCAAGGGTCATCTACATCCTCAGCATGCTTTTAATGGGTCAGAATATTCCTCCAGCATCCAAGGACAGACACGAGCATTTCTGTTTCAGTTTCCTCCCATTTAAAACCAACAGAGTGGAACATTGTGTATTAAAAGCAGACGCAGAATCCGTTAGCTGGAGCAGGCAGTTAAATATGAAAATATAATGCAAGGCGGTGAGGCTGAGTTCCCTGTAGATAAAAGCCTCCCATGGCAGCCGAGAGCACGGCGATGGAAATGGCCCAGGGTTAATGAATATTGACACAGAATAATCTTTCCAGCCAGGTCTCAGGTGCAGTCTCTGGGCCACATTTAACTGACTGAATCTGACACGAACAGATCAAAGGCAGGTTTGGAGGCTAGTATATCAACCACCCATGCCATCAAGCTTTTTAAGGAAGCAATCCACACTGGAAAATTTGAACCGAAAAGGCCTCTCTCCAAGAAGAAAATTGAATCCAAACTCAACTTGAACAAAAAAGATATATGTTTTCTTTTTTTCTTTTTTTTTTTGCAAGACAATCTGTCTCATAAAAATTTTCTTCAATAATAAAGCAGACATTCCAAATATCAATCCTAAAATAGCAATTAGTAGCTCATCAATAATGCCAGTAAGAAAATTTGACATCACACACAGGGAAATGGACAAATTAACCAAATGGCCAGTGTTTAAAAATACTCTGTAAACCATGGCCCCTCTAGGCCAATTATTCATAAAAGTCAGTGTAGATGTACAGTACAAGACATGAAATCAATTCAGCCAAGCAGATGTACAAACAAGTTAATAACTTGGAACTTGAAAGTAGCAGAAACCTCATCAAATTAATCCAACTTTTATTTAAAAAAATGCTATATGTGCTGTTTGTTGTCCTTTATGGTCCATGAGACTATGCAAATAGATGTCACCCCAGAGCTATGAACAAGCGGATAAGACTGCCGAAATAATTGTGGTTTCATTGGAGTTGAAAATTGAGCAGCATGAGTAAAAGTCCATTCTAATGCTAGCCTCGCTCGTGGCCCATTTGAAATGCAAGGTCAGGTGGGCTCGGAGAATGAGCACATGTGGGAGTTAGTTAACGCCAACCTGCCTGTTCCAAGACAACCTCGAGTAGTCATCTGGCCTCGTGCTCACGACTGCTTAATACTTAGACAAATGAAAGGTGAAAGACAATAGATAACAATACTACAGGAGCTTGTTCAAAAGTACAGAATGTGCAACCTGCTGTCAGGTCAAATTAGGACAACCTCCTAGAGACCCACACACACACACCAATTAAGGCCACAAGGGAATGTATGCAAACTGCAATAGTTTGCACATGCTGCATTTTGCATGACTGCATCAGTATACAGACCAAAGACTTTCTACTGCCTGTAATTTTATCCCCTTGTTTCCTTTGCTCTTGAGGAATAGGCCACAGCTGCTTTATTAAGAGACCCAATCTGCTGGTGATTAATTATTTTTGTTCAAGATGGACAGAACATTTCTGGTGTAAATTAAACCTGAAGGCAGGACTGGGCAATGGGAAAGTAAGGCACTCACACAGGAATGGGAATACAGGCCAAAAAAGTATAAAGTATGTAAAGTGCACACTAAAGTAACATGCATCAATTATACAACACTGCCATTATGCATTTGCTAAGAATACATGAAAAAAATTTAAGAAAGTTTTCACTGAACTTAGCCCCGGTGCAACCTGGCCTTCTCAACTGTTAAATATATTTTTACTAGTCTTCTGTAGGTTTTGAACACTACAGAATGACCATGTGTGGTTTTTAATTGTGCATTTTTAACTCGTGTGTAATTTAAAGCCTGTGCGCTTTGATCGATACAATTCCATTAAAAGCACAGAGTGAGGTTGAGGACCTTGTTCATTCATATTGTTTTCTATCATGATGCCATGGGCTCTCAGGCAAAGGGCAAGTTTGATAAATATGAATGTCACATCTGCATAAATTAGCTCTGAGAATATGAATGCTGCGACTGTGGTATACAGACAAATAGTAAATGAGAGAGAGAGAGAGAGAGAGAGAGAGAGAGAGAGAGAGAGAGAGAGAGAGAGAAAGAGAGAGGGAATAAACACATGCTTGAATAGACTAAAAGATTGCTGTATCTGACTAGAACTAACTTCTTTCACCCTGATCTGTCATCAGTTGATATTTTCACCAAAATGTTCAACACATGTCTAGTCGACATTTAAGTATAAATTAGGATTCTGGCAACCACAGAGAAAAGGCATTTAATAATCAGATGAAGAAGAAGAAGAAGAAGAAGAAAAAGAAGAAGAAGAAGAAGAAAAAGCCTAATATGTAAATAACTCTACATTCAAATGCATAAAGTCAACACAAGCTTCTTTTTTTTTTGCTAAGTGTAGATTTGAAGCCCATTGAGGGGCATTGGTGGCTCAGTGGTAGGTTTCTCGCCTATCATGTGGAAGGCCCGGGTTCAAGTCCCAGCCACTGGATGCAGTACCGGTCCCAAGCCTGGAAAAATGGGAGGGTTGCATCAGGAAGGGCATCCGGCGTAAAAACATTTGCCAAGTTGTTGTGCGGACCAGTTGGTCTGCTGTGGCAACCCCGAACAGGGAGCAGCTGAAAGCAACTTCTTCTGACTTGAAGCACATTAATTGCACTGGCTCACAGACATAATAATATTTTTTGAGTTTTTAATAAATAAATGCTTAATATTAGCAAAATTATCTGCCAATTATCTGCCAGTTTCAAGTTTGAAATCCATACAGCCATCCTATTCTCTGTAGCATTTATCCTACACAGGGTTGCAGGGAGCTTGGAGTCTATCCCAGGGGTCACAGGGCACAAGGCGGTGGACACCATAAAGGGGTGCCAACTCATCACAGGGCACAATCACACACATTCACATACTACAGACAATTTAGTGATGCCAGTCAGCCTACGATGTACGTCTTTGGGCTGGAGGAGGAAACTGGAGAGCCCAGAGGAAACCCCTGAAGCACAGGGAAAGGAGGTGGAGAAATTAATTGATCCACCAGCCCTGGAGGTGTAATGCAAACGTACTAACCACTAATCCATTGATTGACCTTGAGTTTAATAATATTATATATGATTTATTATAATCATATATAATGAAATAATACTAATACTAGGAATATTTATTATAGGAAATACCAGATACATTTTCTATATTCAAGATATTTGCTAAAATTCTTTTGGAGTGTAAATAAAACCATGTTGTTTTAGATGCTATAGTCAGCTATTGGCACCACCACAAGTGACCCGTTGTCATGTTTTGCCTCTGCACAGGTGTGTAAATATGAGATAAGTAATATAATTAGTGGATAAATAATTACTCATCACTTTTTATTTCAATTCCACTTAACCTAAATTTTTATGCGTAGTGTGGATAGATAGATGTGGTTTTTTGGCTACAACATAATGTTTTGAAATTTAATAAAGAAGTGTCTGACATTGCATGCACATTACCTTGAAAAAAATAAAATAGAAAAGAAACCACCCAGAAATGATGGAACCCTTTTGCCTGTCAGATATGTTTAAAATTGGATAGCAGGCCCCCAAAATACAGAAAAAAAAGCCTTTGTATATTTGAGCCAATGATTATAGTGTGGAATATGTTATACTTGTAAAAACTGACAAGCAAGAAGGATGATGATGATTAATCAGGATCAAGGAGACAGATGGATATGTCACAAGGCTGTGTGATGTATCTGTTGGTTCACCTTGAGCAGATAGAGTGCTAGCATTTCATTCCTGCTTCATCATCTTCTACAGCACCACAGCACACCCAGTATACTGGTGTCTAATAATGTTAGAGCCCTTTGCTCTGATGTCTTCACTTGTACATGAAAGTAAACATCCTCCTCTTCCAAATCCAATCTACAGCCCTGTATTAAATAAACTGTGGTGGATTGTGGAACCACAGCATATCCATTAACACTGATAATGCAAATCAATAAAATACTGTACTTCTGTCACACCACCTCCATCTCTGCACACCAAGACCCAGCATACACCACGGCCTGCAAACATGGCCACACTGGACTGCACGCCCTAAAACACACACACACATCCCTGCCCGCTGTCACCAAGCTACTGATACTGACCCGATAATAGATCGGATAAGCGGTAGACAATGAATGAATGTTTCTATCTTTAAAATAAATGTTGATATCAAACCCATTTCTGCTCTCTGAGATGCCCCAAGTGCTTGTTCATAAGCATCTGAAATCTGAAGGTATTATTTTCAACTAATATTCTGTCTAAGGTTATCCAACAAAAATCAAAACACGGGTCTCACACTGAAAGCCAACAGAGTCCAGACTCATTTTATATCAGACTCAAAGCCAGAAAATCATTCATTTGTTTATACTGATTGAATTTGCCAGTGGAATTGAAAGCCAGTTTACTGGTGAAAACGGTTAACAAAGTGCTTTCGTTCAGTCAACTCACCGCAAACTATTTGCTCTGTTTACACTAGGTGTCTGATCACCTGACTTGTCTCACATTTTTGATTCTGCCTGCTGATTTTGTTTGTCATCAAGTTTATCTACAATTGAATCTGACTCTGTGAGAGTTTTATGACTTAAATAAAACCCATGTTATAATAAAAAGATTTGGTTGCTCATTTTATCATGTCTTGACTGACAATTAAACACATAAAATGAGATCTTTAATAGAGGTATAAGAAACCTGATTGTAATTAAACACTCCAGGATGAAAAGTACTAACAAGATGCTGGTTATTACAAACCAAACAAACTTTATGGTAAAAAATGGTAAAGCTTCATGCTGAAAGAAATGTTCCACTGCTCCGTCTTTACTTCCAGCACAATAAAAACCAGCCCCATGCCACAGATCTTGCAGGACAGCAGGTCGTCCAGAACCATTCTGTTTATAAAGATCTTTTGCTCCGAGCACTGTCTAATTCGACACATGAAAATGGCCCAAGTCTAGGAGGCAAGGAGCGAATTACTGTATGACAAGGGCATTCTTCATATGAGTTTCTTTATATGCTGAAGCAGTTTGCTTCTACATCAATGGCTTGATTGAAATCCAGCATGAAATGCCCTCAAACTGCTTGGTTCAGTAGCTATAGCAGATATAGAAATGTGGGGAAATAGAAAAATAGGATAAGTTTAAATTGATGTATAAAATCACTACATTGAATGCGTGACCTGCCTGAGCTGTAAAAGTGCAGTAAGAGTCTCTGAAGCTGCACAATATGTTTTAAAACATACTGAAAATATATTATTATTATAATTGATGGCTAGATAAGGGATCAGGTAGAGGCATATGGTTCATGTGGCACAGAATGCAAATGGTCTGTGAGAGAGAGAGAGCGAGAGAGAGAGCGAGAGAGAAGACAGAGAGAAAGAGAGAGAGAGAGAGAGATCAGACATACCATAAGGTCCAGTAATGGGCTCCATTCACTGTCATTATAGTCATGGTTCAGTTCCTCTTTTGGACCACTCTATGCTCTGAAATGGCTGAGCCTCCAGGGCTAATGCAGGACTGTGCCATAAGACACGATTTAGTAAATAAGAGAGGTGTTTATTTGCCTTAGCAATCCTCTTCTCTTTAGAGACAGATGTTTATTATTCATCCATGCATCTATCTCTCTAATCCCAATAATACACTGACGGAAAAATAAGAAAGAAAACACAATGCTCGTTGTTGGACTGTAATTTTAAGGACTTGTTTGATGAAAATAAGCAAATGGCAATATTAACAGGGAAAGCAAAACAGTATAACAACAACCAGAACCGTGGTTGCCATGGAGACTGATAGCCCTGCAATTTGAGTTATGGAAATGCAGATGATCTTTTGTAGCTGTTGTTATTTAGTCCACATTTGGTCAGTGGAAGTATTAAGGCACATTCAGGATTCATTAAGCTCTTTTTCTTAATCAAACACTATAGTAACTCTTAGGTATAAAGGGTCACGTATATGGAAGCCTGGAAAAACCCTTGACATGCTTCAATGCTGACATTTTCTAAAACAGTCATTCTGAAAAATACATTTTTTGTTGTATGTACCTCAGTCGGAGTTCTACGATGCTCACATAAGTGAGAAAAAGAGAGATGTTTGATTTCAATCATTTCAGTTGAAGGTTCATTTGAATTCATTTCAATTGTTCCAATTTTCACACGAAGCTTCCCCAGTTACATGTTAAAACACAGTCACAAAAATCAAGCAATTTCATGAAACATGTTTTATCTTCTTGAACTCACTGGGAAATACATTCAAAATATATCAATTAACGAGAATATATTTGTGTTTATTTCCCAAATTTAGCAAACAGAAAAAGTGACAAACCTGGCAAAGCTTACAAATTAAACAGATATAGCTGAAACTTCTATGAGCTTTTTTTATGAAAATATGTTGTTGAAATAATTTCAGCTACGTCTTTAAGATATGTACTATATTTTCTTTTGTTCAATTCAATTCAATTTGATGTGAATAGCACTTCTAACAAATGTTATGAGGAAGAAACCTTGAGAGGAACCAGACTCAAAGGGAACCAGGTTCTCATCTGGGTGACACCAGAGAGTGTGATTATAAATGAGTTCCCTTCTATTATTGTGTCGTTAAAAATGTGCACTGTGAAAAGTACAAATGTGTAACCAGGAAATGGAGACTTGAGTGAAAATTGTATGTGGCAATTGCATTCCTAAGCCATTTCCATGGTTTCTAAATGGTACCACCATCCACCGTAAAGCAGATGCAGGGCATCAGGATGGAAATCAGGAGTCAGGATCACTGGTATCTCAAGAGATTTTTAGTTATGCATATTATGAGAGGTATAGTTACCTCTACATTTATAACCTAACCTGTTTATAGAGAAGCAAGCAAAATGTTACAATGGGAAATGAATTAACACTATGATTATCAGCCTCATCAACACCAGCATCTGTCTCACCACCTGAGGTAAAAGACACTTGCGGCATTTAAACACAAGCCTCATCACTGGCTCTTCACTTGGCTGATCTCTGTCATTTATCAGAAGGGAATTCATTATAAATTCTGCAGAATTTTACAGAAGTAAACCACATCTGAAGTTTTTTCCTAAAAGACATACATATTAGTTATTAATTCATAGCTGATATGTTGCATGTATACAGCATTGGCAGCTTATTAATACTTCATTTTGTGTCCATATTATTTCACATGGAAATTGACTAATCAGACATTTTCAATCAGTCTAAACAGATGAATTATTTTCTGGCTGCTGAGACATTTGTTTTCCCTCTGTTCGATAACCTTACATAGAATTTTAGTGGTTGAAGCTACCACCTTCAAATTTTAGACACCTATGAAGAAACACTTGGAGCATCTCACAGAGCAGAAATGAGTTTAATAATAACATTTACTTTGAAGATATAAATATCTGTGTGGGAAAAAAAAACCTTTTTGTATTTTTGGAACTTTTCTATGAATGTATTGTGCCTAGCAAGCTGGATAAAAACTACAAATTCTTAAAGCCTTGTGTGTCTACTTTCATTTGAGCTTCATATGCACCACTGTGAAGTGTGACATAGCAGAGAAGTGCAATGCTGAACATATGTGCACAACAAAAACAGGAGGAAATTCCATTTTCTGGCCTCTGGGGAAAAGAGTTAAGGATTACTCCTCTGCAGCAGGTAATGAACCTGTATCATAGTTCGAATCAAGTACTTTTTTTATTTCTAATGATATCAGAGAGAATTTTCCTGCTCCTGCTAAGGTTTCTCATATTAGCGAGAGCCGCTCGAGGTCAGGTATGTGCCTCCTCACGTACAACCACTGCACCTCCTGAGAGAACAGTTTAATTACCACAAAGACCAACAACACACATGGTGAAACATGACCCAAGGCTTTTTCCCCCTCAAAACATGTGCAGTATTGCATTATGCTGTAATCACAGAACTGAACAAAAAAAATTTCTTTCTTACTTTTTTTTAGTGTTTGGCTCTAAGGATTTATAACCAGATGAATTTTCTATGAATAAAAATTCTTTAAAAACAATGGCACTGAGATATTTATCATTTTTTTGTGTTTGTAAATAATTCCATTTCTATTTATATAATAATCAATTTTTTTATTTTTCTATAACTATTTTATTAATTGATCACTTTTTTCTATAAATGTTTTATTCAGCTTTTTGTCATGAACAGTTGAAAAAGCATTTCAATAAATGTTATACTGTGTAAAATTTTTATTTTCATTTTTTTCCCTTTGTAAGCTTTTGACCATCTAGGTTTCAGCATTTCATAACATTCAAGGATTACAGGAGTTGGATAATGAAACTGACACACTGGCCAATATAGTGTTGGAGGTTTCACGCCTATATATACACAGATTTCACTGATTTCACATTCTATAAGTAAGAGCAGAGTGTGAAGGTTGAATTAGCAGAGCAATAGCACAGCTGTACATAAAATATTGCAATCCACACCGCATAATGGGAAACATATCAGAGTTCAGAAGAGGACAAATTGTTGTTGCGTGTCTCGCTGGTGTATCTGTGACTAGGACAGCAAGCCTGTGTGGTGTATCAAGAGCCAGTATCCAGGGTATCCAGGGTAATGTTGGCATACTAACATGAAGGACAAAGCACATCCAACAGATGGAATTGTCAACAAAAGAGGAATCTGTCTGAAAGGGATGTTTGGGTACTAACCTGGATTTCTTCCAAAAAAATAAAACTACAGCTGCCCAACTCACTGCAGAATTAAATGCGTACCTCGACTCTCATGTTTCACCGAAACTGTTCATCAGGAGCTCCACAGGGTACTATTCATAGTCAAGCTGCTATAGCCAAACTTTTGATCACTTCTGCCAATGCCAAACATCCGTTTCAAGGGTTTCTCTGAGACATGTTTTGCTCTCTGATGAGTCCACCTTCACTGTCTTTCCCACATCTGGGAGAGTTACAGTGTGGACAAGCCTTAAAGAATCTCACCACCCGGAATGTTGCGTGCCCAGAATGGATCAGTGATGGTTTGAGCTGCATGATCATGGCATTCCCTTGACTCACTACTTGTGCTAGATTGGCACATCACTACCAAGGACTTCTGGAAGAAGGTGGTGCCATGTATTATGATGATAATGCACCAATACACACCGCAAGACTGATGATAGAGCGGTTAGATCAGGAAAGTTGAAGATCTCCAACAGCCTGCACAGTGACCAGATCCGAATATCATTGAGCCACTTTAGGCAGTTTTGGAGGAAACGTTTACCTCCACCAGCATCACATAATGACCTGGCCACTGTCCTGCAAGAGGTACGGCTCAAAATCCATCTGGCCACTGCACAGAACTTGTATCTGTTATTCCCAAGACAGACTAATGCTGTTGGCTGCAAAAGGAGGCTCTACACAATGCTAATGAATTACTGAGGTCTAAAACCAGCTGTTTCAGTTTCATTGTCCGACTCTTAAATGTTAGCTTTCCTGTTATCATGTGCACCAGTTCAAGCATTGGTGAAAATTTACAAGCCAGTGTCTTTAATGCTGTGAATTTCTTAACCATTTTTTCATTTTAATTGGGCTTAAAAATGCAAGCAGAGCACACACAAATGATATAAGTCAATTATGGGATATTCTATTACCCGGAAGCAGAAAAGTGTGTGTCAAATATTCAAAGTATTACCAGTATGTACTTATAGATTCTACGCTGTGAGCACAAGATTAACCCGGAAAAGAGATTAATTATATATTTGGCTCTTTAAACATTGTTGGATTAATATTTTGAGATAAAATTAAGATGAAAAAAACTACTTTATTAAAGTTTATAAAATTAATATTCACCCAAAAAAACCCTACTGATCAACTGATAGACTTGTTCTGCATACATCATAAAGGAAGAGGAAAGTCCCAGAAAATATCTGATATTAGACTATAAGGACCATGTTTATCATACACTGGATATCTTTTATTATATAAATAAGGCTATAGTGAGCAATACCAATCAACATGAAAGAAAGGATGAGAGAGTAAGTCGGGTTTGTAGAAGCCATGAAGCATGGATATAATCACGCCACTGTCTCCTTTGTTTTGACAAGATTTTATTAAGATACATGTTCTCTCATGTATGTTGAGTGCAGTATGTAGACAGAAATCTGATCTGAAAATGGGCTTGTAATCATGATTATGTGCTCAGCACTTGCAGGCTGATAAATGATAAATAATCACAAGTACACAAAAAAGTACACAAAAAAATTCTTGTTGTTCTCATCCAAACAAAGAGCTATTTACATTCAGGATCCTGGAGCAGTAAGGAACACTGTTTTTCCAAAAGATATTCGGCCCAAATGTTCAGGAGATGTTATTGTGATGGCCATTGCATCATTTTCATATTCATTAAAACCTTCATTGAGTCGCCATGCCACCTGTAGAAGGAGGCATTGTTTTCCTCAAAGAGGCCAGTCTCATCAGGACAGATATCTTTCACCATAGGATCCATTTCCCTATTTTATCACTTGTATAATGTTGAAATTCCCGTGGAAGAAGTGAGGAATTATGACGGGCAAAGACAGCCTTTACTCGGAGCTGACAATAATACTAGAAACATGACAGTAGGTCTAATTAGACCAGTGAAGTGTTCAGTGAATTCACGGTAATTTTCTTTGGCAGAATCATTTTCCAATTAGTTGTAATCTTCTCTGTGGTTTTCTATAGTTGGATGTTTATATAAAATAAAAATGTCTCTATTAAAGTAGGAGATTATGAAAATAAAGCGTTTGCCTTTAATAAGGTATAGAGATAAAACTGATGAAATCGCATGCAATGTGTCGAGGTGTTAAATAATGAAAAACAACTTGCTAACACTTTTCAATAGCAGGGCACAAGTAATCCTGCACTAATGCCTGATTTAAATACAATATTTACTTCAGTAATTTATTCATTCATTGTCTACTGCTTATCCGAACTATTCTCGGGTCACGGGGAGCCTGTGCGTCACTGTGCGATCTCAGGCGTCATTGGGCATCAAGGCAGGATACACCCTGGACGGAGTGCCAACCCTTCGCAGGGTGCACACACACACACACACATCACACACTCTCATTCACTACAGACAATTTAGAGATGCCAATCAACCTACAATGCATGTCTTTGGATTGGGGGAGGAAACCCCCGAGGCACGGGGAGAACATGCAAACTCCACACACACGGCGGAGGCAGGAATCGAACCCCCAACCCTGGAGGTGTGAGGCAAACGTGCTAACCACTAAGCCACTGTGCCCCCCCGTCAGTAATTTAATATTTCGATATTAATACTTCAATATTTACTAATGATGAGGTAAGGCATGTGCTAATCAGGAACTAATGAAGAGCTAACCTTCACTATGACGAGTCTGATGCGTCATTAGCAGCCACATGTACATGTTTGTTAGTTAATGTGTTAATTAACACAAAGGAGTAAACTACATCAAAAAAGTACATCTAAACTACATCTATTTAAGGCTAAAACACTGTGAGATAAAGATAACGCTAAATGAATAAATGGCCTATATTAATGCAAAGGAGCAGACCCCCGGGTCCTAGTTCCCTACCGTTTCTTAAGATCACGTACTTGTACTACAGTGGGATTGAATGAGAAATGAATGGAGAATGACATACATGAAAAAAAAGATGAAAACATGACACATGAAATGATCGGTGTTTAATTATTAGCGTGTCTTTCTATGGTCGATAAGAATAATCAGTGGAAATGAACAAGATAATCCAAGGCCATCCAATGATGTTTGTGTATGCAGCTGCAAAAGACAAATTACTGTATAGAACCAATTTAAATGCACATTTAATATATATTCTTTCTTAGGAAACATGTTTTTGATGTAGTTTACTCCTGTACATTAATTCATTTAACTCATGTTCATATTTAAGTAAGTATTATATATTTAATTCAGGTATTAGTCCAGGATTATTAATATTTACCTACTATAACTTTGGTGATATAACTGTCTATAACTGTCAGAGCATCTTAATTCTACTTCTGTGGAAGAATCTGCTGCAGGAAAGCTTTCCAACCTGTTGTCGGTCACACTACGAAGTCAAAACATATTGAAGGGCAAATTCTAACAAAGTAAGACAGCACTTGGTATTCATGCACACCAGGCGAGGACGGTGATGGCATGCCTAATCACAGACCGTGATGATGCATACTAGATCAGGATGATATCAGCATAAGTGTGGGGTTGAGTGAAGTGCTAAGAAAAAAAAAACAGTAACAATTCAGAAGTGTTGTTCAATTAGATAGAATTCTTCAGTGGTCTTGGACTAGTCAAGTAACATGGATTCACACTTATCATGTGAGACATGTGCCCCAAATTTGCAGAAAAAAAAAATCGAGTACTAAAGTCCATTAAGCCTGTTGTAGTTCTCCTGATATTTTACCTCACTGGTGGTATCCCTGTAAGAACTTGCAGGGTATATGAGGGTGAAATGAGAATGGACAGATTAGAGGTGAAAGCATGATGAGGTTTAATGAACCAAAGCTACAGAATGCAGTCAAGTCTACATCGTAGTTTCACGCTTCTAAATCTAGCCCAATACAAAAAATGCTGATTTCTATACTCCTGCAAGTTCTAGTTCACCTGTATTACCATTAATTGTAGAATTTTAGTGACTTATAGTGGATTTTATTATTCACTGCTGTATGTGCGTCAACAGAGAACAGCTTTTCGCTAATGCTGTGGGTGCTTTTCTTTTAAATAACTCAGCGTGTTTGCATTATTAATCAGGAAAGCTGTCACCCACTCAAAAACTCATTTAACGATTAAAATTTAAAGACTCTAAAAATGAAGTTTGCAGCTGGTGAATTTGTTGTGGCCCCCTGAATGGCAGTCAAGTTTGCAGCCATAGGCAGTTTTCAAACAAGTGGTTTGCTTTGCATGTGGGGACTGTATACCAGGCCACTGAAGGCAAATGCTGCTTTTCCCATACACAGTGTTAAAGCCAATACTCATATTATGAATTTAATGCCCATATGCCGTGCTCATGCATTAATTAATTCTGGGAAAAGAAAACAGCTTTCCCTGTTAGCTGATGAGTTATTCTTTCTCACTCAGGCACCGTCTACTCCCAGTCCTGCTTGTGGTTCATCAGTAACACAGTCAGCTATTGATGGCTTGTTTAGTCAACATTGTTTAACCCGTTGTTCTAAACCAGCTTTAACCTCGTGTAGAGGAACATTTCACATTAATGAAGAAGTGTGGTTAACAAAGATTTTTACCTGGGTTATGATATTCTTATGATGCTCTGAAGCTTTTTATCCCCACACATAATGTGTTACTAAACGTGTACAGGATGATACGATGTGCTGTTGAAATCTTATGACTAGATTGATGCAGAATCAGAAACTGAACAGCATGTACTTTATAATTTACATGCTTTGTACAGTCACAGAAACCATGGTTGCACTGTTTGAGGGGAAATAATGTAAAAACTAATATCCGATGGTGACAAAAAATGTGTCAACTGGAGTGAAATGGAGACAGATATTTTTCAGACATATATATTTTTACACTTATGGTCAGAAAAGTCCTGACTGGATGGCAAACTGAAATAACCGAGGATTTAAGGAACTGACTGAAAAATTGGAGGAACTTGGATATCAGCAAACTCCTGGTCAACTACATGACAAACTTAAAAAGGCCCAAAAAGCTGTAAAAGATAACAATACCTGCTCAATTGCAGAACTGCAGACCTGAACTTTTCAAACAATATAGCCAAGGATTCCCTTTAAGTTCCGAGGGAAATATTTCAAGCGTGAACAGCCCTAGAGTTTATAATGAGAGGTAGGAAGGAAAATCAAATAATTATAACAAACATCTGTAGCATGAGTTAAAACATTAATATGCAACATCATGCATCCAACAGCTGTCCATTTTCCAAAAAAAAATCGAGGGAAACAGATGATGGTTAAAACCAGGAAGTACACAAGATTTACAGTCTGGAAACTTACACTCTGAGTTTAAGATATAAAATGCACAATAAGACTAGGAGACACTCCAAAAAAACAAACAAAAAAAAGACAGCAAGGTGAATTAGATTAACACAACAAAGAGTAATAAAAATAAATAAAAAGAACATTGTTGCTATGGGAATCATGGAGAAAGGGAAAACAATGACAGTGTTACTATAAAAATTTGGTTTTGGATTCTCAGAATAAAGTTTCTCATAGCTTTGGGTTCAAGGGGCAGTGGTGGCTCAAGTGGTTAAGGCCCTGGGTCATTGATCGGAGGATTGGGGTTCAAGCCCCAGCACCACCCAGCTCCACTGTTGGGCAATTGAGCAAGGCCCTTAACCCTCTCTGCTCCAGGGGCGCTGTATCATAGCTGCCCCTGCGCTCTGATCCCAACTTCCTCAGCTGGGATATGTGAAGGAAAGAATTCCACTGTGCTGTAATGTATGTGTGGCAATAATAAAGGCTTTTTCTTCTAATGATGTAATACATATTATGCAGATTCTGAAAGTGAATTAATTAGCTCTGCTTTAAGAACATATTTCTTTACATATTCAGCTCTTTATAATGTCCATGTGTACCTAATCCATTTGAACTAATTGACAACCCAGTCATGCACATATGTGCATAATTTTCTACTCTTTCAATAGTCAAGCATGAGGCTGTATTCAGGTTGTAGTCCAGTGAAGAAAACAGAGCAACACAGGGCTCGATCTGTACCTGCTATAATAAAGCATTCTCGAGAGAAAAAGCAATGCTGTGTGATACACCAGAAAAATCTTCTTGACTGATTTTGAAGAACCCCACAGACATCCTCCAACAACGTAATCAGTCATCATGGCAAAACACCTGCAATTTCCTAGATTGTTCCAAGCATATGTAATTAGCACAAGGACTCGGATGACATCCGTATGGACCACAGGCTGAATCCTGCGGATGTAAAGCAAAGCAGCCCAAGAGCTTATTGACTCTTGCGTTCTTCTCAGCCAAGCTTGTCTATCAAACCAACACGGAGACAGAAAGAGGATGTTTTAAATTACACAACAGTCAAAGGAGAGCCTCCAATCACTACAAGTTGAGACAATCCATCTCGGAAGAAAAAGCTCATTTCATCAAAAAGACTACACAAAATCATTTACACAGTAAAAAAAAAAATATATAAATAAATTTAATACAGCCTGATGAATTAATCATGCCTTTCAAAATGACCTCTTGATCATTTTGAAGCACCTAATTTCCCAGAGATCAATGTAGAATGATGCAACCCACAGCTCTTCTGTACAGAGAAATGGCAACAGAGATGCTGGATAATAATAGTCAGTGATTAAAATAGGGAAGAGTTATCCAGCATGCAGCATTTTGATAGTACTCTTCACAGGTAGGAGAAGTGGTAAGTGAGAGTGGAGCTATTAGTTTTATCTATCTATCTATCTATCTATCTATCTATCTATCTATCTATCTATCTATTAGTTGCAATTTATTAGGAATACCTGTACACCTGCACAAAACCTTAACCCTTAGGTGGATGAGCTACAAAAAGAAGACCATATTGGGTTCCACTCCTTTCAGCTAAGAAAAAGAATGTGAGACTATCCTGGACACAGACTAGACACTGGACAGTTGATCACCGGATAAAGACTAGGTGATTATTGTGCCTCAGATTCCTGCTCTTGGCTGACAGGAGCCTGATTTGGTCTTCTGCTGTTGTAGCCCATCCACCTCAAAGTTCAAAGTTTTGAGCATTTCTGCTCACCACAGCTGTAAAGATTGATGACATTTACAGCATTTGGCAACTTACCTTTGTCTCATTTATACAACTGAGTATTGAGGCTAAAGGGTCTTGCTCAAGAACCCAGAAGCTACAGCTTGGTGGTGCCAGGATTTGAACTCACAACCTTCTGACCATTAAGCCAATAACATAATGACCTACCACTATTAACCTACTATTTCCCCATATGAGTTGCTACAGTACATCCTTCTTGACAGCTTTCTATATCCTTCTGGTCCTTTTTCTCTGACCTCTCTCATCAACAAAGCTTTTCCACCCAAAGAACTATTGCTCACTCAAAGTAGTTTTCTTCTTCACACAATTCCTTGTAAACACTTGAGACTGTTGGGTGTGAGAAGCCCAGGTCAGCAGTTTCGTAAACAATTAAACCAGCCCATCTGATACCAACAAACATGTCACGTTTAAAGTCAGAGATCAGACATTTTCTTCATTCTGATGTTTGATGTGAACATTAACTGAAGCTCTTGACCTTCATCTGCATGATTTTATGCATCGTGCTGCTGCAACATTATTGGCTGATTAGATAACTGCATGAATGTGCAGTTGTACAGGTGTTCCTAATAAAAATGTTCCTTTTTTAATATTTTTTTTATTTAAAACATCAGTTTTCATTACAAATGATATTATTGGCATGAGAATCTTTCAAATACTTACATGTTCAGAGTTTATTAATACTTGGTTTGCCCCCTTTTTCCTTTAATTGACAGTGTGACTCGAGCTGCAGGGACTCCACAGGTTTGTTTAAAACCTGATGATCCATTTTAGATCAAAATGTCATCTGAATACGTGCTTCACTAGAAGAGATTATAGATATCAGGAAAATCTGATCTGCTGTACAAAGCAGTTAAGATGATCAATATCACACATTTGCTTAATTTGAAGTAGGAAACCTAGAAATAGTGCAGAATCTTAAATATTAAATATTACTACTTACTTTCTTTGTTTTAAATATTTTACATTTTCTAAACTTTCTGTTGATTTAGAAAAAATACAGCATATTTTTAGACCCCACTGTTTTTCTACAGATATTATATGAATCAGCTTGTTTGACTCAGAAGTCACATATACTGTGTATGATTATATATCCAGGTTTTATTCAATTTAAAAGTCTCTGAATTCAGGACATTCAGGCTTTGAAATTTAGACTTGTCTAAGCTTTCTCGGCACTAATCAAAAGTAATTTCTCAACATTTCATTATATATTTTTGATGTAATCCTATAAAATGCTATAAATCATATTTAAATCCGAGCAATGGCTTACCCTTTTGTCAAGAATGACATGAAAACCATTTTTAATGAGGTTTGGTAATCTGTCATTTGTTTCGACCTACAGATTCATCCTCAGTGACAGGATGAAAATATTATAAAAATATTATTTATTTACATTGCATCAGTCGAACACATTTCAGATCCATTTCCAACATACTTTAATAATGTATGCAAACACGGTAGATCAGAATTTATTTATTTATTTATTTATTTATTTATTGACAGAAGTAACAGGGTTCAGGAAAATATTCAGCATTTTTAAAATTTAACATGAGTCTTAATTAATTATAAAGAGATAAAGTAAACATCCCAATAATAAACACTATAATTAAAACAATAAAAAGGTCAGTAACATTTAATAATTTATTTTTTACATTGCTCTAGAATGTTTTAAACACAGTACATTAGATTTCAAAATCTTTTTTAAATCTAATTTAATAATTAGATCAAATTATAAAAATTTTACTATTAATTAAAAATATATAAAATTTTACAATCATAGTTCACTTTTTACACTTTTTACATGAAATGTATTAATAATATTATTTCTGACAGTTATTTTTGACACTTTCAATTTATTATCTTTTACATTTATATTTAATTTCTATTACTATGTTTTTTATTTACTTCTTTTAATTACATGTTGTTATGCATTTATTCTGACATATACAGCATTTTCTGCCATGATGCTTCTCAAGCTTTATTCATTGCCAAGGTGTTGCAATAATGAATTTATATTCATCGTATAATTTAATTATAGTTCATTATTCAGCTGAAGTAAAAAAGATTTAAATAAAAAAGCTGCTGTGTCTTTCACTGTCATATTGTTATCTTCATATCTTCAGTGGATTTCTTGGGTTGCTTATGTGTCACGTGCACATGTGTGAGCCTTGATCAGTAAATTTAAGCTGCACCTGACTTTCACTGATGGACCTCACTGAGTCTGGACTGACCTACACTAAATCAACAGAGGCTATTTCAGATAAGCCATGCTTTTATTAGCTCGCTTCATGGGATACCCTCCAGGCAAGCAGGTCAGGTAGACAAATGTGAAGAGATATTAACATAACTGTCACATAAGTCAGCTACCATCTCAGCAGCACAGTGGTGACATATCATCAACTACGGTCTGTGGAGAGCTTTCACATCACAGATAGTAAAGGCAATAATACAAAAATGACGAATATGGTATCAACAGATTAGGTATGAAGTAAAATAAATCAATCAATCGATTTTATTTATTTTTTAAGTACATAAATAATAAAGACACTTTAAATAAAACTCTGCTGTGAAAGGCAGAGGAAATTAAAACAAGAAGACATACACATAATCTAAACCAAGTCCCATTGTTCTAAATTAAGATCTATCTATCTATCTATCTATCTATCTATCTATCTATCTATCTATCTATCTATCTGTCTGTCTGTCTGTCTGTCTGTCTGTCTGTCTGTCTGTCTGTCTATCTATCTATCTATCTATCTATCTATCTATCTATCTGTCTGTATGTCTGTATGTCTATCTATCTGCAGTTGTATGTATGTATGTATGTATGTATGTATGTATGTATGTATGTATGTATGTATGTATGTATGTATGTATGTATACACAGTGTTATTTTTGGAGTAAACACACATAGATAGATAGACAGAGATTTTTTTGTTAAAACAGTGGACCTTTTGTTTTTTTGTCTGTCTTCTTCTTTTCTGCATTTTAGAGCAACACTTATTAAAGTATCTTAATTTCAAGTTTTATTTATGTGTCTTCATGGGTTTGTTAATTTTTTATGATTGATTGAGTAATTGATTGATTGATGCCTAATCTGCTATAACAATATACTGTTGTTTTACTGCAGTTGGCTTAAACCCCTGTAATTTTTGGATATGTTGTAGTCTCTGATATGATTTAAAACTGTTTAAACATGTATTTCACATACTGAAAGGCTTACTAATTTCAGGGGGAAAAGGTTGAAACTGCCTGCTGAAATGATGAAACAGAAAAAAAAAACCCCGATTGGTGATGGCAGTGGGTCAGACCTGATGCTTTGCATCACAAAAGGGCTTGCAATCACACATGCTTTTATTTTAATCTACTTTAAATGTAGAGGCTCATTTGTTAAAGAAAATGGGCCAACATGAGAGCACAAAAACAACATAAACAAAGCATACAAAGACTGTAAACAACAGGCAACAACATATTTAATCATTTTTAATAAATTAAAAATAGAAAAAAAACTTTAGAGACATTTATATGGTTTGGAAGAAAATCTTACAGAAATGCATTGTAATTTCCATCACAAATGATTTCCTCATGTTGTTAAAAAGGTCTAGAAAGAATGATATGAAAACCCTGTTAGAGAGAAGATTGTACAGCAACACAAAAATTCACAAGTCAAGGTTTTTGTTTTTCATTCATTTAAGTGCTCGGTGAATGAGTAGGTCGCTTTAGTCTCTTTATTTTGGAACAGCCAGAAGGAGTTCATTTCTCCACCTGGCTACAAGGACAGTCTTTCTTGTAACATGGGTCAAGTCAAGCCATGATAAAGACTAGAAGGAAGAGAAGAGAAAGAAGGATAGATACTCTGCAGAGTTGCAGAGAAAGGAGGGTCATGATACCTTCCTGGAGGTAGTCAGGGGCATGAGTCTGTTTCTGGCTTTCCAGGTAAGCAGAACTTGTGTAGGTTGAAATCAAGTCCTGCAGCTGCATCCAGGCTCAGCTGCAGAGATCAGATCACACAACAGGAAGATCTGCCAGGAGCAGGTTTCAGTAGTAGAGAGAAATGACCAGATTCTCTGGATGTTGCAAAGAACAAACCTTCCTGCGTGGTAAATGTGAATGACCCGTAAAATGCCTAATTATGTGATTAGTCATTTGTACAATTAAATGTTACTATATTGTTAAATCAATAAGAAAAACCCTTTCACAGGCAAGATTTAGTCTGGCTATCGATTGTGATTATTAAAGCTAACAGTGTCTCTATATTGGAGAAAGTTAAATAGCAAAACAATTGATAAAGCCTCAGGCATTAGAAGCTTATTAGACTGCAAGTGTGTTGTAGCTAGCTGTACTAAATGATATAATACATTGATCTGGGGCATATATGAAGTTGTTAGTGTCAAGCAGAAGATTTGTAGAAAAGAAGACTATAACAACAGGTAAACAAATTCAGAATCTTCTTCTTTCAGCTTATCCCTTCAGGGGTCGCCACAGCGAATCATCTCTCTCCACCTATCCCTATCTTCTGCATCCTCAACCCTTGCACCCACTAGCTTCATATCTTCATTAATTCCATCCATATACCTCCTCTTTGGCCTTCCTCTTTGCCTCCTGCCTGGCAGCTCCATGTCCAACATTCTCCTACCAATATACTCACTCTCCCTCCTCTGAACATGTCCAAACCATCTTAATCTGGCCTCCCTAACTTTGTCCCCCAAACGTCCAACATGAGCTGTCCCTCAAGTAAACAAATTCAGAATGTTAGACAGAATTTGAATCAAAGGTGGTGTTGAAGCTGGTGTTCTTGGTTTGTACCAATGTTTAGGTTGGCGTTATGTGTCAAAGTAACAGTCACCCAAGGTTTCCCAGCAGAACACTGCCTCCATTGGTATGCCTTCTTCCCATAGTGCATCCTGCTGGGCATGTCTTCCCCAGGTAAGAAACACACATTCACCCAGCAGTCCAGATGATGTCTTCCTCAAAGCACACAACTGTACATAATGTCATTATATAGTGTAGCATTCTAATTTCTTTTCACTGGGATGAAGACTTAAACCCTGTTCCAGCGTAACAGTGCACAAAACACAAAGCTCCATGAAGACATGGTGTGTTAAGGTTGGAGCAGAAGAACTGGAGTGTCTTTCACTGAGCCCTGACTCTGACTCAACCCTGCTGAACACTTTTGGGATGAACTGGAACACCGACTGAACCCCAGACCTCCTCGCTCTTACAACATCAGTGCCTGATCTCACTCCTCTAGCTGAATGAACACTAATCCCCACAGCCACGCTCCATAATCTATTGGAAAACCTTCAGAGAACAGAAGAGTGGAGCTTGCGAGTGGATGTTCAACAAGCACATGTTTTAACATTTACAGTTGTTGGTTTTTTTTTTTACTAGAGTACTTTTGTTGTACAGATACTTCCCTAATGAAAATGGACCATATTACAGAGAAATCTGGCAAAACTAAAAGGGACTGAGCCGTGATCAATGCATGAGTCAAAGATGAGAAAGAAAAAACAAAAGTGACTCACCATAGTGCAAATAAATCATAACACTGACAATGTGTTTCTGGGTCATGCTCAGCAATTCTGCTCCTTCCAAACATCAAACTCAGCACCATCCTTCATATTTCTTTAAATTACACTGCAGGGTGTTTGTGAAAATAAATGTAACATCACTTATCACACAAATAGCATAACAGTTCTACTTGATTTGTAGGGAAGAAGAGTGACACTAAACTATTAATAGCATGTTACAGTAATATACTGTTTATTTTATTTATTATATCTACTGCACATACTGTATAGTCTGTCCTATTATATATGTACCCAAGCTTCTACATAAAATACTAGGAAAAGGAAGTTATACCCACAAATATAAGTAATAACAATGAATTCTCTTCCAATCCTTAAAAAGACGGCTATCTGCTCTACAGGCTTCATATTAAATATATGAATCAGCTTCTCGTTGCCCTGAAAAGTTTCCAGAAAGCATGAAAGCATGCCTTGTTAAAAGCACCATCACCTTTGATATTAATAAGCCATTTTTCCAATATCAGAATATTGGGCATTGAAAGAGCAAAGATATCAATTATTAAATGATTAATTATTTTTCAAATGAATTATTAAATAATAGTGTGGTTGCTACATTATTTACTACATATATCAGAGAAACACCTCATACCACTACAAGTATCATGTATATATATTTTTAATGCAGGCAAAATCAATATCTTTTAGATGAGATAAAGTGTTGAGTACAGGTATGCACACAAGAAGATGTAACACAATATATTGTCTAACAGTGCTGCCACATGATTTTGTGTCTAAGGTCCATAGGAATCTCAGGTCTATAAGGGGCTGCACTCTTGTCTCTGTAGGACAGACGGGGTCACATACTTTCATCTAGAGCTATCACCTGAACTAAATTACAGTCATTAAGGATGTGACTTTAGTGTAGGCTTTCTCGCAGCACAGTGGGAATTAGAAAAGGATCCTCGCTGTGTCTGTGTGACAAAATAGAAATGCAGCCAATTTTAAGCCTGGCTTGGGAAGCGTGTGTTCATGCAAGATTCAAGAGGCGGCGTAAAACATAAAGAACTGAACTAAACAACAGGGGTGTTGCTCAGGGAATAAGAGCTGACCCTGTGCTCGAGCAAGAACAGCTAAGGGAATGACATATACATACATAAAAAAAAAATGAAGAGAACGCTTAAATCACACATTGGATCATGATGAATAAAATATTCAGATTGAAAATCTTTACTTATATACATTGTGTAATTCGTTGAGAACAAAATGATGTGACAATGGTCAATAGAAACCAAAACCTTCAACCCACTAAGGGCTGGATTCAAAATGACCAATGAGTAAAAAAAAAAAAAATTATTACGAGCTCCAACTTTCACAAATTTCATCACAGCAACTCATAAGTCAGTAGTGTGTATGCCCCCATGTGCCTGAATGCACTTGTGAATATATCTGGGCATGCTCTTGTTGAGATGTCCTGTGGATCTCCTCCCAGGCCTGGCATGAGTGAGCTCCTATACAGTCTGTGGTGTTAGTTGGTGGCTTCAGTTGCACAGATACATAATGTCCCAGAGGTTCAAATTGGA
Organism: Hemibagrus guttatus; assembly: GCA_033459395.1. Classification (NCBI taxonomy): domain Eukaryota; kingdom Metazoa; phylum Chordata; class Actinopteri; order Siluriformes; family Bagridae; genus Hemibagrus; species Hemibagrus guttatus. The sequence continues at coordinate 16,238,592 of JAUCMX010000024.1, read as the reverse complement.
TTCAGGTCTGGGGAACGTGCGGGTCAGTCAATGGCATCAATGCCTTTGTCATCCAGAAACTGCCTACACACTCTGACTGCATGATAGCACACATTATCATGCACTAGGAGCAACCCAGGGCCCACAGCACCAGCATAAGGTCTCACAATAGCTCTGAGGATTTCATCCTGGTACCTAACAGCAATAAGGGCAATGTTGGCTCACACATGGAGGTTTGTGTGAACCTTCAAGGATATTCCTCTACAGACCATCAGTGACCCACCACTAAACCAGTCATGATGGATGATGTTGCAGGCAGCATAATGTTCCCCACAGCATATCTCACACAACACACTCTCACCCAGATGAGGATGGCTTCCCTTTTGAGTCTGGTTCTTCTCAAGGTTTCTTCCTAATACCATCTAAGGGAGTTTTTCCTTGCCACAGTCGCCTCAGTCACCTCAGGCTTGCTCACCAGGGAAAATTTTGTCTAACATCTAGGACTGTTTGTATGTTTGTGGTTTCTTATGTTCTGTAAAGCTGCTTTGAGACAATGCTCTTTGTTAAAAGCGCTATACAAATAAAATTGAATTGAATTGAATCTCCAGACTTTTTTTTACATTTGTCACAGGTGCTCAGTGTGAACCTGCTCTAATCCATGAAGAGAACGAGGTGCCAGTGGTGGACCTGCAATTTCTGATGTTCTCTGGCAAATGCTAATGTGCTGGGCTGTGAGCACAGGTCCCACTAGAGGTTGTCGGGTCCTCATGCCATCCTCAAGGAGTCACAGTTTGGTCAGAAACATGCACACTAGCAGCTTACTGAAGGTCATTTTGTAGGACTTTTCAAGGACTCTTCCTGTTCCTTTTTGCACAAAGGTGCAAATACTAGTCCTTCTGGGTTGTTACCCTTCTACAGCCCTGTCAAGCTTTCTCATTTAACAGCCCATCTCTCTGTATCTCCTCCATGCTCTTGAAACTTTGCTTGGAGATAGACCAAATGGAGGAGCTGGACCACCTGTGCAAGCTAGAGACACAAAACTAGAAACAACCAGTCAGGAGGTATAAGAAAAGAGCAATTGTCTATTGTCTAATTGTCTATAGGGCACATATAGGATTTTGACAGAATTTTGTCTTCTTTTATTCCTTATGTAATTCAATTTATTTATTTATTTATTCTTTTTTTATTATTCTGCTATACTGAACAAAATCTTACCATAAAGCGTACACCTTTCTGTCCCTCGCAAGCTGACGATCAAAGCAAATCCAATAAAAATGCTTCAAAGATGATAAAAGGCAGATTCTCAACTCCGATGAGATTCCAGCTTATGCCTGTTATTCTTTCTATCCTATATTTCAAGCAGACAGTCCCACTGCTGCAAGAAGTGCTTATCATAGTTGTTCTGTTCCTTTTCAGCATGGTGTGAAGTACAAGGACACCTACATCCTACACCGATAGGATTCATTATCAGCAAAATAACAGCCATTCTGCTGGCCAAAGAAAAGGCAGGGCTTTTGGATGAGGGCCTCTAAACATAATAAAGATTTAGCAAAGATTTCTTTTTTGGATGCAAGTAAATATTAGGGCAGCTCTGTGCTGGGAAGAATTTAGTGCATGCAGTATTACAGATAACAGTATTACAATAAACAAGAATTGCTTTTAAATACTCACACTGCACAGGCTTTTCACTTGATCCTATCTCTTCCAAAGCTTGATTCTTTTCAAATCTCACCTGGCACCTCAGTATAAATTCATTGGCTATCAGTTAGTCCCTGATACCTCAGGTGAAAAGGGTTTCTATGCATTCCTGTTTTGAAATTGGCTTTAAAGGGCACCATAAACTTTAACCCAAATATATGCCCCCATTTTTCATGTCAGCTTCTTATTACCACTAACGCCCTTTGCTTCAAGGCCCAGAGTCAGAGCACAACACTACAAAGAGGAATTTTCCAGAAAGACTGAATACTGAAACTTCATGTTCTGTCGTCTCAAACCTCAAACTAGGACACCCTCAAGTAAAATGTGTCTAGTTAAAAAAAATGCTGTTGGAAAGTTTCATAAGTGTGTATGTTTGAAAGGAAATTGCTAAACATTCTTCCTGTATCCCTAAGCTTTCATATCTAACATGCTTCCTTCGTTTATACCTTTGTCCTTTTCTGTTATGAATTGATTTCTGCTTCTCTTGTACAGGATGTTCAGAGGAGCAGAAGAGCAAAGGTTCTACAGAGAATTTTACTTTCTATTGCATAGTAAATCTGTCTTTGGCTTGTAAAAGAAAAAAACACTCACAATATGACTATTCACGTGCAAACCTGGAGGTTTTTATTTGAATTCTTCTTTGATAAAAAGTCCCTGTTGTGTCATGTGGCTTTGGAGGAAATGAACATCTCTGAACATGGAGATGCAATAACAATAATAATCCAAATATACATATGTGTTATCTTTTCACACAAATAGGGACAAACTCATAAAAGACATCTATGGACATATAAATGAAATGTGCCATTTATTGAGTTCCACAGCAAACCTAATTTAAAAACAACAGTTTTCATGATTTGTTTCACTTAGACGTTCCTCTAGGTAGCGCTCAGTTGAATTTAATTAGCATTTAATGTAATGTATACTTTCTGTAAGAAGATACTTTGAAAGCAATGCACACTACAATCCTGCTCATGTTTTGAGATTAATAACCGCAATAACCATTGTAATTCTCTTCATATTTCCTTTCTCTGTGTTCTTGTCAGTTAGTGGGACTTTGGGAAATCTGGTCTGCCAGACATTATAATGGTGGCTTTAAGCCTTTTAGAGGAAGTTCCAGGGATGCAGGTAAGGGAGAGGTGTGCTGTATTAGATGTGGTGCATTGAGTGGTTTAGGTGCATTAAATGTGTCAATTTGTTCTAGTGATTGTAAGAGAAACTGTCAGGAACAGCTGGACAGTTCCCTGCCAGGCCTGGAGAGGGCGCTGGCCGGTGAATCTTGGAAGCCTGCTTGTTTGTGTGTCTTGTCTTTCCCTGCCTATTGTTCTCATTCCTGATCATGTCACCTGTTTTCAATTAGTCCTTGATGTTTTGCCCTATAAATAGGAATCCCTGCGTGCCTGTCTTTGTTGGTCATTGTTCCATATTCCGTCTGTGAGGTTTTGTTTTATTAGTATATGTACACGGGATTCAGTGAAGTGCTGAATCCCATAGGTCTATCTTCCATGGTGTGCAGGCACGTGCATGCAGCACCACGGAGGTCCGGGTTTGAGCCCAGCATAGGGCAGGGGCGCCCGGACGTGACAGGAACACTATAAAATGTAAATACATACAGGTCCTCTGAAAGTATTGCAGTTCTGTTGTTTTTACAACACACTGAAGACATTTGGGTTCGAGATCAAAAGATGAATATGACACAATAGAGTAGAATTTCAGCTAGTATTTAATTTGCTGATATTTACACCTAGATGTATACATTTAGAACATGGAATCTTTTTAGGTGCAGGAAACACTTAACGGCAGGCAGGAAACAGCAGGTGAGGCTGAGTGGAGTTACCTCCAGTAAACGGACAGTCAGCACTGGCCTCCCACTGCTATTCTCCGTTTATACTAATGACCGCACATCCAAGAACCCTGTTAAACTCCTGAAGTTTGCAGATGACACTACTCTCATTGGACTCATCCAAAATGGCAAAGTGTCTGCATATTGGTAGGAAGTGGAGTGGCTGGTGCTATGGTGCAGTCAGAACAACCTGGAACTGAACACACTCAAAACTGTGAAGATGCCAATAGACTTTAGAATATGGTCCTCAACACTACTCTCCCTCATAATGTCCAACAGCCTAGGCCTCATACATAGAGACCTTCAAGTTTCTGGGAACTACCTCATCCGAAGACCTTAAATAGGAGCCTGACATCAATAAGGCCCAGCAAAGGATGTACTGTCTGTGCCAATTGAGGAAGTATGGGCTGCCACAGGAGCTGTTGATACAGTTCTACACTGTCATTGAATCCCTCCTGTCCACATCCATCACTTTCTGGTTTGTAGCAGCCACAAAGCAGGACAGGTACAGACTGCAGCAAACAGTAAAACAGCAGAAAAAATCTCTGGTGCTCCCCTACCCACTACTCCACAAGAACCAGGAAACGAGCAGAAAAAATGACTACAGACCCCTCACACCTTGGACACAACCGTTTTCAACTCCTCCCTTCTAACAGGTGCTACAGAACCTTGTACACCAAAGACTGCCAGGCATAGGAACAGTTTCTTTCCATAATTAATCACCCTCATAAACAGCTGACCTTGATTATATGCAACTTGCCGTTTAACAGCACCAACATGCTTTTTACAAACTTGTTTCTCTCCACTTCACATCTACAAATACTGTACTGTAAGAGCAGTCATCCATCATTCTATCCCCATATATTACACACACTAGTGCTGCTTGCACTATTCAAACATCTTATACTGTATATTGTGTATTCTACAAACTGTCATCATATGTGATGCACACTACTGTTATTTGGGCTACTATGCACTCTCATACTTTATATACATTACTGACATGTCACATACTCTGTATATAGTGCTCTTTATATATTCTGTATAGCAATGTCTGTAAACTAAATGTAGTGTCGTAAATAGTGTCGTTATTTATGTCTGTACTTTTGAGCATCACCAACAGACGGTACAAAATTCCTTGTGTATGCAAAACATACTTGGGCGATAAATTTGATTCTGATTCTGATTATATATATATAAAAGATAGACTTGATAGACGGATAGACTTTCTTAAGACTAAACGAAAGTAAATAACATTTGGTTGCAAATCCCTTTTTGGCATTAACTGCATCAAGCTAGCGACCCACTGACATCAACAAACTGCTGCTGTTCTTCTTTTGTGATGTTTTTCCAGGCTTCTGTTAGTTGTTTCAATTGTTGATTCAGGGGGTTTCTCCCCTCTGTCTCCTCTTCAGCAGGTGAAATGCTGTTAAATTGTGTTAAGCTCTGGTGATTGACTTGGCCAGTCTAAAACCCCGATGAAGTCTTTTTCCCCTGATGAAGCCCTTTCTTGTGTTGGCAGTGTGTTTTGGGTCATTGTCTTGCTGCATGATGAAGTTCCACACAATAAGATTGGATGGATTTCTCAGTAAATTGGCAGACAGGATGTTACTATAGAATTCTAAATTCATTGTGCTGCTAGCATCATGAGGTACATCATCAATGAGTTAGTGAGTCTATTCCAGAAGCAGCCATGCTAACTCAAGCCATGACACTACCACCACCATGCTTCACAGATGAACTTTGTTTTGGATCATGAGCAGATCCTGTCTTTCTCCACACTTTGTCTATTCCATTACATCGGTAGAGGTTTATCTTCATTTAAAGTCTTTTGTGAATCATCTCTGTATTTCTTTGCTAGAAAAGCCTCTCAAAATGTTTGTCATCCACTGCTGCTGTTTTCTTTGGCCAACCTGTTCAGTGTCTGGTTGTTAGTACATAAGTGCTTTCTGGGTTTTTTTTTTCAGAATATTCCAAATTCTTGTATTGGCTTTGTCCAATGCTTGTGCAATGGCTCTGATCAATTTTCCCTCTTTTCTCAGCTTCACAACGAATTGCTTTTTCTCTCATAGTCATGTCTCTGATTTTTTTGTTTGTTTCAGCAACAAATGCAGTCTTCACAAGTGATAACCATGGCTCTAACCTTAGATATTCAGAGATATAAACTGCTTAAATAATCAATCTAACAGAACACACATGAGCAACAAGAATCACCTGTCACTCACATGTTCCAGTGCTTTTGATACTTTTTTAAAGATGATTAAGATTATGATAAAGATTATGATAAAGATTTAGATAAAAATTTAAACAAAAAGTGTCATGTGGAGTAAAAGGATACAGGTAATGCACCTAAAGTACTCACTGCACCACAGATACCCCATCTAATACTGCACACATCTCCCTTACCTGTATCCCTGCAACTACCTCTAAAATGCTTTCAGAGGAAGTTCCAGAGGAAATCATTTCTGGCAGCCCCAATAGCTTACTAGAACACAGAGAAAGGAAGCATGGAGCAAATTACAGTGTTTACAGTGTTGTGGTTATTAATCCATGAACATGAACAGGGGTGGCTTTAGACTGTGAGAATGTTATGCTGCATTTGACTCACCTCTTAAGATACAAAAGTGCAGAAACAAACAAGGATACCTCCATACTTGTTTTTTGGTGTCTTTTTAAAAACACCTAATGGGAATAATCGTCCATTAAAAATAATCGTCCATTTCAACCTTTAAATATCTTGTGTTCTTTAGAAACTAATATCTTGTATATAAGAAGTTGCTTTCGGCTGCTCCCTGTTCAGGGTCGCCATAGCTCCCTGTTCAGGGTCACCACAGCTTGGCACAGGTTTTACACCGGATGCCCTTCCTGAATCAACCCAGCCATTTTTTCCAGGCTTGGGACGGGCACTGCACCCAGTTGCTGGTGTTTGGGAATTGAACCCAGGCCTTCCGCATGGTAGGCGAGAAACCTACCACTGAGCCACTAATGCTCATCTTGTATATAGTATATAATAAAGTTAAATTCTAATACAAACTCAATAATAATGTACAAGTATTATTTTACAAGTAAAATATTTTTATCACAATAATGCTTCCTTCTATAATGCAAACTGGGCTACAAATTATGCTTTAAATGTGTTAATAACTACTTATAGACGGATCTTTGTCAATGAGACGAATTCTGGTCAGAGCTATTGACACCATGCTATTTTGTCATTATATCACTTTTCTATTAACAGTATTTTGCATCTTGATATTGATTTTAAAAAAATAAATAAATAAATCATTTAAAGCAAAATTGTCACATCACAGCAATATATTTCCCAGCATGCACCTTTCCCAGCCTATTTTTAGTTTTTACTTTCTATTAATTACTCATGCATATTCCTGTCTCCAGAAACCAGACATATACATAATATTAAGAACGATTAGGTTTTTGCACAATCACGTGTATTTTATCATATATGCACTGTAACTTGCATAAGTATTTACCCCCTTGCCTATGTCACCTACGCACAATATTCCATAATACTGTAGATAATATACAACATTCCTTGCAAAAAAATTGAATAAGTATGCAGCTCATGACTGTGAGATTTCTAAATTAGTTTTTTTGTTAGGAGATATGGTTACACATTTTCAGCTTGCTAATGAAACAAACCAAATTACACTATTTTGCCCCTAGTGGAATAACAGAGATTTTTTCGAATCCTTCAATAGGTTCATTGCACAAACAATTCCACATTCATCTCAAAACTGTTCTTGTGTTTTCATGATTTCACTAAACTTTTAAAGACTGTTTAAAACCATAGACGTTTTTGTGAAGTATGCAATACTTTATATGTTACATTGTGTGTTCTTGCTGTATGTTCGACACCCCTGAGTCAACTTTTGTTATCTCACAAGTATACACAGGGATGAGATATCATGCCTGTAAGTGGACCATAGTTTGCTATGCAGTAACACATACAGTAATGTGTAACAGTGTGACAATAAAAAGCAAGAGTATCATGCATAGCTACTGAAAGCTATAATTCCAGCATAAGTGCAAAAAGAAATAAATAGTATTTCAAGTAAGTACAAGTACATACAAAGGCACATTAGGCTTTGAAAGCGAGCGACAGGACCAGCTGTACTCTAGAAAGTTTGGTATGTTTCGAGAAAGGAAGCCTGTGACAGACTTGCTGTGTCACATAGCTGGTGGACAGACCGAACTGAGTTGTCTTCTCCAGGGAGGCTGTCACTTTGTTGACGCTCCTCCATGACATCTTATACTGTAGCAGCTCCCTAAGCAGGCCAGTCTACTGAATCCCACATTACACACACACACACTCATTCCTTTTACTAAGGCTTAGGATTGCAGAAAGAGAGCAATTTAGTCACCAGTTTCCTGTTCTTTGGATCCCATTATCATGAGTGTTAATTCAAAAAAGATATTACATATTTATGTGATACTCTCGCATGATAGATGAGATTAATAAGAAGGGTTCTTCAAATAACTCATTCCTTTGAAGAAAGAAAAAAGTGCAAAGGAAAATGATAGTGAAAATGCAGACAAATATAGTGTAAAATCTAACTAAATGGAATAGTTTAATTAACAGATATATCATCTCGGGGCGACAAAAGCTTCATTAAGCAGATATATATGATGTACAACAATGAAGAAAAACAGGATGAGCAGGACAGCAATATATGCTTATAATTAACAAAGTGGCCTTAAATAGATCAGTCTTCTAGACTCACTTGGCCTGGATATATTTATGATTTGCATGTTTTAACATGCACTCTATGGTCGTAAGATTTTGGTCACCTGACCAGCCCACCCACTTGTGCTTGTTGAGCATCCCATTCCAGAGCTGGGATTCCCCTTTGCTGCTAGTCTCCACAACAGAGAAGGATTTACACCAGATTTAGGCCCTAAGTACCAGGCTCTATGTACCAGACCCTAAGTACCAGGCTCTATGTACCAGACACCAAGTACCAGGCTATGTGTACAAGGCCATAAGTATCAGGCCCTATGTAACAGACCCTCAGTACCAAGGTCTATGTACCAGAACCCTGAGTACCAGACACAATGTTCCAAGCTGTATGTACCAGACCCAAAGTACCTGCTCTATGAACCAGTCCCCTGTGTACCAGGTCATAGGTACCAGGCGATGTTCCAGGCCTTAAATATGAGGCCCTGTATACCAGGCTCTATGTGACAGGCCCCAAGTACCAAGACTAAAGTACCAGGCCCTAAGAACCAGGCTCTATGTAATAGGCTCTGTGAACCAGTTTCCATGTACCAGGCCTTAAATACAGTGGGGCAAAAAAGTATTTAGTCAGCCACCAATTGTGCAAGTTCTCCCACTTAAAAAGATGAGAGAGGCCTGTAATTTTCATCATAGGTACACTTCAACTATGAGAGACAGAATGAGAAAAAAAAAAATCCAGAAAATCACATTGTCTGATTTTTAAAGAATTTATTTGCAAATTATGGTGGAAAATAAGTATTTGGTCACCTACAAAAAAGCAAGATTTCTGGCTCTCACAGACCTGTAACTTCTTCTTTAAGAGGCTCCTCTGTCCTCCACTCGTTACCTGTATAAATGGCACCTGTTTGAACTCGTTATCAGTATAAAAGACACCTGTCCACAACCTCAAACAGTCAGACTCCAAACTCCACTATGGCCAAGACCAAAGAGCTGTCAAAGGACACCAGAAACAAAATTGTAGACCTGCACCAGGCTGGGAAGACTGAATCTGCAATAGGTAAGCAGCTTGGTGTGAAGAAATCAACTGTGGGAGCAATTATTAGAAAATGGAAGACATACAAGACCACTGATTATCTCCCTCGATCTGGGGCTCCACGCAAGATCTCACCCCCTAGTGAATGACCTGCAGAGAGCTGGGACCAAAGTAACAAAGGCTACCATCAGTAACACACTACGCCGCCAGGGACTCAAATCCTGCAGTGCCAGACATGTCCCCCTGCTTAAGCCAGTACATGTCCGGGCCCATCTGAAGTTTGCTAGAGAGCATTTGGATGATCCAGAAGAGGATTGGGAGAATGTCATATGGTCAGATGAAACCAAAATAGAACTTTTTGGTAAAAACTCAATTTGTCGTGTTTGGAGGAGAAAGAATGCTGAGTTGCATCCAAAGAACACCATACCTACTGTGAAGCATGGGGGTGGAAACATCATGCTTTGGGGCTGTTTTTCTGCAAAGGGACCAGGACGACTGATCCGTGTAAAGGAAATAATGAATGGGGCCATGTATCATGAGATATTGAGTAAAAACCTCCTTCCATCAGCAAGGGCATTGAAGATGAAACGTGGCTGGGTCATTCAGCATGACAATGATCCCAAACACACCACCCGGGCAACGAAGGAGCGGCTTCGTAAGAAGCATTTCAAGGTCCTGGAGTGGCCTAGCCAGTCTCCAGATCTCAACCCCATAGAAAATCTTTGGAGGGAGTTGAAAATCCGTGTTGCCCAGCGACAGCCCCAAAACATCACTGCTCTAGAGGAGATCTGCATGGAGGAATGGGCCAAACTACCAGCAACAGTGTGTAAAAACCTTGTGGCGACTTACAGAAAACGTTTGACCTCTGTCATTGCCAACAAAGGGTATATAACAAAGTATTGAGATGAACTTTTGTTATTGACCAAATACTTATTTTCCAACATAACTTGCAAATAAATTCTTTAAAAATCAGACAATGTGATTTTCTGGATTTTTTTTCTCATTCTGTCTCTCATAGTTGAAGTGTACCTATGATGAAAATTACAGGCCTCTCTCATCTTTTTAAGTGGGAGAACCTGCACAATTGGTGGCTGACTAAATACTTTTTTGCCCCACTGTATGAGGCCCTGTACACCAGGTTCTATGAAACAGCTCCCTTTGTACTGTGCCCTGAGTACCAGGCTTTAAGTATCAGGCCCTGTGTACCAGGCTCTATGTACAAGACCCTAAGCACTAGGATCTACAATAAGTACTAGGCCCTAAGTATGGGGCCCTATGGCAAGCTGTAAGGAAACTTCCAATTTATCAATTTATTAACACAAATAGCACTCTCCGTTTCACTGTGAAGAATCCATACGTGTCATGGGCAACTCCATGTCTTTTCATCATACTGATTTAAGAGCGGCTGTTATAGGCACTCTCATCTCAGCTCTTTGAAAATAAAGACGGCCAGCAGAGGATAAAGGGCATGTCGGAGCTGAGAGTAAGTGCAGACAGATATGTCATAGCTGTTGCAACATGGGCGCAGGATGAAAGCAGTACCAGACTCATTAGGAACCTTTTTTTCCTACCCATTTGGTGCATGACTAATAGAGTGCTCACAAATCGCCCAAGCACAATGAAGCGATTCCTGTGAAAAATGATCATCCTCTCACTTTGAAAAGATTTCACCTTCAGTGGAAATGCAACATTATTAGGGAACTGGACACAGACTCTTATTGTAAATTCCTCTCAAGTCAGGCACCAAATGCAGCTGAACAAGACATTGGATCATAATCAAAGCTGGACCCCTCCATCTAGGAACGCAAATGAAATAGACTTTAAAGTAACTTGGCACACTGCAGATGTGTAGCATTGATGAATGCCCTGCTGTAGATGATGCTGAGATTGCATCATGCACAGCCTTGAAAAGAGGCAGGTCATAAAAATGTGTGTTATTTAATCCTATAGAATTGTAGTATACATTTCCTTTCTGATATAAGCGATTTTAGGAAATATAGGATATAATGTTAGGAATGTGCTATTATATTATGAATTGTTAAGGTTGAGCATGTAAAATTTTGCAAAACTTTATATTAACTGTGAAGGTTAAACAGCTGTTCAAGTTCCCAGCTGTGGCAGCTTGGTGGTGCAGGGATTCAACCTCAGAACATCCAGATTTGTAGCCTAGAACCTTAACCACTGAGCCACCACTTTTCTTATTGCTACCATATTAACTGCAAAATCACAAATGTCTAAGCTAAATCTTAATATAAGGAACATATAATGAAAATATCTACATCACTTTAAAGATACACTATACAGTACGGCCACAAGTTTGTGAACCCCTTGACCATGTTTGAGAAGGTTGGAGTGGAAGAACTCAAATGTCCTGCACGGAGCCCTGACTCTGACTCAACCCCACTGAACACTTTTGGGATGAACTGGAACACCGACTGAACCCCAGACCTCCTCACTCTTACAACATCAGTGTCTGATCTCACTAATGCTCTTGTAGCTGAATGATCACTAATCCCCACAGACACGCTCCAACATTTAGTGGGAAACCTTCACAGAATAGAAAACAGAAGAGTGGATATTATTAACAGGAAAGATGAATTACATCTTGAATGGAATGTCCAGAAAGAACATATGGATCAAAATTTTGACCATGTAGTTGCATCACTTATCTCGATCTTTAACAATCGTGAAATAAGAGTAACTCTCTGATAACAATGTTTTCAGACCTTGGTCAGCCAGTGGACATGATATGTGGCTGGTCTAAATCATTTGTGTCTGAGGGTTGGACACTTCTTTTATCACAAGACAGCTGTCCAACTCTGAGGATGGCAATACTAAAGATCATACACTAGCAAAGATAAAGTCTGTTGCTGCAAAATGTCAGGCTACAACAGGAGATAAGCAAAGTCCAGAGAGGGGGACATAAAATCATATCTTTTCAATACAAGCACAGTGTGGGAAATTCCTCATGCAGGTTTTTCCATCCTGGGTAAGCTTTCTTTGCACCACCTTTACTGGACTTTCAGTCTAATGTGAAACGTTCAGGGACAGATGAAATCAAAACTTTCAATCCTCTGGAAAGCAGATGACAAGTGACATGTTTAATAAAGCTATGCAAAATTATTAATGCTTAGATGAAGATGTAAGATTGCATGAAAAAACTCTAAGGGATATTCAATAGACGTTCAGCTTGGGGAGTGACAGTTATATTATTGCTCTCCATTATGGTGCTGGGGATCTCCTCACTTGCTATTTATTGTGAAATGTCAGTGTCAGCATTTCAGACATCATTATTTATAGAGATGATGTGCTGCAAATAACAGAACTGAAACTAAAAAGCAGCAGTAATTCCTGTTCAATCAGGATTAAGTGAGCGAACAATAAACATTAGAATAGGATTGCAGAAAATTACAACACACAATACCGGCTGGACAAACATTCATAATTTTTATACAGCTGACAAGGGCAATTAATTGAAGTGACAGCAAATGGAACAATACACATATCTGGATCAACTTCAGGGAAACTATTATCCTGATAAACAGAACTGTTTGTTTTTCATTATTATTCCTCTGGTTCTTTAGGGCTTTTCTACCACTAGTTGTCTATCATTGTGCTGAGAATAGAGTGCACTGAACGCACTTATTCTTAATACAACAAGCACCTGACCTTGTACAATAGTAAGGCTTTGCAACATTGCAGGGATTTCTGGCTCTCTGGATAGAGTCTTGTCCTCTACTGTAAGCAATATGCTTACTCATCATCAGAGTACAACAACATAAAGAAGTATAAAGTCAAGAACTTCAACAAAACTTTCCATGGATTCTTTCTGAAACTTACTGCACTGGAGGGAAAAAGCACTTTCTTCCTAAAGATATTCCTATAGAGAAATCATTTGCTATTTGTCTAGTCATGGTCAGTTTATGGGTTTTTTGCTTTTTTTTATTTTATAAGTACTTTATAAAAATAATGTGGTAGCTCAGTGGTTAATGTGTTGGGCTACTAATTGGAAGGTTGTTAGTCTGAATCCCAGGGCTACCAAGCTAAGCAAGGCATTTAACCCTAAATCGCTCAATTGTAATAAATAAATAAATAAATAAATAAATAAATAAATAAATAGAAATTTTAAAAAATTGATAAAATTGTAAGTTGCTCTGGATAAGGGCATCTGCTAAATGTTAATAAAATGTACAATTCTTAGTCCAAGATCCATGTAGCATTTGCATTTGCAAGTCAACATTACAAAATAAATCTGTTTACAGATTTCATGCAGCATGCAGTTGAACATCTTTAATAAAAAATGGGGAAAGGTATTAAACAGAAAATTACATTAAAACCAGGTCATTAATGGACTGTATATTTTCTATTATTACTGTATTAAATACTGAGAGGCATTGGTGGCTCAGTGGTAGGTTTCTCGCCTATCATGCGAAAGGCCCGGGTTCGATTCCAGCCAATGCCTCAACCCCAGCCACTGGATGCAGTGCCGGTCCCAAGCCCGGAAAAAATGGGAGGGTTGTGGCAGGAAGGGCATCCGGCGTAAAACCTGTGCCAAGTTGTTGTGCGGACCAGTCGGTCCGCTGTGGCGACCCCGAACAGGGAGCAGCCGAAAGCAACTTCACTGTATTAAATACTGAATGGTGATTTCTGTCTTTTGCACAGCATTTTATATGAGCTTATAGAAAGTTGCACAGAACTTGCAAGTAAACGATAGTTAAGTCACAACTCTAGAAAATCTCATTTCAAAAGGACTTTCATTCTAAACACCATTCAATTCTGTTTCACAATTTTGTCGTTAACTCAAGCAGTCTAATTACCTTTGTGACAACCAGCCAAATAAACTGCTAGTCTCTGTATTGAAACGGTCAGTTAAATGAATCCAATCAATAGGACTGGAATCAGAAGCATGCTTTAGTCAAGAATAAAAATAAATAAATAAATAAAAGTAATAGCTTAGATTGTGGCTTTGTTTTCTGTGAATCTTTGTATTCTTTCTCACTGGTATAAAGAAATGGCTGTTTGTACATAATAGTGTGAGTCATATGTTTAAAAATAAAAACATAAAGTTTCACTACTAAGATGTCTACTAAAAAATCGAGTGAAAACAGACTGCCGGTGTCTGAGCTGCTTTCACACAGCTGAGGAGTCTTCTCCTTGGATGCCATTTAATTATCCTCAAGATCAGCTGAAGAAAAAAAAACCAACAAGAGTTTTTTACTTCTGGTCCAGTTGAACTTGTGCTCTCTGATGAGCAACAACCTATGTACGGCCAAAGAGATCAAGCGAGTCTAACAGTTTCAGCTGGAAGATGAGAACAGTTTCATTAAGGTGGAAAAGTGAGCTCATGAGGATGGGCGCTATTTATGCTGATCACAGCCTAGTCTAATCAGCAGAGCATTTCCTACCGACATGTCTGAAGACAGCCTCCTGAGAGAGCCTTTCAGCACTTCCCAATTAAATCGAGCACAGTCCGTGTTGCATCGAACTCATTCATACTCCATGACTGCCATCCGCATCGAACACTCCGCTACATGCATTACAAGCTCTTAGAGCTGTTATAGTGCGTAACAGATGTTTATCTTATCCTCAAATGAACAAAGACCGATAATGGATTTCCTCCATTTCAGACTGAAGCTCTGTTAATAGACAAGTCTGTATATAGGTCCCAGGTTTGCTGTAATCTGACTGTAATCAGCCTAAGTCACTGATTGCTAATCACTAATCACTCACTGCTAATAATTACGCTTAATGAAGCGGTGACTGATATAAAGTCTCATATAAAAGTAGAAAGAAATTAAATTAAATGTCACATTTTCCCAGAGGAACGTCAGACATGTTTAAATGTTTTGATAAGCTCTGAATTTGAGTAAAGCTTTAATTTAGTTTCTTTGTGATGTTGCATAATTTATATAAAAAACAAATCCACCGTTTTATTATGTGGACTAATATTTTAAATTGGCAAGAGTTAACCACAGGGGTTTATTTGTCTCATTATGGACAAAGCAACACTGGCAGCACATCAAGTTAAGCTGTTTGCGTGATGTAGAAATAATGGGAATATATCACCGCCTTTGTTTTCCACTGACAGTGATATTCTAGTCACCAGCTGTGAATTTGAACAATGACACTTGAGTAATAGTGCCCATCATTACCCAAACAGTGTCTAACCGAGTGTGGTAACGCCTGGCTTTGCAGTCATGCTCCAGCAAAATATGGACCTGCTGTGGATGCTCATCAGCAGGTTAGCAATGAGCCTGCTGACCTTTATGTTAACTCGATGTCACCGTCTAACAATGACAGATTTTGTAGCTGTTGGACTCTGGAGTCTACTACCGTGCTCGTCTGGATTTGATCGAACGCCACCTGTCCGTAATCTCCTGAGAGGCCAAGGCAGCAAGCCTTTTGACACGTGAGTGATTTGCAGTGAGCAAAGTCAATTGCAAAACCGTGACTCAGTGAGCTGGTGCAGGGAGTGCATATGCCGCCATTGTTTGAACAGCATCAGGGCAGCTGGCATGGGGACGTCTTGTTTTTTTTCTGCTGCTGCTTTCGAGGACAACCAGAGACAGCCACATGTTCCCAGCTGCACCTTTTCTCTCTGTCAGCACGGAATGCTTTTCAGATCTCTCCTGCTGATAGCATGAAGATTGCACCCGTGCTTTTACAGAAGTTAATTTGCTGTGGCACGTGTGTCTGTTTTCTTGCAAATGGCTCGGGGAGGTTAAAAGTAAACATAGTCTAGAATGACCTTGCGATAGGCGTAGCTTACCTGACACACGCAATCGTGCGCTGTCAACCCCCATCTGCAGAGCTTTCAGTAAAGAGCTGGGCCTGAAACACAAGACACCATAAAAACAACATGAGCATTAAAGCAAGCCTGAAGAGATTCTGCTGTCTGGCATGGTACTCTAGCAGCAGGATAATGCTTGCATAATATAGGCCATGCATTAATATCAGTGGTAAATGTCAAGCATCGCCCACTGGCTGGAATAGCTATTCACCAGGCTTTTTCATGTATGCACTGTAAGAAGATTTTAAGTGCTTACACAGACATCATTCTTCCACAAAGAAACTGAAGATAACCAGTGAGCTAGCATAGCATAAGACAGTATTCTAGCAACATCAGTAATCTGTACACTTCATTATTCTACATTTGCCAAATAATGGTCAAGTAATAAATGGCACTTACTAATCAAGTTATAGATATAAATAGCCACCACTAATTATTGTAGATATTGCCAGACATGATAAGCTGATGTGGTTGAGAATGCGGGGAAAACTTCCATCTATCTGTTACTTTTCTGTAGCATTTATACCACATAGGGAAACCTGGGACCTGTTTCAGGAGACTCGGAGCACAAGGTACCCTCGGCAGGCTTCCAACCCACACACCCATCACACACACACTCTCTTACACACACCCATTCACACACTACAGACAATTAGAGCTGCCAATCAGCCTACAACACACGTCTTTGGATTAGGGAGGAAACTGGAGAACCCAGAGGAAGCCTCTGAAGCAAGGGGAGAACTCCACACATAAACCTCCAAAGTCAGAGTTGCAAAGACAGTTCAATTGTGAAGACATGCATTATTGTTGTCATTCTCCAGTGTTAGTGAGTAAGGTTAAGTGGTAAAGGCTTTGGGCTGCTGATAGGAAGGTTATGAGTTTGAGTCCCAGGACCACCAATCTGCAACTGCTGGGCCCCTGAGCAAGGCCTTTAACCCTTAATTGCTCAATTGAATAAAATAAGATGAATGTAAATCTCTTTGAATAATGCAATCTGCTATAAATGCATTAAATAGAACTGTACTCCTATACTAGCTGTACAATATAAGATAAAAAAAAAAATCTTATTATTTAACCCTGTTGCTCAGGCAGATGCATTGTACAGACTAATGATTCCACATAACAGTGAGACAGAGGGGTATTTTCTTTTTTTTTTCCAAATCCACAATCATTACATCTGTTACACAATCAGTTGTTTCCTATTATTAACTGAAAGGCAAGAAATGTGAATTGTTAATGCTAGTTAACACCTCGTGACCACCAAAGATGGTGATTATCACCTTCCTGGGTGCCTTTTTCTGCTCACTGCCACTCATGCAGAGATGCAGAGTTTCAACACAACAAAGGAACATATGACATTTATTTGCAATAAATATCAGTCATACAGTGTTTTACACGTCCCCAGCCATCTAACCAACTGGTGTGCCAATGTTTCAGTGGATTTCTTCCCAATGCTCATATCTGGAAGATGTCTAAAAGACAACAAATGGCATCAAAGTAATTTTTGTGAGAATACCAAGATAAATAGTCTAAACAGTTATATGTCTTTAATTTAGCCAGTATGTAATCTTTGTTTAGACATTTTTCTTATTCACCCATTTCTGTTAAATCTCTATTAAGCAAGAAATTCAGTTCAGAAAATGTGTTTCACAATTCAGGCTGTCTGAAGTCTTGAGATCTGTATTATTCGTATTATTCCCTCATGTCACAAATGTAAACTAAAGCCCAAAAGCTCCATATAAATTGATTGCTGAATGTTGAGCAGTGCTTAATTTGTAAAACATGAGGTACAAGAACACTGGACAGAGAGGGAAAAGGTCCCAGAACATAGAAACACAATAATACAGTAGTGTTGAATGCTGTTATAGAACTCGAGCCAGCAGCAAGATGACTAGAAGAGATATTTTCTGGGTTTAACAAAATGTAATCAACTTCACTACAACCATTTTGCTCACAACACTGAATCTTATACAAAACCCTGGAAATAATATTGTCATGGATGGCTTGGCTAATTCCCTGTTGGAACACAAGGGGGCATTCCAGCAGGGGTTTGTTTATACCCTGTGCCTTGTGTCTTTGTTTATGTTTTGTATTCTCACCTGTTTGCCCCGCCCGATCCTTAGCCCATTCCCGCCTCTGCACACCTGTCCCTTGTGTTTCACTAATTACCTCCCCTATTTATACTGGTTGTCTCTCATGTGTTGTTTGCTGAGTCCTTGTCTTTGGGTGCTGTGTTGTTACTCAGTGTTTTGTTTTGTTTTGTTTTGTTTTGTTTTGTTTTGTTTTGTTTTGTTTTGTTTTTGGGTCAGTATTTTGTTCTGTTTTGCCCTAATGTTTTCCAGAGTCTGTTCTTTTGTTATTTTATAATACACCCCTGTTTGATGTCTCTCCCTGCACCTGGGTCTGATTTCTCCCTCCTGGCACCCCATGTCCCTGACAAATATAAAGTAACATAAATATAACAACATGACTACCATTATCAAAGAAAAAATGTTACAAGCTTGCCTAGCCAGATGAATCCACAATGCATGTAATGCATTTCTCCTCCCAAGGTCGCAATATTATGTTCTATAGGAATCCAAAAATGTGCAAAAGGTTGAATTTTTTGAGCAATGGGCATCAAGTGGCCTGCCTTACAGTAATGTATGGCTGAAAACACTCTTTAAAAAAAAAAAAAAAAAAAAAAAAAAAAAAAAGTGTTCACATAACAATCAAGATAAATATAAAGGAGTTTGGCATATACAGTCCTTTCAAAAGTATTGGAACCGCAAGGTCAATTGTTTTGTCTTTACTATACACTAAGGTGGATAAGAATTTCAGCTGATTTCCTGATATTTACTTCTAGATCTGTTACAATATATAGAACAAGCCATATTTTGTTTAAAACCTTATCATTTTCATTTTCAAGTGATAAGAAAAACTGGAACACACGATTGTATGGTGTTTCTTGTTAGCCTGCTGTGTCCTGCTGGATTGATTGCTTGAACAATTTCTAGCCTCAAATGTCTACTCAAGGTTTAAGCCACCAGCTTGATGCAGTTATTGCAACCAATTGATATGCAACAAAATATTAACTGTGATTTTCTTTAAGCTCTGTTCCAATATTTTTGCTTTAAAAAAAAAAACATGGGTGGTCTGCCACCAAACTCACCATGTCCTAAGATCTGGATTTCATCTAGACAGACAGACAGATCTCTTTTTTCTTCTGGAAATGAAACCTAAAAAAACTATTTAATTCTGAATTTCTTCAGTGTATAGCAAAAGCATTAGAATTTTCTAATTAGAGTTTTCTTCTTCTTCTCCTTTAAAGACCACATGGACACTCTGCAGCCACTGCTGGACGATGTTGCTTGTAATCCAGGCTCCCTGCCAGGAACACCCAGACAACACTGAAGTGCCAGATGACCACCGCGCTGCATTTAGCAGTTTTGCAGCTCATAAAGTTGCAGTAAGCTGTGTGGCCATTTTGCCCAGAGAGCAGTTACTTGTTTAGTTACATAAATAACATACTTACACCTCTGTGTATTGCTTGAGGTCCTGTCCTATAATGTTTTAGCATGGACACATTTTGCAGTTGTAATACCCAGATGTTGAGTCCTGTTCAGGAGCATCTGGCAAATTGCACTACCCTCTGCCTAACCTTGCTACAGCATTATATATATATATAAAATATATATATATACAGTATTTAGTCAGCCACCAATTGTGCAAGTTCTCCCACTTAAAAAGATGAGAGAGGCCTGTAATTCTCATCATAGGTACACTTCAACTATGAGAGACAGAATGAGAAAAAAAAATCCAGAAAATCACATTGTCTGATTTTTAAAGAATTTATTTGCAAATTATGGTGGAAAATAAGTATTTGGTCACCTACAAAAAAGCAAGATTTCTGGCTCTCACAGAGCTGTAACTTCTTTAAGAGGCTCCTCTGTCCTCCACTCGTTACCTGTATTAATGGCACCTGTTTGAACTCGTTATCAGTATAAAAGACACCTGTCCACAACCTCAAACAGTCAGACTCCAAACTCCACTATGGCCAAGACCAAAGAGCTGTCAAAGGACACCAGAAACAAAATTGTAGACCTGCACCAGGCTGGGAAGACTGAATCTGCAATAGGTAAGCAGCTTGGTGTGAAGAAATCAACTGTGGGAGCAATTATTAGAAAATGGAAGACATACAAGACCACTGATGATCTCCCTCGATCTGGGGCTCCACGCAAGATCTCACCCCGTGGGGTCAAAATGATCACAAGAACGGTGAGCAAAAATCCCAGAACCACACGAGGGGACCTAGTGAATGACCTGCAGAGAGCTGGGACCAAAGTAACAAAGGCTACCATCAGTAACACACTACGCCGCCAGGGACTCAAATCCTGCAGTGCCAGACGTGTCCCCCTGCTTAAGCCAGTACATGTCCGGGCCCGTCTGAAGTTTGCTAGAGAGCATTTGGATGATCCAGAAGAGGATTGGGAGAATGTCATATGGTCAGATGAAACCAAAATAGAACTTTTTGGTAAAAACTCAACTTGTCGTGTTTGGAGGAGAAAGAATGCTGAGTTGCATCCAAAGAACACCATACCTACTGTGAAGCATGGGGGTGGAAACATCATGCTTTGGGGCTGTTTTTCTGCAAAGGGACCAGGACGACTGATCCGTGTAAAGGAAAGAATGAATGGGGCCATGTATCATGAGATTTTGAGTAAAAAACTCCTTCCATCAGCAAGGGCATTGAAGATGAAACATGGCTGGGTCTTTCAGCATGACAATGATCCCAAACACACCGCCCGGGCAACGAAGGAGTGGCTCTGTAAGAAGCATTTCAAGGTCCTGGAGTGGCCTAGCCAGTCTCCAGATCTCAACCCCATAGAAAATCTTTGGAGGGAGTTGAAAATCCGTGTTGCCCAGCGACAGCCCCAAAACATCACTGCTCTAGAGGAGATCTGCATGGAGGAATGGGCCAAACTACCAGCAACAGTGTGTAAAAACCTTGTGGCAACTTACAGAAAACGTTTGACCTCTGTCATTGCCAACAAAGGGTATATAACAAAGTATTGAGATGAACTTTTGTTATTGACCAAATACTTATTTTCCACCATAACTTGCAGGCCTCTCTCATCTTTTTAAGTGGGAGAACTTGCACAATTGGTGGCTGACTAAATACTTTTTTGCCCCACTGTATGTATATATATATATGTATATGTATGTATATATATCATATATATATATATATATATATATATATATATATATATATATATATATATATATATATATATATATATATATATATATCATATATATATATATATATATATATATATCTCCAGCTATTCATATATATCGTGGCTATATATATATCCGATCTATTCTCGGGTCACGGGAAGCCTGTGCCTCAGGCATCATTGGGCATCAAGGCAGGATACACCCTGGACAGAGTGCCAACCCATCGCAGGGCACACACACACACACACTCTCATTCACACACTACGGACAATTTAGAGATGCCAATCAACCTACAATGCATGTCTTTGGATCGGGGGAGGAAACCAGAGTACCTGGAGGAAACCCCTGAGGCACGGGGAGAACATGCAAACTCCACACACACATGGCGGAGGTGGGAATCAAACCCCCAACCATGGAGGTGTGAGGCAAACGTGCTAGCCCCCAAGCCACCAAGCCACCGTGCCCCCCACAATGAGCAGCAATCAAACTCAATTCATGGTTCTAATGTGACTTCATAAAAATTCTTAAAAAGCAATTTTGACAATGCTGATTTTAATAGCTCTTAGCACAAGCCTTTCCTTCCCTATAAAAGCTGTACCTTGTGTATAAAGATACAAGCCATGTTTATTGCTGTTTATGATGATTATAAAGTACAGTGGCAGAAAGTAACACATCATGTTGCAGTGATATGCCTTACTGAAAGAAAAAAAGGAATTAAAAATGCTATTATTATTAAATTGATTATGGCAGACAAACAGTAGAGGCAAAACAAGACATGTAGAAGGAATATGTAATCATTTACTATAGGAACTGATTCAAAAATATGTTTTTAAAACATTTTCAGTTGTGTGACTTTTTTCATCTCTCTTTGAAGAGTTGCATTGTGGGAGTATTCTGACATTCCAATCCATCATGAATGCATTTTTTAGTGTTTTTTTTTAAGTATTTATTAGCTTATTAGTATTTATGTGGTTCCCTTTCGAGGGAACTCAACACTTCAACACTGCATCATGGCTTGATGTTATGGGTGTGGGCAACACAGCGTCTTGTTCCCTTCTCGGGGAACATTTTCTTGACTTGGATGGATGATTTGAAATGGCTGAAATACAATTTTAATTAAAGAGAAAACACATTTGTTTGGAATATATCTCAGCATGCTTAGGTTGTGAATATTTGCGCACCTTTGTTTTTTTTTCCCCTCAGGGAGAATATCTTAAAGGAGCATCCAGATCTTTTTGGGAGAATCATAGCCTCAGATTTGGAGGTGCTGATTTTCATCTCAGCCACTTCACACTCAGCAACGAGATGTCTGAATGCGTGCCAGAGGTTTGTGTAGTAGCATCAAGATGCAGCCAAGAAAACATCATCTCCAAAATACAAGGCTGAATACCTCTCTCCTTACTGGATCTTGATATTCTCTACATGAAAAACACTAACAGTAGTATGACACACCATTTACAGAGTCTGACACCCATCTTCTATTGTTTAAATTAACAGCAAGAATGTAGACACGAATCATGCACAAAGTACAAAATAATGGCCCAAATACTATAGATAGACCCTGTACTCCTAGCACCTCCCTCAGCAAATGTCAAGACACACAATTGTAGGTCAGTACAAAGATTCTCCAAATCCACAAATGTACACTAGACTGGCAAAGTTCCATCTTGTATCCTAAATTTAACTCCACTAGTCCAAAACCCTTTTCCTGGAAGCTTGAGGCATGTGATTCCCAGTTCAAAGACATTTCCCCAGATCCCCTTGCAACAGTGAAGAGGCGTTTCTACGGCACAACGGCACAGTAATGACCCCATCTTGTCGTTCCGAATCAGTGCTGAACTGGTGATGGTTTCTGGGTAACTTTGTTGGAAGTTCTCTTTTCCACAATAAGGTATCTAGATGATTCTCACTGTCTGTTGGATTTTATCCAGGATTCACCAAACCACTATTATTCAAATACACCTCTTTTATGCACCAGAGACTCATTCATTACTTAATGACTTTAATATCTTAATGACTTTATTGAGTGAGAGTGTGCTCATTGAGGCTTCTACATATTCCTCTTCTGTATGTGTATTTTATCTGAACATCGTGTGTATCTGTACATCTCTGTCATTTTATTTTGTATTCTTTTACCAGTGTGCTGATGTTCAGCAGCAAGAGACTAGCAGTGTCTTTGCTGTGTCTCTGTACTTTAAGTCAATTATCACTAGCAAGGTTTTTTCTACACTCGGTCCTAATCAATAGCCCTTTCTGAGTTGAAGTGGGTGTGTTGGAGCAGAGAAAGGACAGAGCAGGGTTGGGATCCTGTGGGTTAGTATCATCATCCATCCATCCATCCATCCATTTATCCATTCTCTGTATTGCTTATCCTACCCAGAGGTGCAGGGAAGTCTATCCTAAGGGACTGGGGGACCCCCTGGACAGAGTGCCAGCTCATCACAGGGCACAATCACAAACTTCTTTACACACTATGGACAATTTATAGAGGCCAGTCAGCCTACAATTCATGTCTTTGGACCCAGGGAGGAACCTGGATTACCCAGAGAAATCCCCCATAGCACGGGGAGAACATGCAAACTGTACACATACAGGGAGGAGGCCTTCAAGCCCCTGCTGCCCCCCACTATTAGCAATGGAGTCATTCCTATTTAGGCAACCTATTTAGTGTGAAAAATGTGTTTTGGACTGCAGCCTTGAATTCCCATTGAATGTACATTATCCGACATGACTGACTAATCAAAAATGCACAAAAAGGTTCAACAATCAGCTTGCAGTAGCATTTTTTCCCAGAGAGGGTGCAATTCTAAAACATCCTGCAGCTTTAATTAAGACATGCTGATGATCCACAGTAATTAACCATGTTCCACTTTGATATAACTTATTAGCTATTTTCATGATTAAGCAACAATTAAATGCAAAATCACGGCTGCCAAGGATTAGATTAGCTCGTTCTAACCTGTCAAGTGGCAAGCCGTAATTAATTGTGTACGTTAAACGCTATGCTTTACTAAACAGGAGTCTAAAACGGAGACATGAAGGTTGAAAGCTGGTTAGCTTTAAATAACGCAAATGTCAATCATGGAGAAAGATTTCTACCATCATTTTCTGTTGATTTTAGAGTTGTAGACCTGTCAGAGTGAGCGTTTCATGTTTTAATCTCATTGTTTATAGATAATAAGAAAAAAAAGGTTTAAATTAAGTTACCTTTCTTAGAGGCAGGACAAACAAAGATGCCTTGTAGCCACTCTTTCTGATGCTGTATTTTCTCATAATAAACACAGTACAGTTTATTACACTTCAGACACTCATGAGTTCTAATCTCAATGCTAAAACATTTTTAAAAAATCATCTAATTGGCTGTTGATTGGACATCACCGGGACATTGCAGAGAACACTATATAGATATAATGATGGCTTTGAAACTTGAGACCTGTTTACGCATTTTATTTTTAAACTCTGCAGAGAAAGGAGAGATGATACTTCACTTTTTTTCTGCAATTGAATTATATCCAGGCTAAAGGCACATTTTAATCATATCGCCAGAATCATTATAAATACACAAATTCTCTGCAAGAAGTCCTTATTTTAATATATTATTTTAAGCTTTTTTTTTATGTATGTATAGCTGAAATAAAAAGTACATAATATACATCAAATATACATTATATTCAAACACACTGGAATAAAAAAAGACTTACAGACTGTATAAAGACAATACACATGGTACTTTTACAGTAAGATTTTGTATCACAATACATTTACAACACTATTTGTATTCTGGCTGCAATAAATCTTAGATAACCAGATGATAGTTTCCTCTGTTCACTATTCAGATCCATATGCACTGCTACTTTACCTCTATTCTTTCTTTCTTCTTTTTCACATAGTTCGCTCTATAATACTGTGTATTCATTTTATTGCTGTTTATAACCTTCAGACTGTTGACACTGTTGCACTGCACTGACATTTTAATTCAACTTAAATCTACTCCTTATGTCTAAAGCCCTCTGCACTCCCACATCACTCTCTTCTATTTATAATGTTAAATTTCTTTTAGTATACTCTTTATTTCTCTGCTGCTGTAATAGATAAATTTCTATCTATCTATCTATCTATCTATCTATCTATCTATCTATCTATCTATCTATCTATCTATCTGTCTGTCTGTCTGTCTGTCAATCAATCTGTCTGTCTGTCTGTCTGTCTGTCTGCCTGCCTACCCACCTGTCTGTCTGTCTGTCTGTCTGTCTGTCTGTCTATCTATCTGTCTGTTTGCCTGCCTGGCCACCTGTCTGCCTGCCTGTCTGTCTGTCTATCTATCTATCTATCTATCTATCTATCTATCTGTCTGTCTGTCTGTCTGTCTGCCCACCTGTCTGTCTGTCTGTCTATCTATCTATCTATCTATCTATCTATCTATCTGTCTGTCTGTCTGTCTGTCAATCAATCAATCAATCAATCAATCAGTTTGTCTGTCTGTCTACCTGCCTGCCTGCCTGCCTACCCACCTGTCTGTCTGTCGGTCTGTCTGTCTGTCTGTCTGTCTATCTATCTATCTATCTATCTATCTATCTATCTATCTATCTGTCC
The DNA here is from genome assembly GCA_033459395.1 of Hemibagrus guttatus. Taxonomy (NCBI): domain Eukaryota; kingdom Metazoa; phylum Chordata; class Actinopteri; order Siluriformes; family Bagridae; genus Hemibagrus; species Hemibagrus guttatus. The sequence goes on along the minus strand of JAUCMX010000024.1, from coordinate 16,212,737 downwards.
GTCTGTCTGTTTGCCTGCCTGCCTGCCCACCTGTCTGTCTGTCTGTCTGTCTGTCTGTCTATCTATCTATCTATCTATCTATCTATCTATCTATCTATCTATCTATCTATCCATCTATCTGTCTGTCTGTCTGTTTGCCTGCCTGCCTGCCCACCTGTCTGTCTGTCTGTCTGCCTGCCTGCCTGCCTGCCTGCCTACCCACCTGTCTGTCTGTCTATCTATCTATCTATCTATCTATCTATCTATCTATCTATCTATCTATCTATCTATCTATCTATCTGTCTGTCTGTTTGCCTGCCTGCCTACCCAGCTGTCTGTCTGTCTATCTATCTATCTATCTATCTATCTATCTATCTATCTATCTATCTATCTATCTATCTATCTATTTGTCTGTCTGTCTGTCTGCTCTGTCTGTCTGTCTATCTATCTATCTATCTATCTATCTATCTATCTATCTACCTGTCTGTCTGTTTGTCTGTGTGTCTGCCTATCTGTCTGTCTGTCTGTATATCCATCTGTCCATCCATATCTACCTGTCTGTCTATGTATCTTTTTGTCCATCCATCCATCCATCTGGCTGCATCTATCGCAATACACTGTTTTTTCTGCATTAGTAGCATGTCATAGAAGCAAAAATACAGTAATCATAAAGTCCATACAAATGCAGTATAAAAGAAATTGGTCGGAGATTTGAAAGGAAAGAGATATCAGTATTGAATGTTTATTGAATGTGTCAGCTGAGCCTGTCAGTATGACACTGAATATTAAAATTTAGTTCCCAGTAGCCACAGAATTGTATCATTAAAATGTGTCAGAATCAATTTGTTTTAATCTAGACAAATACTTTGACAACCTCAGCCATCATCAGTTATATTTATCTATTTATTTGTCTCATCTTGGTTATATAACTTTCTGGAACCTACTGAAAAACCAGCAACTGCAAAAACACTGCTGCATCAAACAGCTCATTGTTGGAATACTGTACAACATGACCAGCTCCTCAGAGATGCCAAAATGCCCCAAAGTCTGGCAGCTCTTCTCCAAACCCAATAGATCAAAACACAGCCAAAGTCTTTAACTGGTAACTGGAAAGTTTGGTAATTCATCAAAGTTAATGAAACAGAAGATATTTTTGACTACATAAGTAATGCCAGTGCTCCAGTCATCAGAGACGTTGTCCTCTCCTCATTACCATTCCAGGAGAAACACCCCACAGCCTGACAACACAGCGGGAACTGTTTCCATACATAAGTAGCATAAGTACCCACAATCCTCGGGGCCTGATTCTGTATAAGTAGTTCGATCAAGACACGACACGCTATACATTTGAAATCCCACTTTTCCACTGAAACCTCTTCTCTGCCTGCATTTATCCATACAACCTGTAGCACAAATCTGGAAAAACACTTGTACAGAAGATCCATTTAAGCTTCACTATAATATAGGACCTAACAGCAATGCTGGATTTGTTGCACTACTATTCACGAAGTTTAATTAGGCCACTTACATTGCCCTGTACTAAAAGTCAAACTTGGTACCTGGTATCCCAACTGGTATCCTAAATGGAATCCCAGGATTTGCAACAATACCAAACTGCAACCACACTGAAGTATAGCAGGTATCATTTATATGCATTCTCTACACTAAATATTTCTGTTTCCTTAAACAAAAAAGTATTAATTGAGTAGTTTCAGTATCAGCCTTACTCATTATACAGTAAACGACAAAATCTGACACCTGACCGTCATGCACCAATTCCAAAGCCATGTTCATTAATATGGAGTTACCCCCTTTCCTATTTTCTATAATAAGCTCCACTCTTCTTTTTTTTTCCACAATATGTTGGAGAGTGACTGTGGGGATTAGTGATCATTCAGCTACAAGAGCATTAGTGAGATCAGACAGTGATGTTGTAAGAGTGAGGAGGTCTGGGGTTCAGTCGGTGTTCCAGTTCATCCCAAAGGTGTTCAGTGGAGTCAGAGTCAGGGCTCAGTATAGGACACTCCAGTTCTTCCACTCCAACCTTAACAAACTATGTCTTCATGGAGCTCAGGGGCTTTGGGTACAGGTTCATTGTCATGCTGGAATAAGTTTAGGCCGCTGAGCTCCAAGACAATCTATACAATTGTGTGCTTTCAGAAGGCAGTTTGTGTGTGATGGTCAGGTGTCCACAAATATTTGGCCACATGAGGTATCTCAAAAATGTGAATAGTTATAATGCTGTTCTAATGCATGACTCAAGCATAAGGCATGACTCTCACTCACTTTCTATTTGCTCTGCTTCAAAACTATTTCTAATTTTGTGCCACATTCACAGTTCTTTTCAATTTTTTAAGTTTTTTTTCCATTTTTGTTTCTTAGGCCTTATTCTTGACCAAACATATTTATACAGAACAGCGCGCTGATAAAATTCAACATGAATTATGCCAAACTCTGATCCATGTTAATCAAACTGATAAGCGCAAACAAACTGCTTTTTATGAGCTACTATTAATGTAGTAAATAAAATATTAGGTAGCATGAACGAAGTTGCAAGTGATTCAACAGGAGAAGAGAACAAGACTTCGGGAAAGCAGCTGGAGTCCAAAAACAGAAAAGTAGCAATCATGAACTGAGTGATTTACATCCCAGGGTTCTGTATCTATCAAGCATTTTAGCACATGATTGCCATTGTGCTTATGCATTATGTGTTTCGATAATCCGCTGCGCAGCCTGCAGGGAAGGAAGAAGCAGCACAAATTAGACGATTAAGAAAACCTCCATGCTGCCTTCTCAAGTGTGCCTCATCTTACGGTGGAATATATCCATCTTGGGTGACATACTCCATCGTATTCTTTATTTAAATCACATCATATCAGTACAAGGTTCTTGTCCAGTTTTGCCGACAAAAAGTTTGACTTCCGTACAGTACAAAACAGCCAGCTCTGCTCGGCACACTATTAAATGCCTACACTTCCGATTACACGTGGTTTTAGATATGTTGGTGTTTAGTTTCATCCCCCTCCATTGTTTTTCACCATACAGTAGGTGAGAATGTATTATTATCAGTCCATGGGCAGAGATTCAATATGTCTGACTGCATGATGTGGGTGTCAGGGATAGTCTTGGGCTGCTGGACAATGAGTGGGAGACTGCAGGCAGAGCAAAACATTCCTCAAGCTCTCTGTGATTTACTGCAGTTCTCAAACCCATTAAACACCTCAGTCTTGATGAATGGTCAACAATCCAAGCACTACCTTCATGCCACTCCAAAAGTGTTCTACGCTCACACAAACTCCACACCCCATAACAGAATGAATTGTGTGCTGGGAAAGATATGTGAATGATTTCCTGTATGATGAGGGAGCGCTAATACAGTGAAAAACCTCAGGCATAACCCATCTTCTTCATTAATCTGCTTTAAGGGCTTTGTAAACAGCCTGAAACCTTCCATTTCCCTGCCCTAATTAATAGCTGAGTGTTAGAAATACTCTATAACATCACATTCCCTGAATGAAGGTGCGCTATATTAGTCATACAAAAGCCCCATTAAATAAATATATAAGGATCTTGGACAAAACAGAGCTCCTTTAATGCCACACTCTCCTTACTGTAACCTTAGCAGCATAAGAGCGCTAAGAGGACTAAGAGTGCTCTGTGCTTTTCTTTTCAATATAGTGTAAACCTCATGCAAAAAAAACAGAGGCAGTGCTTTTACAAAGGTATTTACATTCACAGAGCCCATTTTGAGCATCTTGTTCCAGCAGGCAGACTTTGTATTCTGCTCCGGCTCCATCTCACAGACGTGACCACACACACTGTACTTGTTAATGCATTAGCCTGCCAACGACAATAACATGTAAGGCGTGAATGCTGCATGGAGCCAATACCCAGAGTGTTCATGTGCACAAGCTGTCTCTTAGTGCTCGGAATGGAAATTGTAAATGGTCCTCAAATAACAGTTTTGAATCCGACTCTCCGTTTGAACATTTTGTATCTACAATGTTTTTTTCTTTCCTAGCACACAGACTGTATATATACATCGAGATATGCGACAAGAATCATGCATATGCCATGTATTGTCTGTTGCATATGTTTCTATTGTTTTTTACTTGGTCAGGAATCCATATAGATTTCCACACAAACATCAACAGAGCCAATTTAGGACTGTTCTTGGCTGACAAAGATGCCACAATTAGGAAGATATTCATGCCTGCTATGCATATTTACTAATACAACTGTAACAATTGTCTATGAAAATCACATATACTGTTTTTTATATCGGATGCTGTTAGTTGAGTCGCGGCTTCTCCTATATCTTCATCTTATAAATGTCTGGATAAAGTTTTCCTAATGGAAAAAGTATGTACGGTTAGCTAATGCTATTGTATCCATTTACTTATTCAATTGCTGTTATTCGAATTTTATTTGCTATTGAACTTTAACAGACATTGTACTGTACATATTAATAATAATTCAACTGAAACATCTATATTACACTTAAGCCGGGAATGTTTTAATGCAGCAAGCACAAACGTAATGTATCATGTATGTTCTGTATATAAACCGGTGTTAAGATATCCTGTGCCAGGTGGAGTTTTTCTGTCCATCCTAATACAAAAATTAAACATATGCAATAAAGTGCATGGTATGAATCACACGTACAGTTTATCCTTTTCTCCTGCCAGATTAAGAGGCCTGGAAGTGAAGTGTATGACGTAATCTTGGACTAAGAATAGCAGGTAGATATCTATTTGCTGTCAGCAATGAGATAAATAGCAAATATTTTTGACTAGCTATAAACTAGCAAGAGAGATTCAGAAAGATAACTAGGCTTATGGTTGCTTTCAATGATGAGCTAGTAGTCAGCTGCAGTAGAACAGCTGCTAGGTAGTTGATGTTAGCTATTCGCATTGTGCTAAAGCTGAGCTATCTACTAAATTTCTAAACAAAAAATTAATTTTATTTTGTATACCATGAAAATAAAGTATGTTGCCATATTGTATATTGCCACTAAAGTATATTGCCACATACTGGAAGCAAGCAGCTAGCAGCAATAAATAGAAGGGACATTTTTTGTTAGCAAACGTTTTAATTCCAGATATAAATGTGCAGCAATATGTTTATTTTCACGTAATTAATGAGTATTAAAATATATTTATCTACTTGGACAGGCGTATAGCTCCTTTCTGAAGGAAAAAAAGAATTCCACATTGGGTTATCTTAAAGATTTCAATATATCTGGCTTATCTGTCACAGTCAGTTATATAGGAAGTTGAAAATATCAAGGTTATTCTGTGTTGGCACAAATGGTCCAAAAAACATTTGTTTCATTTTATTTATTATATTTACTGCTTCTTAAAGTAAAGCCTACTCAAAAGTAACTAAAGCTCAGTGTTTCTAATGAATAAGTGTTACTTTCTGTTATCTATTGAAAATGAGAATGAGAAATATTTTACAGAAGAAAAAATCATAGAAGTGAAGAAAACGGAAACGTGTCTTTAATGATTATATTGCAGATTTTGGGGTTATTTCTGGAATAATGATATTGGAGAGCATTAATTATAGAGAGACTTTTGATGTTAGCTGCAATAAATCGCAACATATCTTAAACTGTTAGGAAGAGATTAATCATGTTTAATAGACCGTAAGACAGTCAAGCTTGACGGTTTGTGAACCCTTTAGAATTTTCAATATTTGTGAATAAATTCATCAGATTTTCACACAAGTTGCAAACATAAACAAAGAAAACCAAATCAAACAAATTGGACAATAGCCATTGATTTATGGAGGAAAATGATTCATCTTTAAAGCAACTTTTGCTCAATCCTGCTTTTCAGCTTGGAGGAATTTTAGCCCATTCCTCAGTAAAGCTTCAACTCTGGGATGTTTTTAGGTTTCCTCACATGAACTGCTTGCTTAAGGTCCTTCTACAGCATTTCTGTTAGATTAAGGTCAGGACTTTGACTTGATTCCAAAACATTAACTTTATTTTCTTTAACCATTCTTTGGTAGAAGGACTTGTGTGCTTAAGGTCATTGTATTGCTGCACTTTTTCTTGAGATTCACTTCATGGACACATGCCCTGACATTTTATGTTAGAATTTGCTTCTATAATTTTGAATTCATTGTTCCATCAGTGATGGCAAGTCATCCTGGATGCTGCAAAACAGGCTCAAACCATAACACTACCACTACCATGTTTCACAGATGGGATAAGATTCTGGGATAAGACTGTAATACAGTGTCTTCCTTTCTCCAAACATAACACTTCTCAATTACGTTCTATTTTGGTCTGTGCACAAAATACTGATGCTTGCCTTCAAAGCCAAAAATGGACCAGCACCCTCTTACCTCAAAATTCTTGTCACTCCTCGCACTGCACATTGCTCCCCCTGGTCTACTAGCACTGCTCGACTGGTCCCACCATCTCTCAGGGTAAGAGGTAGGTATACATCAAGACTGTTTTCTGTTCTGGCACCAAGGTGATGAAATGAGCTTCCACTAGATGTCCGAAAAGCCTTCAAATGAAGGGTGAAGACCTACCTCTTCCTGAAATACTTAAAGTAATGCTTATTGTTCCCTGTTTGTTTTATGTACTTAATTTTAAAAAAGTGCTGTATTTTTTTCCAAACAAAGTTTTAGGCTGATAGTATCCTCAGTCTGTGACCTAGTGAATCAGTGTTAATGTATTCCTTGATAGAGACTTTGTCCATGACTTTTAGCAAACTCCAGATAAGTTGCAAATGTTCTTTTTTGGAGAACCCCCGACTTTCTCCTTGCAACCCTGCCATGCACACCATTGTTGTTCAGTGTTCTCCTGATAGTGGACCGATGAACATTAACCCCTTAGCCAATGTGAGAGAGACCTGGGAGTGCCTCAGAGGAAGTACATGCTAGCATTTTCCATCCCTATGTGATGAAATGAGCTGGCTGGTGAGTGGGAATTGGCCAAGACCAAAATGATAATAAAATAATCTAATAAAAGACAATCCTTAGTTACTAAATCAGGATATAAGGCAGTTTTATGAGTAATGGAATGATCAGAAAGCTTTGTAAATGGAGCACAACATCTCCATCAGCAATGACAATTGTGGTGTCTGTGTCTCAGTGGCATCATTGTACTGTCTGATACCAGCTTTAATCTCAGGTCAAGCCACTGTGCTGACAGCAGAAAGCAAGACATAAAAGATTATGAAACATACCAACGAGGAGCTGATAAGCATCCGAACCCAAGAATTTGGCTGTGTCAGCCGTAAAGCTGACATTTAACCTTAATCTAATCAGACCAACACATGCATATTGCATTAGGGAGTAAGAAGTGAACCTCTCAGGGCTTATTATGTGTAACTCAAATGGATTTCTACATAGATGTCAACCTCCTAAAAAATTGTTTACGGTGTTTTATAGAGGACATACACTTTATGGCCAAATCACGTAACCAATTACACCCATGTGTGCTTGTTGAACTTCCCATTCCTGATTTATTTCCCTTTTGCCTTATAATCAGCTCCACTCTTCACTCCTGTGAAGTTTTTCCACTAGATGTTGGAGCGAGACTGTGGGGATTTTGTTTAGTGCACAGGGGCATTGTTTTAAGATATAGAGCCAACAACACGTCAGAATAGAGAAGGAAACCAGAGTACGGAGAAAACTCCAAAAATTCCATGCACACAGCAATCAAACCCCCAACCCCTGAAGATGCAACGCAATCATGCTAACTACTAAGCCACCCTAATCACTATGACAAACACTATGACAACAGTAACGGTACAACAGAAGCCTTCAAAAAAGCATTTCAACTGTTTTTATTATTTATTATTTATTTATCATTTATCATTTATTAGTATTTCTTTGAGTCTCTATGAGTGTTCTGAGCAGCCACAGAGGTTCCATATGTTGTCTGTTAGGTCTTCAGAAACTGTAGCATTGACATTATTTTAGTGTTTTGCAAGGCATGTATCATAATAATCTGCTATCATTTGACATATCTTACAGTCCTAACTACTATTATACAAGACTAGTGTAGATAATGTTTTATAAATACTTTGTTGCCTGAAGGCTGTAACCTGAGTGTCCGATCTTATCGAGAAAGGGTCAGTGTGGGTGCAGGGTTTTATTCCAACCTTTGCGGATCGCCCCATCTAACAGGATCATTTTACACTTTGTTCATCAAGCCATTCTTATATCTTAACAATTAATACAAAAGCTCAGTATATGCAATACAATCTGAATGATTCAGTAGAAAGAAGAGTTTTTCATTTTTCTGGTTTTATTTTTCACTCCATCAAAATAAAATCTAAGCATTTCTGCAGCCTGATTTTCAAATGTTTGAATCTGATACTCTGATATCCTCAACCAAGTGGACAATTAGGTCTGCATGTTTCGAGCAAAAAAAGTAATACTGCACCACAAATTTCAAATTCAGCCAGGTGTCATTCCTCTGTATAGCAGAAGAAAGTAGAAACTGTCAAGTAGGCAGACATTTCTGATCGCACCAGAGACACATTTCACTTTTTCCATTCTTCAACCCCAAAGTTTCTATTGATTTACTCATGAAGTTGTTTGATTCCGAGGCTTACAATCATCATCCACAGATGAAGAGTTTCAGGGATCGGAAGATTGTCAGGATTTTTCACTTGTGGTCTTTTTCAAGAAAGTACATAAATTGTCAAATAAGAGAATTTAGCACCTTCTGAGATATAGTATATCTTTTCCACTGAACTATATACAGTAGCAGTGTATTATTATTCATTTGTAACTGTTAGTGTTATATGTACACAATGGTATATAAAATGACATCGATCTTTGTTCTATGTTCTATAAACCTATAAAATTCTTTAGCATACATTGCATACACCATCAACCAAAAATTACAGAGCTAAAATGTTTCACTGCTTTAAAGATTTGCATCAAATGATGTGGGGAAAAAATGTTCTAGTTTTATTTGCGGTGTTGAAAAGCATGCAATAAATTGTGCATTTTATATTTTTGTGTATGTTATATCTTGTGACTGAATAAGCTGCTGTAACAAGAATTTCCCTCATGGGATCAATAAAGTGTATCTATCTATCTATCTATCTATCTATCTATCTATCTATCTATCTATCTATCTATCTATCTATCTATCTATCTACAAATAAACACAAATATGTGACTAGTGTAAAAAGTGAATATAACAAAAACCCTGAAAATAGATTGTACTGGTCAAACATAGAGATACGTCGCTGTTTTTTCGTGAGCATACACGAGTAACTTATTCGGTCACAGTTATCAAATATTTTGTCATTATTCCATCATGGATTGGCTTTTTTTTCTTTCACAGAGCACATTCACCAATGAGGCGCCAAAACTAATATTGGAAACCCATGTTTAGATGAACACACCAGATGGCAATTTTTTTACGTGTTAAGAACATGGAAAGCAACACAGGAGAAAGCTTTCTGAATGTTGTCATCCAAAATGCTTTTTTTTTCCCTTTTCTTTTTGCTTGTATTTAGTTGACTTTTTTTATCTATTTCTTATATATATCGTAGATCTATAGAGATAGTACAGGTCTATAGTCATGAAATGTTTTAGTGACATGGAAAGCTGGGACCAATCTTACTCTGGACAGGAGTAGAAAATTGCTGTGTATATTCATGTTAAATACAGTTTTGAGTTGAAATTAAGCAGAAAACTAACACGTTTATCCAGGCTGTGGATGAGGAAACACTTTCAGAATGATGCGTAATATGTAAATCTTTAATTTCAACACAGATGAAACTACCAAATCAGACATGCTGCATTCAAGCATTAAAAAAACCCATGAATAATCTTCAGAAAACCCCACTCATGAACACATGGACTCATGGACACATCTTTTATGCTACTATGCATATGACCTTTACTGAAATTAACTTTCAGTGAAATAGATCACGAAATTCAAGGACATGAAAAAACCAAAACCTAGATGGTATATTAACTTATGCTCTGTTTAGCACATTGCAAAATCTGGGCTTTAATTTGGCATTCGTTCATCTTTTAAACAAAGCTTTCTGGCACCTCTTAAAAGAAATGCCACATTCAGCAGAATGATGTTTTTCAGCCTTGATGCAAGTTTGATGTTTTATTTTTCATCTAGGTGGCAGAAAACAAAAGGAAAACAAGAGCCAGTACACAAGGTAAGTGTATAAATTATTCTCTCTCTCTCTCTCTCTCTCTCTCTCTCTCTCTCTCTCTCTCTCTCTCTCTCTCTCTCTCTCTCTCTCTCTCTGCAGTAGATAGGATGTTTTCAGTCTTGTCAAGTCCTTTTCAGTGGAAACTTCACATGGTTCAGGATATCAATAAGAGGAACAAAAGGGTTGTTTGAGTACAGTGAAGAAAAATAAATACACAGAGACTTTTGTTCTTTTTTTTTATTTAATACACTTCCAGGGCATATATCCATTTCAAGTATACCTTTGGAGTTTTTCATGTCTTGTGACTTTGTTCTCATAAACAAAACCAAAAAAGTATGTTTGTAGGAAAAAGATATGTTTAAAAAATTAACTGATAAAAAGGGGGCACGATGGCATAGTGGCTTAGTGGCTATTACATATATCTCTATTCCTCCCAGTGTGTGTTCTCCCCAGCTTCCTCTGGGTACTCTAGTTTCCTCCCCCAGTTTAAAGACATATATTGTAGTCTGAATGGTGTTTCTAAATTATCTTTTGAGTGTGACTGTACCATGTGATGGATTGGCAGACCATCCAGTGCGTACTTTTTAATCTAATGTTGTTACTGAGAACTCCTTCACCTTCACCAGAATCACCATTTGTGTGAAAACTTGTGGGAGTTTTCATCATTTCATCATTTATATGTAGAACACTTTAATGCAACCTTTATTTTTTAATGTAGTGTCCGGATATTTTTATTTTCTCTTTTTAATTTCTTTATATATACATATATACATACTATATATATATATACAGGTGCATCTCAATAAATTTGAATGTCGTGGAAAAGTTCATTTATTTCAGTAATTCAACTCAAATTGTGAAACTCGTGTATTAAATAAATTCAGTGCACACAGACTGAAGTAGTTTAAGTCTTTGGTTCTTTTAATTGTGATGATTTTGGCTCACACTTAACAAAAACCCACCAATTCACAACAAATCTCAACAAATTAGAATATGGTGACATGCCAATCAGCTAATCAACTCAAAACACCTGCAAAGGTTTCCTGAGCCTTCAAAATGGTCTCTCAGTTTGGTTCACTAGGCTACACAATCATGGGGAAGACTGCTGATCTGACAGTTGTCCAGAAGACAATCATTGACACCCTTCACAAGGAGGGTAAGCTACAAACATTCATTGCCAAAGAAGCTGGCTGTTCACAGAGTGCTGTATCCAAGCATGTTAACAGAAAGTTGAGTGGAAGGAAAAAGTGTGGAAGAAAAAGATGCACAACCAACCGAGAGAACCGCAGCCTTATGAGGACTGTCAAGCAAAATCGATTCAAGAATTTGAGTGAACTTCACAGGGAATGGACTAAGGCTGGGGTCAAGGCACCAAGAGCCACCACACACAGACGTGTCAAGGAATTTGGCTACAGTTGTCGTATTCCTCTTGTTAAGCCACTCCTGAACCACAGACAACGTCAGAGGCGTCTTACCTGGGCTAAGGAGAAGAAGAACTGGACTGTTGCCCAGTGGTCCAAAGTCCTCTTTTCAGATGAGAGCAAGTTTTGTATTTCATTTGGAAACCAAGGTCCTAGAGTCTGGAGGAAGGGTGGAGAAGCTCATAGCCCAAGTTGCTTGAAGTCCAGTGTTAAGTTTCCACAGTCTGTGATGATTTGGGGTGCAATGTCATCCGCTGGTGTTGGTCCATTGTGGTTTTTGAAAACCAAAGTCACTGCACCCGTTTACCAAGAAATTTTGTAGCACTTCATGCTACCTTCTGCTGACCAGCTTTTTGAAGATTCTGGTTTCATTTTCCAAGCAGGATTTGGAACCTGTCCACACTGCCAAAAGCACCAAAAGACGATGGTGTTGGTGTGCTTGACTGGCCAGCAAACTCACCAGACCTGAACCCCATAGAGAGTCTATGGGGTATTGTCAAGAGGAAAATGAGAAACAAGAGATCAAAAAATGCAGATGAGCTGAAGGCCACTGTCAAAGAAACCTGGGCTTCCATACCACCTCAGCAGTGCCACAAACTAATCACCTCCATGCCACACCCAATTGAGGCAGTAATTAAAGCAAAAGGAGCCCCTACCAAGTATTGAGCACATGTACAGTAAACGAACATACTTTCCAGAAGGCCAACAATTCACTAAAAATGTTTTTTTATTGGTCTTATGAAGTATTCTAATTTGTTGAGAGAGTGAATTGGTGGGTTTTTGTTAAATGTGAGCCAAAATCATCACAATTAAAAGAACCAAAGACTTAAACTACTTCAGTCTGTGTGCATTGAATTTATTTAATACACGAGTTTCACAATTTGAGTTGAATTACTGAAGTAAATTATTTTGTGTGTATATATATATATATATATATATATATATATATATATATATATATACACACACACATATATATGTATATGTGTGTATATATATATATATATATATATGTATATATATATATATATATATGTATGTATGTATGTATACATATATAAAATTTAAAAATAAAAACTGGAAATATATTACATATCAAAAACAATAGTGTATTTCAAACTTATTCTCTCTCAATGTTCTCTCAAAAACTAAAATGATGCATTGCTGTTACAGTTCAGTTGATATAAGCTCATAGAATTTGCAGAAACAATAACAGAACATGTATTATTCAGCACGCATCATTAATTCATTATGTATTAAGGCTTATTTTCACCAAAACAAAGTCAAAGTCGAAAAGCAAGAAGAGGAAACTATCGGTAAAGTGAATTTACTATCATGTTACTGCACTTTTTTAAGGTTTGTTTAAGCTTTTTTTTTTTTCCTTTTCAGTTATTAAAGAAAAAGTCAAACACAGATAATCTCACAACAATGTGCCTGTGCCACAGTGTATGCATGGAAACAGGTCTGTGAAAGGCACAGTGGAGTTGCAGACCTTCATTTTATTCATCTTATTGTTTGTCATAGCTCCATCTGAGGAAAAGAATATACACTATATCTTTTTTATGTGCTTAACTTGCGTAATCACAAACTATTTATTGAGAACTCTGCACCATACGCCTCTGTAATAATGTTGCTGTTGTCCTTCGGCTGCTACCTGTTCAGGGTCGCCTGTGGATTCGCATTTTTTGATTTTGGCACAGGTTTTACACAGGATGCCCTTCCTGGTGCAACCCTACCATTTTATCTGGGCTCGGGACCTTCACTGAGAGTTAACCCCTCAGTGGATGGGTCAGTTCCCTGCTTGGGAATCGTACCAGACCGTGGTGGTGAGAGAACGGGATCCTGCCGCTGGACCACCAGGAAAACCCTTGCCTCTGAAATATTAAAAATAATAACAAACTACTACTACTACTACAATAATAAATGTTCCTACTGTGATACTATTGAGCAAAAATAATCACACTGGAACACATTTCAGCCTGGAGCAAACAGGGAGATTTACACAATCCCAGCAGACGCACACATTGCACATCAGTATCAGTAAGAAGCTGAAACTCAATATAATAGATTTTCAGGTACCACATATTTCGTTTGTCTGTCAGTGATGAGTTGCACTCATCAGATATGTAGTGACTACCACATCCAACCCACACACACATTTATACATTAAAAAAATGTACTGTATACCCAACATACCTTTTGATGTATTACCTGTGAAAATAGATTGTTACACTGCATTATTCCCAGCTATATCATTAACACTGCAGTAGGTCATACTGTAAAAGTTTCATTCAAATTTATTTATATAACAGTTTTAACAATGGACAATGTTATGAAGCAGCTTTACTCAAATATGGATCCTGGTCCAGAAATGGATTTTAGATCCCTAATGAGTGAGGAGTTCAAAGTGGAGGTGGGACTGCATCAGGGATCGGCTCTGAGCCCCTTCCTGTTTGCTATGGTGATGTCAGATTGGTGAGGTCAGACAGGAGTCTCCTTGGACAATGATGTTTGCAGATGACATTGTGATCTGTAGTGAGAGCAGGGAGCAGGTGGAGGAAAACCTGGAGAGGTGGAGGTTTGTGCTGGAGAGAAGAGGAATGAAAGTCAGTCGTAGTAAGACTGAGTACATGTGTGTGAATGAAAGGGAGGGAAGTGGAACAGTAAGGTTACAGGGTGAAGAGGTGAAGAAGGTACAGGGGTCAACAGTCCAGAGTAATGGAGAGTGTGGGAAAGAGGTAAAGAAGCGAGTGCAGGCAGGTTGGAATGGGTGGAGAAAGGTGTCGGGAGTTCTGTGTGATAGGAAAATATCAGCGAGAATCAAGAGGAAGGTGTACAGGACAGTGGTGAGACCGGCCATGCTGTATGGTTTAGAGACAGTGTCACTGAGGAAGAGACAGGAGTCAGAGCTAGAAGTAGCAGAGCTGAAGATGTTGAGGTTCTCTTTGGGAGTGACAAGATTGGACAGGATTAAAAACGAGTACATCAGAGGGACAGCTCATGTTGGATGTTTGGGAGACAAAGTTAGGGAGGCCAGATTAAGATGGTTTGGACATGTTCAGAGGAGAATCTAGCCATGGGGGTCACAGTCCAGTGACTTCTGTGCCGGTCCCAAGCCCGGGTAAATAGAGAGGGTTGCGTTAGGAAGGGCATCCGGCGTAAAACATTGCCAAATTTAACCATGCGAATCGTCAGTACGAATTTCATACCGGATTGGTCGAGGCCCGGGTTAACAACGACCGCCATTGGCGCCGTTGACCTACAGGGCGCCGGTAGAAATTGGGCTACTGTTGGTTGAAGAGGTAGAGGAGGGAGGAGAGTGCACAGACAGAGAGAGAAGAGGAAAGGTAAGGGTGTAGGACTGAGAATAGGAACTCTGAATGTTGGTACTATGACAGGGAAAGGTAGAGAGCTGGCTGATATGATGGAGAGAAGGAAGGTGGATATACTGTGTGTACAGGAGACCAGGTGGGAGGGTAGCAAGGCTCGTAGTATAGGAGCAGGATTCAAGCTGTTTTATTATGGTGTGAATAGTAAGAGAAATGGGGTAGGTGTGGTCCTGAAGGAGGAGTTTGTGAGGAATGTCCTGGAGGTGAAGAGAGTGTCAGACAGGGTGATGAGTCTGAAGTTAGAGATTGAAGGGGTGATGTTGAATGTTGTTAGTGGTTATGCCCCACAGGTAGGTTGTGAGTTAGAGGAGAAAGAGCGATTCTGGAGTGAATTAGATGAGGTGATGGAGAGTATTCCCACGGGTGAGAGAGTGGTGATAGGAGCGGATTTTAATGGACATGTTGGTGAGGGAAACAGAGGTGATGAAGAGGTGATGGGCAAGTTTGGAGTTAAGGAAAGGAACCTTGAAGGACAGATGGTAGTGGACTTTGCTAAGAGGATGGACATGGCTGTGGTTAACACTTATTTTCAGATGAGGGAGGAGAATAGAGTGACTTACAAGAGTGGAGGTAGGAGAACACAGATAGACTACATCCTATGTAGAAGAGGCAATCTGAAAGAGATTAGTGACTGTAAAGTGGTAGTGAGAGAGAGTGTAGCCAGACAGCATAGGATGGTGGTGTGTAGGATGACTTTGTTGGTCTGTAAGACGAAGAGGTCAAAGATAGAGATAGAGAAGAAAACCAAGTGGTGGAAGCTGAAAAAGGAGGAATGTTGTGAGGAATTTAGACAGAAGTTGAGGCAGGCTCTGGGTGGTCAGGTTGTGCTGCCAGATGACTGGGAAACTACAGCAGAAGTGATCAGGGAGACAGGGAGAAAGGTGCTGGGTGTGTCATCTGGAAGGAGGAAAGAAGATAAGGAGACTTGGTGGTGGAATGAGGAAGTTCAGGATAGTATCCAGAGGAAGAGGTTAGCCAAGAAGAAGTGGGACATGGACAGGACTGAAGAGAACAGACAGGAATACAAGGAGTTACAGCGCAGAGTGAAGAGGGAGGTGTCTAAGGCCAAGCAGAAGGCATATGACGAGTTGTACACTAGGTTAGACACTAGAGAAGGAGAGAAGGACTTGTACAGGTTAGCTAGGCAGAGGGATCGAGATGGGAAGGATGTGCAGCAAGTTAGAGTTATTAAGGATAGAGATGGAAGTGTGCTCACAAGTGAGGAGAGTGTACAGAGGAGATGGAAGGAGTACTTTGAGGAGCTGATGAATGAGGAAAATGAGAGGGAAAAAAGAGTAGAAGGGGTGAACTCTGTGGAACAGAAAGTAAATAAGATTAGAAAGGATGAAGACAGGAAGGCTTTGAAGAGGATGAAAAGTGGAAAGGCAGTTGGTCCTGACGACATCCCGGTGGAGGTCTGGAAGTGTCTAGGAGAGGCAGCAGTGGAATTTTTAACTAGTTTGTTCAACAGGGTTTTAGAGAGTGAGAGGATGCCTGAGGAATGGAGAAGAAGTGTGTTAGTGCCGATCTTTAAGAATAAGGGTGACGTGCAGAGTTGCAGCAACTATAGGGGGATAAAGTTGATGAGCCATACAATGAAGCTATGGGAAAGAGTAGTGGAAGCTAGGTTAAGGAAGGTATTGGAAATTTGTGTGCAGCAGTATAGCTTTATGCCCAGAAAGAGCACAACAGATGCAATTTTTGCTCTGAGAATTTTGATGGAGAAGTATAGGGATGGTCAGAGGGAGTTGCACTGTGTGTTTGTAGACTTGGAGAAAGCGTATGACAGGGTGCCAAGAGAAGAGCTGTGGTACTGTATGAGGAAGTCAGGAGTAGCAGAGAAGTATGTCAGAGTGGTGCAGGACATGTATGAGAGGAGCAGGACAGTGGTGAGGTGTGCTGTAGGTCACACACAGGAGTTCAATGTGGAGGTGGGACTGCATCAGGGATCGGCTCTGAGCCCCTTCCTGTTTGCTATAGTGATGGACCAGTTGTCAGAGGAGGTCAGACAGGAGTCTCCTTGGACAATGCTGTTTGCAGATGACATTGTGATCTGTAGTGAGAGCAGGGAGCAGGTGGAGGAAAGCCTAGAGAGGTGGAGGTTTGCGCTGGAGAGAAGAGGAATGAAAGTCAGTCGTAGTAAGACTGAGTACATGTGTGTGAATGAAAGGGAGAGAAGTGGAACAGTAAGGTTTCAGGGTGAAGAGGTGAAGAAGGTACAGGAGTTTAAGTACTTGGGGTCAACAGTCCAGAGTAATGGAGAGTGTGGGAAAGAGGTAAAAAAGCGAGTGCAGGCAGGTTGGAATGGGTGGAGAAAGGTGTCGGGAGTTCTGTGTGATAGGAAAATATCAGCGAGAATCAAGGGGAAGGTGTACAGGACAGTGGTGAGACCGGCCATGCTGTATGGTTTAGAGACAGTGTCACTGAGGAAGAGACAGGAGTCAGAGCTAGAGGTAGCAGAGCTGAAGATGTTGAGGTTCTCTTTGGGAGTGACAAGATTGGACAGGATTAGGAACAAGTACATCAGAGGGACAGCTCATGTTGGACGTTTGGGGGACAAAGTTAGGGAGGCCAGATTAAGATGGTTTGGACATGTTCAGAGGAGGGAGAGTGAGTATATTGGTAGGAGAATGTTGGACATGGAGCTGCCAGGCAGGAGGCAAAGAGGAAGGCCAAAGAGGAGGTATATGGATGGAATTAATGAGGATTGAAGATGTTGAGGTCTCTTTGGGAGTGACAAGATTGGACAGGATTAGGAACAAGTACATCAGAGGGGACAGCTCATGTTGGACGTTTGGGGGACAAAGTTAGGGAGGCCAGATTAAGATGGTTTGGACATGTTCAGAGGAGGGAGAGTGAGTATATTGGTAGGAGAATGTTGGACATGGAGCTGCCAGGCAGGAGGCAAAGAGGAAGGCCAAAGAGGAGGTATATGGATGGAATTAATGAGGATATGAAGCTAGTGGGTGCAAGTGTTGAGGATGCAGAAGATAGGGATAGGTGGAGAGAGATGATTTGCTGTGGCGACCCCTGAAGGGAAAAGCCGAAAGAAGAAGAAGGACATGTTCAGAGGAGGGAGAGTGAGTATATTGGTAGGAGAATGTTGGACATGGAGCTGCCAGGCAGGAGGCAAAGAGGAAGGCCAAAGAGGAGGTATATGGATGGAATTAATGAGGATATGAAGCTAGTGGGTGCAAGTGTTGAGGATGCAGAAGATAGGGATAGGTGGAGAGAGATGATTCGCTGTGGCGACCCCTGAAGGGAAAAGCCGAAAGAAGAAGAAGAATGAGTGTCAGGTCAACTCCCACACACACTATCCAGCCAATCTCTAACATTTCAAAGTACAAAAAAATTCCCATAATCCCCCACCTACCAATGAACTACAAGACCATAAACTACAAGATACAAGATCATAATATTATATTAAGTATCAAGCATCTGTTTTGAGGCTAAAAATGTGATGTGATGTATATGTATGCATCTTCTCAGTGTTTACATGCTGTGGAGCGCAAAATTTAAAGCTCTCACTCATTATTGTGTGTTGTATGCTTGTGTAGGATGGCCTGTCTTTTCCATCCCCAGAATAAAACTACTTATGTTGGACTGATTATAGGGTTGAGAATTTGAATCCTAGGACCACCAAGCTGCCACTTTTGGGCCCTTGAAAAAGGCTCTTAAAGCTCAGTTGTATAAATGGAATAAATGTAAGTCACTCTGGATAAAAGTGCCAGGCAAAATGCCATAAAAAGTAAAACACTGACATATCCTCATTTATAAACCTAACCTGGGTCTTCAGACCTACATCTGTAGAAAATATGCAGGTAGCTACAGCCTTCGATCCCAAGAATTTTTCCTCACTGTCTGTTACATATCGGTGCATACTGTATCGGGATTTGGGCATTTAAATTTCCTGTTCCCTCTGCCCGGAATAAATGGGCTGAAACTTAAGGAGCTAATCACTTTGGATGCTTTTTAAGTGATTTTAAATGGCTTGGTGACAGAAACATCTTGCTGTAGAAGCTTTACCTGATTCAGTTATGTGCTGATATTGATCCTTTTCTCATTATACATTTTACCATATTGTAATCTGATTCATTTGTATGATGTTTGTGTGTATGTTTGTATGTATGGCTGCTATTTGTTAAACCTGGGTGAACTGTACTGCTGTCAATCATAGCAAGGAAGTATAAAGTATACAGATTACACACTGAAAACAGTATACAGATTACTTTACACAATGTTTAATCCAGAACACCAGTTCATAATCAGACTCAGCCCTTTAAACATCCTGTTCTTCAAGCATTCAGCACGAAGTCTTGATGTCAGTGATGATAGTTTGCCTGGTTTGACGTTTGTTTTATCTTTTACTGAGTATTGTCTTGCCAAGCTTTACCTGTTTGCATCCAAAACTTTGTGCTTGATGACACTGCCCAGATAGTGTACTGACAGGAAAGCAGTTAATTTCCCATGGCAGCACTATGCCTCCATTTTCCTTTATCTTGCTTTCCAGTCAGACCTTAATAATGGGGCTTTATTGCAGAAAAATTAAACTGCAAAGCTTTAGGGGGGTTTGATATTCACTGAAAATGATTCAATTAAAGCTGGGAAATTGCTTGCCAATTAAAATAAATAGTTTCTCATCCCTATTTAGCCCTTTAATATGGTAAGGGCAGTTTCACATTGTGGAAACACATTCAGCAAATCACAGGCTCACTCATGAAAAAACAAAGCTTTGGTTTTGAAATTGAATTGCCATTAGCTGGATGGAACAGAGGGCCAGAGATCCCTGGGATAAACAGATAGACAGATACATGAATAAATTGAACCAGGCCACCTCTTTGAATCTTTACCAAATGTATCATGTGAAAAGGTGATTTTAAAAAATGCTAACAATTAAATCAATAAATTACATTTCTGATGAAAAGAAATATCGATGTTTTTTAAGATGATGGATGTAAGATTTTGGAATTTTGTCCTTCGCTGGAAAACATAAATGATTTGAGTCACCCTGGAGGTTAATCAATTCAAACAGGTATTTAATATCTCATGACTATTCAGTCAAAGTTACAGTTAAATAACATGCCTACGCATGGGTTCAGCCATTAAGGCCTTCATAGAATAAAGCAAAATGACCTGGATTGGAAATTGGCAGGAGTGCATTAGTTATCATTCCTGAATCATTTTTCCTTTAAGATTAATATGACATTGATATTTCTCTTTGTAATGTCCCACTCTCTCCATCCTGTTCATTGCTTTTCCACTCTTCCTCACTCTTTCTCTCTCCTGATTGGTTATCAGCTTCTGTGTAGCTGACCTTCTTTTGTGCCTAGCTCAGACGTGATAGACATTTAAGTATCTGAGTAGGTGTATAATATTTGTGTACAAATTTGCCATCAATTCCAACTCGACACTCCAGGCTGAGCAGTGACTCTGAATTACTATTGTGGGATGTCATGGTGACTCATAGCAGTTCATTTTAAAGGGTTTTTTTTCTTCAATGACTCAGTAATCATATTTTTCCTTTTTGTATATGTTACTTTAAGTTACATATTAGGTTGCCAACCAGTATTGCGTCTTTCATCATTTACCCTGAAGCAGTTTCTCAATTACTGATGACGGTGTTTAATTAAACTAAAGACCTACTAAAGAATGTTGGAAGGCAAATCAAATACTCTTTTACTTGGAATCAGGGCAGGTGACAAATGTGGGTTCTGAGCACCCCTTTTTTCCTAATCCTATACATACAATCATAATTAAATATATTTGATATCTTACATGTAGCATTTTTCTCACCTTCATCAGTTATCAAATGACAATTATTAATCTCAAAACATTTAACTCATAACACTCTCATTGTCTTATTCCTTTCACACAGAATTAAAATATATATAATATTGATTACAGTATTGTTTTTTTGTTTTGTTTTGTTTTTGATACAAACTGTATCACACCCATTTAACAGCATTTCCCTTTATTTAGCATTTTATTTTTTAGATTGTTTGTGCACAACATGTTGTCCCAAGATACTACACTGAGGCCATGAAATTGAGGCCACAATGTTAATTTGCAATTTGGACTTAATTAATAACCTAAAGTCCTTGTTTTGGTTAATTCCATGCGGTCTCCTTTAAAGAAATCTTTTAAACAGTTTTAAAGCATAAGATAACCAGACATTCATTTGTTCTGCATATTTAAAGCATATTTTGTTCATTAGAAAACCATGAAAAATTAATCCTTGAGATAAGCAATGGCACTGTTTATGATGCTGTCCTCAGATGTCCTCCACCTTTATTCTGGACCTGAAAGGGGTCTGTGCAATTAATTACTTAATATTTTTATTTAATGTTGGTTTTGAATGGCATTACATAGTTTTTTGTGTGTGTTTACTGGTCAAAACATACATTTCAACTTGACTTACTGTGTATATATCAAACTGTCAGACAATGAGACATCTCTGTTTTCAGCAAACTGGTTAATGACTAGAACTAGCATTATCATACACTTCAGAAATCAGTATACAAGGAAATACATATACCACACAAATGCAAAAAAAAAAGACAAAACACATAAAAACACAAAAACAGTAGGGAATCAGAAAGATTGGCACATTTTGTTGCTCGTGTCCTTTTAAAGACCAGTGTTATGACACCCCCCACATTTCACACAATCACAAGGCCACAGAGCATCAGCACTGTGAATGTCATGCTGTGAAGCCCTATAGCCACAGGCTTGTGAGCATCAACATGGCTATGAGGCATCTCAGAACCTAGACAACAGCAGTACCAATCTGCTGAAAGAGACAGTGGAAAGGAGCAGAGCATAATGATCCTCCTCTGCATTCGTACACACAGAGCAGCTGTTCATTGTTTTATGAACTACACATTATTCTATTCACTAGTCCAATTTAATTCAATTCAATTTTATTTCTATTGCACTTTTAACAATGGACATTGTCGCAAAGCAGCTTTACAGGAATACATCAATATATAAAAAAGTATTATACAATTGAAATTTAAGTTCATCCCTAATGATCAAGCAAGAGGCAATGGTTGTAAGGAAAAACTACCTGAGACGATAGACGGAAGAAACCTTACAAGGAACCAGACTCAAAAAGAAAGCCATCCTCATCTGAGTGACACCGAAGAGTGGGATTATAAATAAAACATTTCCCTTCTATAACTGTGTACTACATGGTCAAAAACTGCAATTGCATAACTAGGAAAGGTTTGTGGTACCATCCACAGTAATACCATGTATCTCCAAGCTGTCCATTTGGTCCATCCTCAGCAGCAGAGTCTCCAAGTGATGAGACTCCAGCTAGATAAAGGTCATAGGATGGATCAGGCAGGTCCAAAGAGCAAAAGTGGTCAGGGTCACTGGTATTTCAGAAGTAGCTGGTGTAGTTTGACAGGCAGAGAGAGAGAGAGAGAGAGAGAGAGAGAGAGAGAGAGAGAGAGAGAGAGAGAGAGAGAGAGAGAGAAAGAGAGATAGAGAGAGAGAGAAAGAGAGAGAGAGAGAGAGAAAGAAAGAGAGAGAGAGAGAGAGAGAGAGAGAGAGAGAGAGAGAGAGAGAGAGAGAGAGAATGTTCGTTATGCCAGTGATCATGCAATCCAGCTCTCATTCTTCCTGATAGACACACAAACAAGCTGACAATAGCCAAGAATACAGGCAATTCCTTAACTTTTGTTTCTTCCTCATTTTGTAGAGAGCAGCACAGTAGAATGGTTCACAAAACATGTTGCTGGTGACTAAAAAAATTCCATACCAATTATATGGAACTGGTTTGGATTTTGAACAATGGACTCAAACAATGGTTGTGAACAATGGTTGCCATAGGTAGATCTGGCACATCTGGAGGCAAAACAATACTTTTATATGTTTAACCATCTCACATTTATGAAGAAGTTGTTTCATGTCACTAGATCAGCCAAACTGTCATCAGTCCTCAACCTGATTATCCTCATGAGTCTTGGAGTTCAAGGCATAGCATGGAAAATGTTTGCTTCTGACCTGGACAAATGATTGTTTCAAGTGATATGAAGGGGGTCCACATCTGCTGTGTGTCCCACAAAGTTATTGGCCACACACTACTGCTGAATTTGACCTCTACATGGACATCCTGAAGATACATGAGATTACTGTGGATGTGGAAACCATGGAGATGGCTTTGGACTGCAATTACCCTGAACAGTTGGTATCTTCAACAAGATAGACTTCATGTTGAAATTAGAATGAATCTCCTGGTTACACAATAACAGTATTTGACCACATAATACATAACACTTTGACACGTTTAACCAGCTCAAAGAAAACACCCCAAAAAGGAATGCCAAAAGCTATATATAACACAAGCTTATGGTCACAGCCAAGGGGTTTGAAAGAGGCATGAGAAAACAGAGAAAACAATTAAGCAGTGGAAAGACACCACTGGCAACATGACATTTTTTTTGGCCAGGGATACAATATCCAGCAAAAAAAAAAAAAAAACAAAAAATATATATATATATATATATATATATATATATATATATATATATATATATATATATAGAGAGAGAGAGAGAGAGAGAGAGAGAGAGAGAGAGAGAGAGAGAGAGAGAGAGAGAGATAAAGATTTCCTTTTAATAAGGCACTTTGGCCATGTTATTTTTTCTCTTTAAAATTATATTTTCTTGTATAGCATATCATCAATATGGATATTAGTTTGGTTGTCCTGTCCATTAACCTTTACAAAAAATTTTAAAAAGCATTTGCCTAGCTGCAGAGGTGGACAAAGTACACAACTTCCTTACTTGACAGTACAGTAGTACAGATACTACTGGTCAAACATTACTCTATTACAAGTAAAACTTGTAAAGGCAGATTTTTACTTAAGTAAAAGTACAGAAGTACTTGTTTTTAAAAGTACTTACGTACCAAAAGTAAATGCCAATGCATTTTATTATTGTTGCATTGTTGTATGCAGTACTTACAGTACCTTTTGTAGCAACCTAGTGAATAATATATGAGGTTTTAGAATGTTACAAAACCTATAGAAATTAAACAACTGAATTGACAAAAAAGACAGGTATAATCATTTTCATTTTTTTATTTGTGAAGTGAATGTTGTTGCCTAGCTATGCACTCTCATCATAAACAAAGCATTCAACATTTTATTCATTCTTATTTATCCAATATAATGTACTATTTGCTTTTAATATAAGTTGTATATATTTCAACATTTCATTTACACCATTTTAATATGCATTTACATTGTTCTTAAGGCTCCTCCCTCCTGTGTGCAATGTGTTGTGGGCAATATTACCCGTTAGAGTGTGGATCATTCTGCAATTAGAATTTCTACCGGAAGTAGTAGACCATCCGGGAATTTTTGGAATACTCTTATCAGCATACTACGATTTGGGGCATATTAATTCTATTTTCCAATACTATTTATGACGGATAGTATGAGGATTTGGATGCAGCATACGTTTTTTGCGTGTTAACTAACATCATTACCAATGCGTTGGTGGTGTATATGCAAAGCTATGGCAACTAGGCAAACAAATACATGAAAAAAACATTGTTTGTTTTCGGTAAACAAAGCAAACATTTAGAAATGAAAAAAATCTTTACTCTTTTCTAAAAACTGGAACATACTGTCTAAGTATGGCCATGGAAGCGCACACTGCGCCGATGATCTGTCTTCGTCCATTTTGCCACCAATTGATCAGAGTTCAAAAAATGACAGAAAACCACTGAACTTCACGACACGTGACGCTACAAGAGTGAAAAAAAATCATTCTCTGATTAACATAACTACTTTCTACTCAGTGACCTGGACAGGAATGTAGTGGAGTAAAAAGTACAATATTTGTCTTTCAAAAGTAGTGAAGTTAAAGTAACAAGTTTCCAGAAAAAATAATACTCAAGTAAAGTACAGATACTCAAAAAGTGTACTTAAGTACAGTACTCAAGTAAATATACTTCATTACTGTCCACCTCTGCCCAGCTGTCAGAGATCAAGATCAAGTCAGGATCTTGTGATCTCTCTGGGTTCTTCCACATCACCCCATGACTAAACCCCCTACACTGGCTTCTTGTGCTTGCCTGCATCATCTTTAAAACTTTGCCTACAAAGCCAAAGACCAGTGTCCACGTACCTTAAAGCACTTATAAGTCCTCACTCTGCACCGTGCTTCTCCTCTAGCACGGTTCATTTGGTGTAACCATCTTTCAGGATACAAGACATTCAATAAGACTCTCTCTGCTGGCATCTAGGTGGTGGAATGAATTCCCACTGGTTGTCCAAACAGGGGGTCACTGGGTCACTGTCTGACTTGAGTTGAAAGACCTAATTCTTTGCTAAGAAGTCTTTAAATCGACAGTGTATAAGGAAATCTGCTAATTGTCATAAATGAAAACGTAAATTTAACCCCCAAATCTCCGGGCCTGGTAAGAAGATTTTTGCATCAAGCATTCTTCAATAATTCTAACTTTAATCAAACCCCAAGAAATCATCCCAAGTGTTTAGAAAGAGCAAGGCATGTGTACTTTTCTCATAAATACTCATATTACATAACTCATCCATTGTCAGACACTACAATAACTCAATCCCAGGTTTATTCCTTATCATTCACATAGAACAAAGCAGTTAAAGAATATTGCTCTAAAACAGGAATTATCAGCTGTCCTTACCAGCATCTGCTGAATTTTACTTAAATCAAAAGTAGGAGACCTTTGTACCTGCATTGATTAGTGTGTCAAAACATACATTTCAGCTTGACTCACTGTGTATATATCAAACTGTCAGACAATGAGACATCTCTGTTTTCAGCAAACTGGTTAATGACTAGAACTAGCATTATCATACACTTCAGAAATCAGTATACAAGGAAATACATATACCACACAAATGCAAAAAAAATCAAGTTAATCAAGTGACAGTCAAGTGTTAATACCCCTCGATCAGTCAGCACTTGAACAAATGAAACACCACGTGTATTCACCATGCTTGATTTCAGAATTGCATAAAGGTTGAGAAGGGGACAAGTTGAAAACCACATTTTGTATCCCATCTAGCCACTACAAATATCTTGCAATGCTATATGGTTTGGTCAGTGCCCCTCCAGTTATTCATAAATATGTAATTGATGTTCTCAGGCTCATAGCATATATTGATCAAATTCTGACATACTACTCTTGTTTCCTTTAGGGTCCTGAAAGCAGTTCTAGATATAGATTTTCTACTTTTTGTTAAACACGAAATGTCAGTTTCATCTTTATGAAGTGAATAGGATATCTTACAAACTACAATCATTCATAGATGACTTCAAAGCATATCACAGACCAACAGAAATTCTTGAGGAGCATTTCTTTGCTCAGCAAGAGTGCTTCTAGTTGGGTCATCCAGAGGGTGTACATGCATGTAATTGTCCACTTGAGTTCCTTTTCTGGAAGGTCATTTAACCAGGCCACTTTCTCAAGAATTGGTACTTCTGGGAAACAAATTAGTTTACTATTTCCAGATTACTTTACTCCAGATTAGTCAGAACTATGAGGGTGGTGGTCTGAAGCTCCAGAATTCTTTCCAACACGCACTTGATATTGGAGGATGGTGGAGTATTGAAGCACTCTGGAGTCTGAAACCTGGTCTGTGAGAGAATACCCAAGATGGAAGGCAGTATAGGCATTAGGGTGGGCTGAAGTGTTCATCTGTGGGCTTAAAACTCTGGTCTGGGAATAGGTATGTTTTTCTGTAGGATTGTTGTCTGCCTCTGGAATAGTTATCTTCTGCTTTGACCGGGACATAAAATGTTGGCGCTCTGTGCTTTCAATGAGCATGGTGGTAATGACGGCTTGGTTGAAAATACACTAACAGTATCTAAGGCACTGATGTGTAGATGATCCAGTTGAGGAATGGGGTAGCCAAAGCTTCTGCCATAGTTGTTTTCTAGAGTATTCTACTCTCTTCAAACATGTTGCATGTTCTTGTGTTGTGTCTGCCAATTTGCCAACACAGATACCAACACCTTACTGCAGTACTACCAATATCCAGAAAAAATATCACTGACACTGCAGATGGTCTTTTTTCATCTAAGCATCTGCCCCCGAGGCCGATCTGCATATTCCTAATCAAATCAGAATGCTGTAATAACATACAAAGGCACATCTTCCTTATATTAATGACAACTGGGAACTTTCTCAATCTGAACTACTAACCACCTCAGAGCATTTATGAGATTTGAAGAAATTGACAGAAAAAATGGATGCTAATAGAAGACACTTGTTTGGTCTATTTGTGTATATAAAAAACTATAAGTAGCTTTTTAAAAGATAGAATTCTTTAGCTAATGTTTCATGTATTTTACTAGTAGATGAAGGACAGAGCCCACCTTAAGCTCATCTTAAAGCACACTTATAACACACAACCATTTTCTGTTTTTTTGGGCACCACCATGTTGAAATGTCAGAGAGCCCAGACAAGCCAGAGCTTTTAAAAATGGACCTCAGTAACAATGCAGCATTACTATCTAGAATAGCATTCCCATAAAACTGTGGGAGCTGTGAGCCATAAATCTGACCTACAAACCAAATGAATGGCATTAATTAATGTAGACCTACTAAATATTTATGTCCATATATTGTTCTTGTAAAAAGTTTAAACGAGTTACAAAAGTAACTAAGATTATTAATATTTAGTTCAATGTTTATGCCCTATGGGAAATGCCTTACAAAGCAGTGACAAATGCAGCTTAGAAAAACTTGCTGAGCAAATAAATGCAAATAACCAAAAACAAACCACATTTCTTACGGTGTTGTTCTCCTCTTTTATTAAAGCATACTGGAGTCAATGCTGCTGCTGCTGTATTCTCTTGCATCGTCTCAGTATTAGTCGGTAAATAGTGAGACAATCCACCCACAGATATGACACAGATAAGTAGGAACATCCCTTAAATTAACATTCCTTTAATCCTCTTTAGACGTGCTTGGCAGAGCAGCAGAGTCTGTATCCAGACTGTGCTATGTGTGGCTTCATTCATAACCTTAAACAAGCTGCATATTTATGCAGTATAGCTGTATAGGTATCATTCGATCTAATTCAAGTCTAGGTTAAGTCTCAATCAGCAACTAGTGAAGCAAGGCCATTGCCTCAGGACTGAGTTCACAAATAAAGGCTAGATTGTGATTAGTGGATGGAGCGGCCCAGGCAAAGCTGCTGCTGTTTGTTGTTGCCTTTGGCTGCCTCAGTAACTTCAATTTCTTGTTACACATCTAAAATGGCTTTAAGATTCATGTCTATACTGTTTCACAGAAAGTTTTTAGAAAAGGCAGTTCATGAAAGGTGGGGGGTTTTCATTAGATATTTGGTATGTATCAGACTCTAAATGTTGCACAAATCCAGGGTGCCAGTGAATAAGCAATAGTTCACTCATTGTCTGATCTTAACACTCCAGGATCCAGCCCACAGCGCACAGTTCAAGAGTAATGCCTCAGATCCATGAGCCCTCTAAGCTATACTTATATTTAATCATAGGGTTAAAGTCAAAGTTGAAGTTATGTATGAATGCTTTTTTTTGTTAATTACATCCTTTGACATCACTTGATACTTTTCTGATGCTAGAGGGCTTTAACTATGAGCAATAATTAAAATAAAGCAGTTGCAATCAAGGTCACAGATAAAGATTACCAATGTGCTATTCACTAAAAGGATACAGAAATTAATTCAAGACCCAGGCCTATGAAAATAGGAAAGAGTCATTTCAAATGATTTTACACGGATTATAATGTACAAAACAAAAGAAAACTTTGCAGAGTAGTAAAAAAAAAAGAATTTCTTTTGAATTCTTTATATGTTATTATTTCTTCTAAAAGGAAAACAAAACCCTAACCCTGTGATTTTAAGATGGAACAAGACATTTATGCTAGATTTTAAGGCTAAATATACTGCATATATATCTGAGGGATGACACACATCAACAGTTTTACACATGAAGTAGGAAAGTATTGTGTTTGTGGACTGTGTCACCCAGACTTGGGTGAATGGATACTGACTTGGGGAAAATATATCCTGATTGAGCTAAGGAAGTGAAAATGAAACACCATGCTTCATGATCAATTTGATCAAATCTAAGCTGAGCACAGCTGAAGCTTTTCTGTCTCCAGACACATCCTTGGGCTTAGGTTTATAAATAGTGTTTGGGCTTTGTGAGGAGGACACTAACCGGAAAGTTCAGTTTTCTTTGGGTCATTTGCTCGAAAATAGGATATTATATAAGTGAAGCCATAAACACAAACTATTTCTAAAATGGACTTAACATAAATGCCTGCAAGGAACATGCAGAAAATATGGGCAGTGCACACCATTTGGATGGCATTTATAGTACATATGACTTTAAAAAAAAAAAAAATCTATTTATGAAGTTGAGGTTTTAGTCATCTTATAGAGAAGTGCTTTTAAGCATATCCTACCCCATTTCAAAAACCTTTTATCCGGTTTGACTCTTATTACACTTCCTATGCAGTAATAAAAGCTGAGCTCATTTCAATTTTGTCACAGATAAAAATATCCAAACAAAGCATTCATCAACTTCCCAATAATATCATCTCTGACAAGGCATTTAAATCTAAATGCATATTGAACTCAAAAAAGCAAGACAAATACAGTGCTTTGGTGCTGCACATAACTCTAACGCTGGCTACTGGAGCGTACAAATACATTCAGCAAGAGAAATTCTCCGTATTAGTGGATTTCTATCATAATCTCACATCGTGCTGATTACAGTTGACGTTTCATTTCGGTTTTAGATGAATGGCAATGGGAATGCTTTAGCGTCATATGAAACACATACATAAAATACAAAAGAGTACACAAGCCCTATTGTAAGAAATGCTAGACATTGTAATGTAGGCTTAAGCTGCAAGACACAATACAGGAATTTTATATCATTGTAAAGATTATTCGGCATCACTGACATTATCAGTATTTTATTATTTACCTTATTATTATGATATAATTAATATTATTACATTAACATTCTGATTATTTTATTTTATTATAATGAAAAAATAACAGTACCTATTAATAAATTATATTGATAAATTATAAAATATAAATGATTTAAATATAAATGATATTTATTGATTATATTTCATTATAACGTTTTATTATGAGAATTTCAACGCATAATCCTCTAAAGAAAGTTAGCTAATTTATTGTTTTTACTAGATAGCATAATTTAAATTACTATTATTTCACAAAATACCATGATAATTTGAAAGCCCCCCTTTCAAATGATCAAAAGCCCACCTTTTTTTTGTAACTGGACCCCATTTTTTCTTTGCAATGAAACACTTCAAGACAGAATTTGGTTTATTTCTATAAAAATGCAGGCCAAAATACTCTAGTTCTAGTACATTAGTGACTTAAACCACTTCTGAAAACCATAGCAGGGTTGCAGGATCAAGCTCGACCAACCTCATTTAGTTTTTTTGTTGTTTTTTTTTTGGTTTTCAAATGATTGACAGGTTTAATCAGGAGTGCTCGGCTTTGTTGGAATAAGATCCTACAGCCATAATGGCCCTTTGCATTCTGTCTTCAAATCTAGCAGTTTAAACACCAATTAAAATTTCAAAATACGTGTGGGATTTCGTAAAGGAGTGTAAGATCCCTGCTATATGTTTCCTATGAAGACCTGCGTGGTGTGTGTTTGGTAAAGGAGGACTCAGAAGACAGATGTCTGTTGTTTTGGTTTTCTTTTTTTCTCTTCTTTCTTTTTTAAAAACAAAGTGGTTTTCAACACACATGCTTATGAAATGATCAGATCCTTCATTCAAAAGTACAATCAGCAGACTCCTTTTTGTTCTTTAATGCAAAAAACAACAATAAAAAATATAATAATTTTTAAAAAATATATCACAGGACAAACAGGTCACAATTTCACCAGATTCAGTTTCAAGTTTTGTGTGTGTTATGTACAGCTCCATCAATCTCTGGCTCATCACCCCTATTTGAACAGAAAACCCTAGCTATCAGTAGGCTGCCAGAAAAAAACATACAGATGATTACAATCATGCATTACCTGCCTCCTTCATACTTAAAGTCCAGAGAGCAATATCATAAAAGTGAAAGAACATAGTCTTTGTTACATGACTGTCTCTATATCCCTGTATAGATTACTGCCTGATTATTGCACTAATCTAATCAAATGATTATTATTTTATTGAATATTGTCCCATGCTTATTGTCTTCATAATTCATGTGTTTAGATATGTTCTCTAATAAACTCAGGGATCTTCCTCATGACAATAATTGCACACAAGTTGACTCCATTCAGCCGAGGAGGTCAATATGTATGTGATTGTTATTATTACTTTATATATAATTTAGCAAACTATATTGTTTGTTCCCTCTACTTCACTATTATGTGATGTATATTTCTTTTAGATGCATGACATAATCCCAATGAAATCCATCTCAATTCCAGTCTGTAACATTACAAATACGGAAAAGTTCAAGGAACTGTGGATACATACAAAGCACTGTATCTAAGCTAAAGCTATGTAGCTGCTGTAAATCATATACTGCATACAGTCCCCTGTACTGATTCAGGAACAAGTAAAAAAAACAGAATAAATCCAAGCAGCTAGATTTTGAATTAATAATTTGAGCTAAGTCATGATGTCTTTCAGATCCGTCAATCAAAAATACAGTCGGCGGATTCTAAGCTGCATTTCTCCTGTGGTTTTTTTTTTTGGTTTTTTTTAGATTAAACTCTTCACTTGTTTTAAACTCTAAACACGACTTGTTTTTTCTCTGCAACAGTGAAATTCTAAGACATGTCAATAACTTTGCACCACATGCCTTGCCTTTCATGAACTGGAATGAATAGAAAGTTTATCCATTCTTCTTTGGGGTTTTTTCTCTCTTTCTTGTTAGCAGAAGAGCAGGTGCGAATGTCTGATAAGAAACACTAAAACAATCGCTCTACTCACTTAATTGTAATTGTGTTGACATACCCAGAAAAATAAATATGTAGATTTAGGCCTAAATGATTCTATTATTATATTATTTAGGCTTCATTTAATATGTAAATATATATTTAGGCCTAATCCAGACTGACATGGATTTACAACAATTTTCCACTCTAAGATAAAATGGACAGTGGTTATCATTGTAGGAAAGCTGTAGATTTTCAGTGGACACAATTTTACTCAGGCTGCAAAATTAAAAAGCTGCTGGCTCAAGCAGTTCTGGCACAAATGTCAACAACGACAGCCAGTAATTGTAGTGCTCTCTTAAATGGACATTATGAGATTATATTGATCCGACTTCTGAGTGTATAGAATATTTTTCCCTACATGGTCTCACCATACATAGCTGACACACAAAAAAGGCAAATACTACTTAATCACTAATAAACAAAGACTGATAAAATGTCCTATTTGCTAATTTGTTAATTTCAGTAATTGTGTTATCAAGGGGAGCGTCATGGTGGAGCTGGAGCCTACACTGGAAATGTTTGGCGCAAGGCAGAATACATCCAGGGTGAAGCACTGGTTCATCACGGGACACCACACACACACGCACACACACACACACACACACACACACATTCCCACACATTCACACTAATTTAGTTAATTTAGTGTTTTGAGAATTTGTAGTTTTTAATAACTATTTCCTACTAGGAGCAATGTATTCTTAGAAAACGTCCAAAAAATCAAAAATGGTTCATTTTTCCCCACAAATGTTTGTATATTCAAAGTAAATGTTGATATCAAACCCACTTCTGCTCTATGTGATGCTCCAAGTGCTTGTTCTCTAACATTTGAAGGTATTATCTTCAACCGCTACAATTCTGTGTAAGGTTATCCAACAGAGGGAAAAACACACATCTCACACTGAAAGTCAAAAGAGTCCTGACTCGTTTTATATCAGACTTGTGGCCATAAAATCATTCATTTGTTTATACTGATTGAAAATGACCCACAAGTCGATTTATGGAATGCTGGTGTACTTTTAAAAGAAAGTGGTTAAACTTCTATTAATCACAGAAGTCACTGGATCCTGTTTTATTTAGTGGTTTATTTCCCAAAAATACAGCCAAACCAAGACAAACTTTTTTTTTGTCCAAAAGATTGACTGATTTTATTTGAAGTGCTTTTTGCATTCTGTCTAAAAAGTCACGCAAACTTTATTTTCATTTTCAGTTTAAACAACTAATAAATTCAGAATAAGTGTGAGAAATTCAGAATAAGTGTGAGAAATTCAGAATAAGTGTGTGAAATACATGATGATCACAGGGCTCACACACACACACACACACACACAAACACATTCACATTATTTAACTTAACCTGTTTACTGTAGCCAGTCGACTACCTGGATGTTTTTGCACATAAGAGAGAAACTGTAGAAATAGAGCAAAACCTAAGGTGGGAAAAAAACTAAAACCTCTGTAGAGACATGTATTAATAACTTGCCTTTAATAAATTGCTCTTTAGTTTAGTCAGCAGTCATACAGCATATAATCCATTATTACACTAATATTATGCACATATTATAGTGCATATATATGCCCCAAAATTTAACACAATTCTACATATATGCATTTTGCTATACTTTTATAGTTTTTTACAGATTTTTTCTTACCTGTGCAGTGAAATACTATTTTTATTGTAATTCTATTTTATTTGTTACTGACTCAGTCAAAAAATTATTTAACTGCATGTTCACTGTGTACAATTTTGTACGTGACCAATAGAATTTGAAGTTGAATCACTAGTATGTCAGATTTTCTCCTCTGTATTCAATTATTTTTTTAATTATTTCTTTTCAGATTCTTTGTCTTGTGGGAAACTTCATCATTGACCATTATTAAAACTTTCCAAAGAGCAAGAATTTCCTAGAAAAAGCGAATTTTGGTACAAAAAGTGCTATCTCGTCCGGTTAAAATATCCAGAAATGTTAATGAGAATAAAATTCTATCAACAAACATGCTATTGACCAAAATAATAGAGTTTATTAAAGTTAGGATTCGTTTAAAAGATTAGATCAAACTGCCAAAGATTAAAGAGACCATACTCCCATTACATCCATGAACAATGTGTGTAAATATCTTTCTTTTCAAATGAGTCTTAAAAATCCTCTAGACACGTCAGCTTTGTTGCTGATTCATTCTATCAAACTGTAAAAACCATGGCGTGGGCCTATATAAAAACATTCTAACAAACCTACACCTACACAAAATAAACAACTGCACATTACACTTCCACCCTCCCCAAAGGGCAGAAATACAATTTCTTTGGGAGATGAAAGAGTACAAAAATCAGTTTACTTCCTACGCTTTCTATTCAGAGAGAGACAGTTAATGGATGCACGCTGATAAAAGGTCGTGGCGTTTAAAGCGAGATGGGTAATTACTTCAAAACATTCTGAGCATTAATGCAGCTACCTTTGACAAATGCATGCCCACTTCCCCGAATTCACTCCTCTACAGCTGCTCATTGCAGTCGAAGCATGACAGAGCAGGAAAACGTGTCGCACCAACCGACTGACGTTTCCTGTCGAATGCTTCTTTACTTCACTCTCAGCAGTCCGCCACTCCTGTGACTTCTAAACGTTCTCTTTTATTCTATACACAAGCACTAATTATCTTTTACAATCTTCCTCCAACAGGGACAGAGACTTCAGATTAACTATTCAGCTCATTCAGATCATTTATTTCCACAGAACTCAAGCTCTGTCTCTGAAATAGAATAGTTAGCATATGCCCTGTTTTCTTTTTTTTTAATATTACTCCAGCATATAAATCACTGGATGCAGTGCCGGACCCAAGCCCGGAAAAATGGGAGGGTTGCGTCAGGAAGGGCATCCGGCGTAAAACCTGTGCCAAGTTGTTGTGCGGACCAGTTGGTCCACTGTGGCGACCCCGAACAGGGAGCAGTCGAAAGCAACCTAACCTACTCCAGCATATAATTCACCTCATACTCAAGTCAAATATTTTTGTCCTCTACTATTGAAAAGAGAGGCATGGTTCTCTCTTATGTCGTTCCATTCCATTTCATTGTCTTATCCGATCTATTCTCAGGTCAAAGGGAGCCTGTGCCTATCTCATGCATCATCGGGCATCAAGGCAGGATACACCCTGGATGGAGCGCCAGCCCATCGTAGGGCACACACACACACTCATTCACTCACGCAATCACACACTACGGGCAATTTAGAGACTCCAATCAGCCTAGAAGCATGTCTTTGGACTGTGGGAGGAAACCGGAGCACCCGGAGGAAACCCACCAAGCACGGGGAGAACATGCAAGCTCCACACACACAGTGAGTGAGACCGAGGTGTGCGGCAAACGTGCTAACCAGTAAGCCACCGTGCCTCCTCTTTTAAGTCGTTTTTAATAGAATTATTATTTGGGGCCCTGATGTCTTGATATAAGAGGACCGTTAATGTTCTCCATAATGATGAGAGGAGATTAAAATCAAGTGGTCAGGGAATAGCAGCCAAAGCAATGGGAACCTCTACGGATCACATAATACGTGCTCTCTTTGGAGCCTTTTAGACAATCCTGACCCAGAATAAATTTAAATGTTAAATAAATTCAACCCTCTCCATAACACCATGACAACAGGTAATATGGTATAGATGGATCTCAAAACTGCACACCACTTAACTGCTAAATAGCCCTGACCCTTCTAGGTCTTGGCATTGATTAATTGTATAATTTAGTGCAACTTTGAATAAAAGAATGGAGCAGAAATGCCGTGTAATCCCTCTGTGGCTGATTTGATTTGCTCGAAGAAAAAAAAAAGCTGGCTTGTATTTGAAACAATGCGGCATTTCCCAAATGGGACGAATGAAAACACAGCCACAGAACTGCTTCACCAAGCAAACCCATGTGGAAATGGTTCAAAGGTTTTTTTGTTGTTTTTTTTTTTAAGAAAAGGCAGAGGTAAAGTGTATTATATTTGCGTATTGAAAGCCAAATATAAAAACATCTCCATAAAATTCTGCATTTTACTGTCTGTTGCATGCGACCATTCAACAGTGTATTATCAACTAATTCAATAGTAACTAATATGTTAATAGCATATGTTAAGGTATCTGAGTACAGATTGGTATTAGTATCATTTATGATAAATGTCCTTGTATATAATACAATGAGATTAAGTGTGGCAACTCTCAGACACTTTCGTGACACTCATTAAAGGAATTGCAATTAAGAAATTTAAAGAAAGAAAGAAATTAAGATCTAATAAACATCAGATTACAGAAGATTGCACATGTATAGATTAGAATAGAATGTAATAGAATAGCCTTTATTTGTCACATGTACATAACACAGTGAAATTCTTTCTTTGCATATCCCACTTTTGGAGGTTGGGATCAGAGTGCAGGGTCAGCTATGATACAGCGCCCCTGAAGCAGTGAGGGTTTACAGTGTATATAGAGAATTAAAACCCAGCTGAGGGACGGTGGTAGCTCAGGTGGTTAAGGCTCTGGGTTGTTGATCAGAAGATCATGGTTCAAGCCCCAGCACCACCAAGCTGCCACTGTGCTCCATGGGCACTGTATCATGACTATCCCTGTGCTCGGACCCCAACCCTCCAAGGATGGGATATGTGAAGAAAGAATTTCACTGTGCAGTGTATGTGTTACGGCCGGTAGTGTCCGGCAGGATGGAACAGACTCAACGCGAGGGTAGACGTCGACAGGGGTTTATTAACAGAAGAACATGAAACATAGAACAAACACACGACACTACTCACGGCACTTCAAACGAGGACTAGCAAATCATAGAGACACAGACACCACTATAAATAAGGAATGTATTTACAGGGAACATTGGGAACAGGTGAACAGATGCAGGAACACATTAGGATAAGGCGGGGCTAAAACTAACACATGGCATACATAAACAAAAACAGACATGACAGGACAACCCCTGCTGAAAGCCCCCTAGTGGTCCTACAAAGGATCTTGCCCACCATAACAGTATGTATATGTGATAAAATAAAGGCTTACATTTAGGTGTACAGCATTTGGCAGATGCTCTTATCCAGAGCGACTTACAGAAGTGCTTTGAAGTCTCTAACATTAATGAGTACATCCTAATACTGGTTCAGTAGGTCAGGCATTATAAATACTTTCAGTCCAAACACTCTATTGGAAGGAAATATAGCAAGAAATTGATTTTTTTATTTTTTATGTGTTAGTTTAAGTACTTCAGGAAAAGGTAAGTCTTTAGACATCATTTGAAGACAACCGTAGCTGTTTGGACATCTAAGTGAAGTTTATTCCACTACTTACTGTATGAGCTACAATGGAGAAGAGTCTTGATACAGGTTTTCCTTGTACCATGAGAGATTTTGGGATAAGTCGAGCAGTGCTGGAGGATTTGAGGTAGCATGGTGCAGTGTGGGGTGTGATAAACACCTCTAATTAAGCCCTGTGAACCTCAGGGATGTGGTAGTTCAGTGAGTAGGACAATGGAATATTCATCAGAAGGCTGTGAGTTTAAATCCTACCAATGCATAACAACTACTCCTGAGCACTCGAACAATGCCATACGCCCTTAACTGCTCGGTTCATTCATTCATTGTCTACCGCTTATCCGATCTATTCTCGGGTCACGGGGAGCCTGTGCCTATCTCAGCCGTCATCGGGCATCAAGGCATCGGGCCTGGAGGGAGTGCCAACCCATCACAGGGCACACACACACTCATACAGTCACACACTATGGGCGATTTAGAGATGCCAATCAACCTACAATGCATGTCTTTGGATTGGGGGAGGAAACCGGAGTACCCAGAGGAAACCCCCAAGGCACGGGGAGAACATGCAAACTCCACACACACGGTGGAAGCGGGAATCGAACCCCCAACCCTGAAGGTGTGAGGCAAAACGTGCTAGCCGCCAAGTCACCGTGCCACCCCTAACTGCTCAGTTATATAGCTGTAATTCACTCTAGATAAGAGTGTCTGCCAAATGCTGTTGACGTGTCTTGTTTGTCACTTTGCTTTCCATATCCAAGCTCATAGTTTTTGTGTTTTGCCACTTTGGCTTGTGCACAATGCACACACACATTCACACACATTCACACCTACAGGCAATTTAATGTAGCCAGTCACCTTCCTACATGTTTTTGCACATAAAGGAGGAAACCGAAGAAATAGGAGGTAACTTATAGTGAGAAATATTAGAATCTCCAGACAGACACGTAATAATAACTTGCATTTAATTAGCTGGCTAATTTGGTTTTTACTGTTTGTACTTTTTGCATCTTCCACAAGGTCTCCACCTTCATCTGCCACCTCTATGAATTCTCTGAATCTGTATATTGAAGGGCTATAAACTTTGCTTATATTGTTTTTTTTTAAACATTTAATTATAAAGGCATAATTTCTAGATCACTAGAACTGTGAGACAGTTTATCATTTATTTTGGGATTTCACATTCCTAGCAAAAGTTTCTTTTTAAAAAAATTTTTCTAATCTGTGCCACAGCTCCTTTAATATAGCAGTAAAGAAGAAATCGCACAGTCTTCCAATCATCAAGACTTTGGTAGGTCACTTTAATGCATTTCAGCATCATATAAGAGACTGAGACTTTTTAAACGACCTACAGCGCCCATTAAAACCATTGCATCAATCCAGATGAGCTGAGCATGATGAATCCCTCACATCCATAAAACCTGCACCGTTTTTAGACTTTATATAAATCCATAGACATGATTTAAAACCCCACACACAGACTGTGAACTCATAGAATACTGTATAATGATGTTAGCAACATTAGTGATGTTTAAAGGTAAGGAAAATTAAAAAAAAAAAAAGTTATCTTTTTAATCATTAAGTGAACAGAACATATAATTAAACAGGTGAACAGGAAGTGTGTCATGGCATTCGACAGATGGTTGTTATACGTGTGAATTCTAGGTATTACTGTATTTCCTCTGAGAAAATGTAAATGTTAAGATAGCAAAGTAGTACAAAGCTTGAGTCTGACACACACACACAAACACACACACACACAGTCAATGTTCCCAAAAACGCTGATTAGTTGTGAAAACTCATGCCTGAAAAAAACAAGGTTATGGTCATAATGGTAGTAACTTACAAATAAGCCAAAATAATATGTGAATATAGTAATATAGTACAATTTATTTTCCACATTTGTGTGTAGGTTTTTAAATGCTTGTAGAAAAGAAAGTTTAAAAAAATCACTAAAAAAGTCAAAGCATTTGACATTTTTAAATAGCATTGTAACTGTAGGAATCATTAGTTATAGTATGATTACCACAGGAAATTTGACCATGAACATCATAAAATACGGCAGTTGAAAATCATTGATCTGGGGATGTTTTGTATGTCTTGTGAAGGTCTTCTGACATTAGAAGAAGTTGCTTTCGGCTGCTCCCTGTTCGGGGTCGCCACAGCGTACCAACTGGTCCGCACAACAACTTGGCACAGGTTTTACGCCAGATGCCCTTCCTGCCGCAACCCTCCCATTTTTCCGGGCTTGGGACCGGCCCTGCATCCAGTGGCTGGGGTTGAGGCATTGGCTGGGAATCGAACCCGGGCTTTCCGCATGATAGGCGAGTAACCTACCACTGAGCCACCAATGCCTCTGTAGAAGGGTCTTCTGACATTGATGTTTTTATATACTGTACTTATGTCATTTTAGCCCAACTATTTGTCTCTGCCAGGAGGTTAATCTTTATCTGTAACTGTCTTTCAAAATGTTAATAATTCCCAAACAATACACTGTGAAATCATTTGAACCAAATAATTTGCTCAACTGGAACCATTTTGAAACCAATTAACCAATAATGACCAAACAATCTAAACTATACAGTAAAAATAAATAATTAACAATATAAAATGTTGTGCATGTAGTCCTAGATCTTAATAGTTCTCTACCCTTGTTAGATGCTATAGGAGAAGCTTTCACCCCAGTTTCATACCACTGCTACTCTGATGACACTCAACTCCTCCTCCTCTTTTCTCCTTCTGACTCCCTCATGTGTGTGTGCACAGGTCTCAGCATGTCTGCCAGACATCTCATCATGAATGGCAGCTCAATGGAAACTAAATTCCAGCAATTCGGAGCTGCTATACCTCCCTGGAGATACAGTGCATGTCAAGATCTCATGAGCTCCCTAGACAACTGTTGGATATCACCATCTGTCACTGCAATGCAACCTTGGGGTAACCATGGACAACCAACTGTCCTTCACACTCCAAACTGATTCACTCATGTAGGTTTCTTTTCTACAACATTAGGAGGATCTGGACTTTCCTATCCATAGAGGCCACTGTGGTGCTTGTTTTACTGCAACTTGTTCCTGGCGGATCCTCCTCTCCCACCATCCAACATTTGTGACTGATCCAGAATGCAGCTGCATGGCTTGTTTTCAAGTTCTCCTACATCACACCATTGCTACACCCTTTCCACTAACTTTCTGCAACTTCTTACTTCAGACTTCAAACCCCGATGCTGGCCACAAAGCCCAAACAGATTAGTGGCCACCTGCATTAACACACTTATCACACCTCACTCATTACCACACGCATTAACACACTTATCACACCTCACTGTGCTCTGAGAATCTCTGATTCTCTAGCACTGAAATGGACCTGTCATCCTTCAGACTACAAGCAAGGCACGCAACAAGACTCTGTCCTGACACCCGAACTGTGATACGAGGTTCCTATTGCTGTTCGAACAGCTGAACCTTCAAATAAAATTAAAGGAGCTTTCACACTGGCAGTTTAGTCTGAAACAGAGCATGGGTTGCATGAATTAGAATGAGCATGGGTTGCATGAAATTAATAATGTGAAGGCTGTTATAGGTTCACACTTTCTCAGGAAGTAAAGTAACCTGAGTGTGTTTCAGTTGATGATGAAATCAGTAGTTTCCACAACACACATGTAGCATGAGTGGCAGAGGAACACAGAAGAGGTGAGACACCTTACTTTGCATAATAGCACCAAAATAATAACAAAACTAAAACATGGTGAGTCACATGGAGTTGTGTTCTCTATGTTTGTGTATAAGTTGAACACAAATGCGAAACTAGTGAGGCTGAAACCAGGCCTGTGCTGTGCGGGTGCCAGGAAAAACCACACTTGGATTCTGACCGCAGCAAACGTGCCCAGTGTGAAACCCCTTAATGACCTACCTCTTCATCAAGCACTTAAATGAGCAGTTATTATTTATGTTTTTTTTTAATGTATGTGTTTTCAAACTGCACAAACCTTCCCAACAGGGTTTTAGACTGATGCTACCCTTAGTCCCTGACCTGGTGAACTAGCATGAGGATGCGACAATGCACTTCTGTAAGTTGATCTTGGTTACGAGATGCGTATCATAAACGCTGCAGATGTAACTGTAATCTCAGGGATTTTATCCTCTCTGGTAGAGGCTTGACCAAGAGTAATGCAGTGAAAATTATAAGAATAAAAATTGTGTGAAAAGTTATTCTAGTAAGTATAACTAGCAAGCTATATTAGTAAAACTGCAAAGTCTGAAGAAAATAATAAGTATTTTATCCCATTGCAGCTTTCTGTTTAAGATTGCATTAGATAATGTACTTTTCCCGTTTTTAGATTCTGTTGAGCTTTCTGAAGCCGTACACGTTCAAAATTGATGTATTTCACCCTTCACCTTTCCTAAATGGTGTTCTAACCACCTAACCATTTTGGTCTAGTTTCAGCTGCTGTTTCACAGTCTGTATAAAACATTATTAAGTCAGTTTAACACATTCAGTGTTAGGGAGAAGTGTGGACCTTTTAATGAATCATCAGTTTGGAAATGAGCTCTGGGCCTCTGCATTATGCTTTGTACACCAGATGATACAATAGTTTTATGATAAGTCAGCTTTTATCTGCTTTACTTCTTGAGACAGCACTTAATAGACCTTTCCATCAAACTATTAATTAGAGTCCTATCCCTTTTCATTCCTGTTCTATAGTTTATAACCTCTCTCTTTAGGTACAGTAGTCAAGTGGGAACATCAGAACCTACAGCCTCTAAATCTTTCTCTTTTAATTATCTTGTAGGCGTTCATGGCTGCCCATCAGCGCAATATCATTTAATAATTGAGCAGATAAATGTTGCCTCATGTGCAATCATCTGGAGTAATGCTGTCATACTGTATACACCAATTCCTAAAGGCGGGTCACAACGGCCCATCTAAGTTTCACACCGCTCCTTTAACTGTAAATTGTATTTAGTAGGTGTGACACCATCTGGGTATATTACTGTATTCTCAAAGAAACGTTGCCAGTGAAGACTAAATCACGCTTGCCTCTCCCCACAGAACACAAGTCTAATGCAGTGCTCTCAGTGACACCTCTTCAACACAACTGTCAGTAAGCATGTTTGGAGAAAACACTGACAAACACTAACAATGTGCTGTTACTGCGAGTACAAAGTAATGATGTTAGGAAGGTTTCTGGACCTTTAAAGTCTAACTAGAACCAAGTACCTTTTCCATATATGTAAAATATTATATATATATATATATATATATATAAATATATATATATGTTATATATGTAAAATAATATTTCAAGATATCACTTTCAGTATCTCTAACATTTTTAGTGGTAAGCATGATTGCCTCACACCTCCAGGTTGTATTCAATTCAATTCAATTCCCACCTCCACCTTGTGTGTGTGGGGTTCTCCCCATGCTTCAGGGGTTTCTTTCCTTCAACCCTCAGACATGGCTTTTAGGCTGATTGGCATCTCTAAATTGTCTGTAGTGTGTAAGTGTGTGAGATTGTGCCCTGTGATGAGCCCAGGGTGTCCCCTGCCTTGTGCCCAGAGTCTATGAGATTCCAAGCACTACAGAAAATGGATAGATGGATAGTAAATATTTCAGACAACCATCTCCGCTTTTGCAAATGCACAAACCTGTCTCATAAAAGATGAAGCAACATGGTGTTTATCTTCCAACTGGATAAAGCAACATATTGTTGATATTGCTCCACCGAAAAGTTTTCATCCATCATTTATTCAGTTCATATTAATCCAACAGTAAAATAAACCATTTCAGACAACCATCTCCACCTGGAAAATGCACAAGTCTGTCTAATGGAAAATAAACGAAACATATCATTTGTCTTCAGAATATCTCTCATCTGCCTGGAAACTGGCGCATAAATGCAAAAAAAATGCCATCATAGAAGTGCAGCGGTGTCAGCTAGTCTCACAATAAAAAGTTTGTTCTTCCCATAGCAGCATGTTCTCAGGAGCTGATTAAAAAAAAGTGGATAATGGTTTTAATGGTTGCTTTGGCTTCTGTTGCTGACTGAATGCCAAACTGCAAAGTAGTGTACTAAATTTTATGCCAAGTTTGTACACCATTGAAGATTACCTTTCATCGTACAGGCTGTATTAACTTGTCACTCTATTCAGCAAACTAGTATGAGGTTTGAGACACGAGTCTTTAAATCACAGCAGAAAATTAATTGGTGGTAGAAGTGATGGGCTATATGCATGCTTTTTCAATCAGTATAAACAAATACGTTATTTTATCAACTGATTATTTTAAGTCTGATATAAAGTGAGTCTGTTGGCTTTCAGTGTGAGGTGTGTGTTTTTCCCTCTGTTGAATAACCTTACACAGAATTTTAGTGGTAGATAAAAGATAAAGATAACAAATTTTATCTGCTTATGAACAAGCACTTGGGGCATCTCAGAGAGCAGAAATGGGTTTGATATCAACATTTACTTTGGAGATAGAAACACTTGTGTGAAAAAAACTAACCATTTTTAGTTTTTTTTTTGGAACTTTTCTATGAATATGTTGCCCCTAGTAGACTAGGGAAAAAGAAATACTTATGTAAAACTACAAAGTCCTGAGTGTCTACTTTTATATACGCTTCATATTAATCACCACTGTGGAGCGGGACATGACAAAGACACTCAATGCTGAACATAGACACGACAAAAACAGGAGCAAAAAGAGACAAATAATTCATACAGACACCAAGAATGTCATTTGCACCTACTGCACTATTTTGGCTCTGCAATATTGTGACCTTACTGCTTTCAGCACATCAATGCAGCTACCATTACATCATCACAAAAACCCACCCACAATCTTTATAACTGAAATAGACTGCCGTTAGTGTTTTACTTTGTTTTATGCTTTAATATTGAGGTTAGCTTAACGGGGGGGAAAAATCAATTCCTTTAAAAACACAGTGAGTCACTGACTGGTGATGGGTGTATAATATATCATAAATGATCATTAAACTGGGGGGTACAGTGGCTTAATTGTCAGCTACTTTGGTGCACACCTCCAAGGTCAGGGGGTTCAGTATATCTAAATTGTCCACAGTGTGTGAATGAGTGTGTGAATGTGTTCTGCATTGGGTTAGCACTCTGTCCAGTGTCGCCCCTACCTTGTGCCCTGAGTCCCCTGGGATAGACTCCGGGCTCCCACCTGACCTTGTGTAGGATAAACACTACAGAAGATAGATAAAAGGATGGATGGATGGATGGATGGATGGATG
Organism: Hemibagrus guttatus; assembly: GCA_033459395.1. Classification (NCBI taxonomy): domain Eukaryota; kingdom Metazoa; phylum Chordata; class Actinopteri; order Siluriformes; family Bagridae; genus Hemibagrus; species Hemibagrus guttatus. Next base: position 16,168,269 of record JAUCMX010000024.1, on the reverse strand, counting down.
GATGGATGGATGGATGGATAGATAGATAAATAATAATGTGCTACTATTTCATTAAATCAGAGGTAGTAATGTCTGCCAAATGGACCCACATTCAGGACATGATATCTTATGAGGTAGCTTTGTGGTTAATGTGTTTGATTTCTGTTCAGAAGCTTGTCAGTTCAAATCCCCAGTCCACCAAGCTGCCACTGCTGGGCCCCTGAGTAAGGCCCTTAACCATCAATTGTTCAGTTGTGCAAAATGAGATCGCTCTGGATTAGGATGTCTGCCAAATGCCAAAAATGTAAATGTTGGCATCTCTATGCTGCCTGATTTTCGCCATGAGAAAACTGTCACACAAATATCACAAATTATAGAAAAATTCCTGAGTTTGTAAGTGAAAATCGGTGGTCTGACATTGAATATGATATGCTGGCCAGATTAACCAAAAAAATAATCAACAAACAGGGTCAGAAATTATTAGACCAAAATTTCAGAATGTGATCGCTACATGCTGAATCATGCCTAAAAAGGTCACAAATGGGAGAAATACTGTATTAGAGGATTAGTATAAAAAATCTGCTGTATCATATAATCCAATGTGCAGCACATGTGAACATACATCATAAAGAATTTGACCAAGAATTTATTGCCATCACCTCATACTTCAACCCTAAGATATTTTCATTGTGTAATAGATGAGATGACTTCTCACTCAACCTAAATTTAAGCTACTGGCAACTTCTGGGCTCATGAGAATTATAACCTCATGATTATAACCTCATGGCTGGTCATCTTTGAATAGATAAAACTCTGTGTAATATAATGGCATGATTTAACTGGAAACAATCCCAAATGTGTGACGGACTGGAAAAACCAGTCAAAATGTGACTGAGGCAGAATTCGATTAAACAGCCAAAGAAAAAGTCTGATTTTGGCCAAAATGTTGTACCTTGGCCATCTGCCTGGAAAGATCAAGTTGTGCTGCTAAAAACAGCCAGTCTAGTTTGGCCAGCCAAGTTTGATTTCCTCAAACAGTAAATTTTCATGCTTTGATCAGGTTGTTTACGGCTACATGCTGGAAAAAATGGACACATGTCTTGTTTGTAATCGGATGGATGTAAGTGCTGGTTTCTGCCTTTTCACTTTTGGAGGTTACCAGATTTTAAAATGCTAATGTTTTGTTGTGTTATTTCATCTGCTTGATTGCACAAACTTCCACTCAGAAACCACACACTCTCTTCTCTGATATTTTTCCAATACCTTGTGACAACAAATGCTGGACTGCTAAATCTTACAGTACTCTATTTAACTGAACAGTGGATTTAACCAAGGAGCCTGACACATTCCCTGATTGCCAAAGCCCAAGGAGAAATATCATTCTCTAATCTATTCCATTTACATCAATTCATCACCTTTCTGCTCATTTTGTTTGAGCTCCCCAGGACATTCCAGTGCCTGATGTCCAAAAACTTTATTGTGCCATATCAGCACAATAATCTTCAGTGATTGCTGCGAAAGGCAAATGCAACATCGGAGGCTAGGTCTGAAATTGCTGACATGGGCGACGGACATGTGCTAGAAAAAAAATGTGCTAGAAAAATGTGCTTCACATATGGTGTAGAGTTTGTACGTGATTCCTGTTTGACATTTTGCCTAGCAGTTTTGTGAATTGTGATCAGTCATGGACATAAATGGTAGATTTTAATGGCGACTTCAAGCCAGAGGAGCTTTTGTGCTAGTAGACGTCTGTTCTATTTGCATTTTAAAATGTTCTTCGCTTCAGGCTGTTTGAAAGGAATCAAGAAAAAAAATAAAGATTTGTGGTTCAGCCAAAAGAATTAAATTGAATTGAAAAAAAAAAATGGGGGGTGCATGGTGGCTTAGTGGTTAGCACGTTTGCCTCACACCTCCAGGGTTGGGGGTTCGATTCCCGCCTCCGCCGTGTGTGTGGAGTTTGCATGTTCTCCCCGTGCCTTGGGGGTTTCCTCCGGGTACTCCGGTTTCCTCCCCCAATCCAAAGACATGCATGGTAGGTTGATTGGCATCTCTAAATTGTCCGTAGTGAGTGATTGTGTGAGTGAATGAGAGTGTGTGTGTGCCCTGCGATGGGTTGGCACTCCGTCCAGGGTGTATCCTGCCTTGATGCCCAATGACGCCTGAGATAGGCACAGGCTCCCCGTGACCCGAGAGTAGTTCAGATAAGCGGTAGACAATGAATGAAAAAAGTGGGCATTTCAACACAAATATGAACTATTCCTGCTCCCTAACTCCACCGGCATTACAGCTCATTACATTACAGCAGGGGAAGGTGGACAAAATCCTGCTATTAAAGCATGATTACATTTTAGTCTCAGGAATGAGACTATATACAGTACATGAGCCTGAATGTAAACAAAAGGATGGATGTAAAAATGCCAGGTCAGGTTTTGTGTCCACTTCTACACTGAAAAAAACAACAACTTTGAATTGATTTAATCCAAATGCCTCAGCATCAGTTCTATGTGAGCAATGTGACTGAGAATGGTTTAAGTGTGGATTTTCAAAGCCATGAATAAAATCAAACACCAAACTCACACCTGAGCTAAAATCCAATTAATGCCAAAGTGCTTGTGAAATTTCACACTGTATCTGATTTAACATTAACATTAAGTGAATTGATCACAATCACTCTACATCATTCAATCTGGTAAGTAAATGAGGTTTAGTATAAGCAATGAAATCATGTTTTGTTGAGAAACATAATATTTTTTCTTAAATCAGACTGACCACATGTTCATTTTTTTCAGGGTGCAGGAATCTTAATTTGTTTTGCTCTAGAGACAGTTAATATGAAAAAGTAAGACATGAACCCTATGTTAATGCTAGCTGTACCAGCATGTAGCTATTAAACCCCATGGAGAAGCAGATGGCAGACACAGCTCTGTGGAATTTCTGTAAGAGTTAGTAAAATAAAATTATGTGACATATTGTGAAGAAGAAACTTTGAGGTGGAAAAGCATTGGAAACACTAGCATTTTGAGAATAAAAGTATGGTGAACAGTACTAAATGTATTGTTAGGGAATTGGTATGATTTTGTATGAAATTGGTATGATCTTATTTTATGCAATTGAGGGTCAAGGGCCTTGCTAAGGAGCCCAGCGGTAGCACCTTGGTGGACCTAGGATTCAAACTCACAACCTTCTAATCAGTAGCCCAACACCTTAACCACTTGAGGAATTAATTTGAGGAACTGGAACAAGACACTTACTGTATTTATTTATTTGATTGTTTCTTTGTTTGTTTATGTAAATAAACCTTTAATGTCCACTGTTAATATCCAGCCAAACTTAACACACCGTGTCTTTATGGAGCTCTGTGCTATGTGTACAGTGGCGCTGTCATGCTGGAACAGTGTTTGCATTCCATTCATTCATTGTCTACCGCTTATCTGAACTACTCTCGGGTCACGGGGAGCCTGTGCCTATCTCAGGCGTCATTGGGCATCAAGGCAGGATACACCCTGGACGGAGTGCCAACCCATCGCAGGGCACACACACACTCTCATTCATTCACTGTTTGCAATCCAGTGAAGAGAAATTGTAAAGCAGTAACATACAGAGACATTCGACACAATTGTGTGCTTCAAACTTTGTGGCAAAAGATTAGGGAACAACTACATATGGGTGTGATCATCAGGGGTGCACCTACAGTACTTTTGACTGTATAAGGACAAAAACAAAGTAAACTGCAATGCAGAATCGTTTTGAAGAGGACATTGTAGTTACGTGCTGGTTTTATAAGACAAGTCACCACAATCATGAAAGATTCATACAAAAATGAAATAGAGCTAAAATGTGTTTGTGTCATTTAAAGACACTTCAGTGTGATTCAGTTCATTGCAGATCAGCACGAGGAAATGAATTATGTCTGAACTCTGATGCATTATTCAGAATGAAGCAGTGACTATATTTATTCACTGGCAGTGGAAATGTTTATGTAGATATCAAGGATGGCAGATTGGATCGAATGTTTCCAGTTAAGTCAATGTTTAAAAACCTTCCCAGCTGACTACAAACCAACTCATACTAGCTGTGGCCATATTAGATTTCAACTAAATTATATCTTTCAGCAAGTGTGATTCCGGTGGCTTGTGAGCACAAAACGTATGATCAAAACAAACCTTAAAACACAGCAATAAATCTAAAATCAATGCATTAAAAATCTAAAGGAAAATAGCACAAAGAAAAGTACAATAAAGAAGCTGATCAGAAAATGGCAGAGCAAAACAAACAAAAATAAAACTACAACGGCAAATTGACAGTAAGCATAGAAACACAAGAGCAAGAGCAAAACCAAAACAAATTCAAAGACATGATGAAAAAAAAAACACACACACAACAGCAAATTCAGAAAAATGACAATATATCGAAAACATAAGAGCGAAAGCAGAAACACAATTAACTTTGAAAATATGACAGCAAAAAAAAAACAGCAGTAAATCAAAAAAAGCAGCAATTTTTTTTTTTAATGACAATAAATTAGAAACATGACGGAAAAGCCAAAAACATTTTTGGAAAATGACAGCAGAAATAAATTAAAAAAGGCAGTAAACATGACAGCAAACTTGAAAACACAAAAGCATGACTGAAAACATGACAACAAATTTGTTGACTTGACAGCAAAACACAACAGCAAATCCAGAAGCATGACAATAAAACCAAAAATATGACAGTAAATATCCACTTAGCATCACATGCTCATTGGGCATGTATCCATTGTCTGTACCGCTTATACGATCTATCATCAGGTATCAGCTATCTCAGGCATTGAGGCAGGATACACCCTGGACCAAGTGCCAACCTAACACAGGGCACACACACTATGAGTAATTTAGAGTCTAGAAGCATGGCTTTGGACTGTGGAAGGAAACCCACCAAGCACGGGGAGAACATGCAAACTCCACACACACAGTGCGCGGGAGTGAGAGTGAGACTCAAACCCAGGACACTGGGGGTGTGAGGCGAACATGCTAACCACTAAGCCACCGTGGACATGGTGTTTGACTAGAAAAAGGACAAAGAGTTGCACTTTTTCAGTCTGTCATCTAATTAGGCTGGCAACAACAACTGCCAGCTGGCGGCCTAAAAATGATCAAAGTCTGGCTCACCAAACGAATTTAGAGTCTGCGTTCTAAAGTAATATCAACTTGTTGACCATAACTGATTAGAATTATTAAAAGAAGCTACAATGCGTTCCAAATCACATCCGTATGCACTTAAGCTATTGTGTAGTATAAACAGTGTGAGTATTGTGTTCGCACTGAATAATAATAACACTTAACACTCACGGCTTTGCTTCTGTAGAGTTAGGGGGGGCGGGGCTACCAGGTGCTGATGCTGGATGAGAAAACGTTTTCAAGATGGCTGACGACCCTCCGGTGGGTGAGACGTCTTTACTGTACGTCTTTCAAATTAGCATACGCTATTATTTTGTGATTTATTTTTTCAACATTTTAAATCCGTTTTCTGCTAAAGCCACTGTAGTGGCATCACATTACATGCGTTTGATGTCATTTGTGATCTGGGAAACGACTTATACTTCCAGGTAGTTAAAAAAAAACAGAAAAAGAACATTAGTGTTCCATTTGAGAGGATATGACCCTTCTAATGTTCATACACTTGATGTTAGAGTGCATTGTGCATAGTGTAAGTGCATAGTCTGTCAGCACCTGGTAGCCCCGCCCCTCTTCTATCGGACACACAAGGTGTCCGATATTTCACACTTGTTTTTTTTTTGGTTACATAAGTGCATCATCTGGGAAATTGAAGTGCACTTCCTCTTCTTCTTCTTCTTCTTCTTCTTGGAGGTTTCAGTGTGAATACATGACTCACACTATTTATACCAAAAAAATGGTGTAGAATTGTGCATAATCCGATTTAGGACGCTCATTTAGAGTCATGCTCCAAATTAATGTCTTCATGTTGACGAATTTATTTGAATGATGGCAAAAAAATCTCTGTTGTCCCACTAGGGGGCAATATAGAGTAATTAACTCACAGTGCTAATGTGCGCTAATAGCATGTCGATCTTCATTAGCATTATATGTAGCTTTTATATAATATAAACATTTATATGAACCAATGTAGTAACAGCTGGGATTGTATATGAAAGTCTGGCTAAAATTGTAAATCTTGTCATTTTAAGCTTTATTCTCAGCACTCAAACATGAAAAAACATGCGCGAAAACATGAACAGAGCTCAGAGCTGTTGTTGTGTTATTGATCATCAGGTTCATATCTAAAGATTATTCATTTATTATGTGCTTCCAAACCAAATGAGAGTGTGTGCACATCATTATTTGGAGCGATAGTATCTTCGCTTGAAGGAGATTGGAGGAGATGGCGTCTGAATCAGAGATATCGCTTAACTCAAGGACCAAATTAATTAATTTAGTTATTATTTATTTTTTAAATTAAAATGAGCTGAAAATGTTGCTCGGTCAGCTTATCTGTTAAACCACTGAAAGCACTTTCTTTAGAGGAGAAATGAAATGAATCAAATATCAATATACATTAGTTTATTCATTAAAATAATTTGAATAAATTGAATAAATTGAAATTTGAAAAAAGAAACACAGCTAACTTTAATTTATTTAAATTATTAATTCGAATAATTATTCAAATAAATTAAAATGAGCTGTAAGTATAGCTTGGTCAGCTTATCCTTTAAACCACTGGCATATTTTCTTTATATGAAACTACATGATAATTATTTTTAACGACACTGTTAATTAATTCAACTAGAAGTGTGACAATAGAGCATATATCTCACACAAAGTGTACAATTTTATATCCTTTATCAAGGATCTTGTGTTTAATGATGTACACAATAAATTGTTTTAAAGCGATTGTATAATAAGGATAGAAATCATTTTGTTAAATTACCCCAGGTTCTTAGTTTTTAGTAATTAATTTAATAAATACAATGAGCAGCAATATATGTAAAAGATGACACAAAAGACTCTGGGTTTTTTCTTTTGTTTGTTTGTTTGTTTGTTTATTCTTGCTATCTTCTTATTCACATATCATCATATTCATGATTTGGACCTGTTCATTACCTGATGTTTGAGACTAGAGGAGCTTCAAGAAGCATTTACAGATAGACCCTTACCTTAAGGATCTATCTGCAACATAAATGCAATAGTGACGCACGGCTTGGAGTCTACTGAAATACTGTTGCCTATTGATTGCCTTCCTCTGACACCTGATTCTGAAGCAGGGAGTGAAGGAACTAGCAGACATGACTGCAAAAGAGCCTTCTAGACAAAATAAAAGGTATGCTCCTTCTGTATGTTGTGATAGGAACAGAAATGTGTTCCACTGGTCAGTATAATGGAAGAGGAAAAGCAAGTGCCTTAAATGCATTGGGATGAAGAGTATAGGACCTGGTAGCAGACATGAGCCAAATGTAAGAGCTGTTAATGTCTATACAAAAGCACAGTGAAGTGCAGCACATGATAGACCTCGTGATAGTCAGCTTGAAGAGTCAGATCTTGATCTTTTACTGACTGCATCTTATTCTTTTGAAGAGCATTTTGAATGTCAGAGTGCAATTCAGGAGTGTGTCCCAGCAGCAGTAGAAAATATGTTCTATGTAGACTGATTCTACAAAACTGAGCAACTGAGTATCTGGTCCATTCCATAATACATCAGTTTATTTACAAGTTATTAGTTATTAACGAGTACTTTAAGCCAAAAGGCTACTTTTTGGCATTCTGGCTGCAGTCATAGATGCAGAAGCCATTAGCCTGACTTCAGTGCTTCAGTAGTGGGACAAGCTAATGAGACTTTTCTGTGGTCAAATCTGCATGATCTCCTATCATGTACATAAGTATACATTCTTACACAATTCTGCAGGTGTCTGTATTGTCATGTGTATGTCCATACATCCAGTGGTAAATGTGTGATATTGACTACTACCTGCTAGTACCTGCTGCACCATTTTTAGCTTCCGATTGTATTTGATTGCCTTGTTATTATTGTTGTTGTTGTGCTCCTCAGTGGCACAACACAAAACTGTTTTCTGTAGTGTTTAGAGATCGCAAGTTATAGCTATATAGCTTCAAGTATGAAAATGTTATTCCAAAAAATAATAATGTTGTTGTTGGTCTCTTGGCTGCTCCCTGTTCGAGGTCGCCAAAGCAGATCATTTGGTCATTTGTTTCAATTTGGTACAGGTTTTACACCAGATGCCCTTCCTGACACAACGATCCCATTTTACCCAGGCTTGGGACCGGCACTGAGAGTTAATTGTGTAGATTTATACATACAGTATGTGATAAGAGATTGTTGTCACCATTTGGCACCATTAGCTCCAGTACATGGACAAGCCTTAGCATTAAATGATGCCTCCTAATGCCTCCTAATCATGCAGTAAACTACTTTATAGTATTTAGCAATTTTTGACTTCTCAGCACATTATTTTGGAAGAGATAGGGTTCGAAAAACACAAATCTGAACAGAGTTAGACAGACTGCATGAGCCATGTCAGAGTTTTTGTGCCAAAACACAAAGGAGGCTTTGTGCCAAACTTCCACAGCACTGAATGTGGCAGAAAAACACAGCATCATTAGTGAAATTGTGCTTTAACCCTTGTGTGGTGTTCAGGTCAAAATGACCTGTTTTGTATTTTTCACTAAAAGTGTTTTGCATTTGTTGTAAATCATTCACATATGCAGATGAATTTTTGAGAGCTGTATTTCACAGCCAGTGAATGCAATAATCTTTTGTTTCTCATGCTTCTATTATTGTTCATCACCTGGATTTTATAAATCAGTGCAAAATAATTGAACCTTTGTTCTATTTCATTTTTATTTTCTAGATTTATTCCACCAAGGTCATAATTATAGTATATTTTGCTAAACAAATGATAACTTTATCACAAAATCGACACTTTCATTGTTAAATGTGATCTAGTAATTGCAAACATTAATCACAAATATTGTTTATACTGTTTGGGATTGAGATAAAGACAATATGTGTAAAGGGCAATTGTGATTTTTTTTTTCTGTAGTGCTTTTAAAACACTCCAGGGTCAATTTCATCCAAACAGTACCAAAGGGTCCAAAGAGTGAACATAACACAAGGGTTAATTGGTTTTCACCTTTACAACTGAAGGACTGATGTTTATTAATATCAGATCCATGGCTTATGGAGCACACTGAATGCTGGGTATTGTGTGCAGTTTCACTGACCAACACAAAACATAGAGGTCTGGAGAGACCCAGGTCAATGTGGCTATACGTATATGTAGAGGCTACGTGAGAAACAGTAAACAAGCTTGAACAAATGAAACACAGACACTATTTTTCTAATTCCAGACAGAATATGCTCCATCATTCAAAAGACCTTAAAGCAACTACAGATTTATATGATCCACCTAAAAAAATGAAAGCAATGTTCAGGCTTTTGAACAATCTCTGTATGTGGATATATGCAAATCTTCTGTCCCTAAGTGCTGCCTACCTACTGGCCCGATGCAATCAGATAGCAGATGAGCTGTCTCACAGCAAGCGTCTGCCCAGGGATTGGCAAATTTACAAGGAGGTGATTCGACTAATTTAGAACATCTCTAGCAGAGAGAAAGTCGATCTTGTTTTTGAACTGGTCTTTCATTTGTTTCCCGCTTAAAGCCTGACCAATTTTGTATTGAAACCAACAGAAAGTTGGTTTCAATACCTCAAACCAGCAGAAAGTTAACACGTTTCCAAAAGCTTCTTGAGATTCTTGTCGAAATAAATGTTAAATAAAATAAACTAAAATGAAAAGAGTTCGCGAAGCAGCTCTAGATATAGAAGACCCCTCAGACGCCTTTACTTCAGCTATTCAGTTGAGCACAGCTCTAATGTCTTACAGAGTAAGCAGCACTTTCACCTGGCACAAACTATTCTCCTCCATGCCTTCAGGCAGAGGCATATGAGGTTATATATAATCCATGCCAGGCTATAATACCTTACAATGACATGTTTTATAACTCTTCCTACCCTGCACTACTAATCCTGAAACATGTCTATCTTCTAATATCAGAAAAATGTGGGGGGGGGAAGGGACTGTTCTATCTTATGGCTATCTTTAGCACCACAGAAGGAGAAGAAAACAATTAGTTCATACTTAACCTCTGAAACTGGAAACCAAAGTAATATGATGAAGCTCATATTGCATCATAAGTGTGCCCAGGAGTTTAAGAGGTTAAACAATGAATGTGAAGTCCTTTAATAATGAGGTGCTCAGAAAAAAGAGGAGAGCTGAGAGCACAAAAAAAAGCCTGTAAGCTAATCAGCTAATTAGCCGATCTATAGGAATCAATACACTAGGCTCAGCCTTACAAGGCACAGGGATGCTAAATGAATGCAACCTTTTGTATGTGTGAGATAACATAGCTGAATCAAGGTTATATCGAAGTAGTATTTTAGTTGAAAGAATTGAATTGCTGCTTTAAGCAATTTCTCAGTTTGTCAAGACAATCCATGTAAACATGCACAGTCCTTTAAATATCAAGAATATTCCATATGAAAACTCAATTCAACCTTGTGAAAATAAGGTGTCAGGTCATGTTGTTAATAAATGAACTGGATCATTTGATCATAAAGTACACTACCAAAAGTTTGCGATCACATGGAAATTTCCTTGTTTTCCAGTTTCCAGTGTACCAGGGCCTCCCACTCCTTTTTGTGTTCTGGTTAGAACCAGTTTGCACTCTTCTCTGAAGGGAGTAATTCTTTCTTCCTAGCGATTTTGAGCCTGTAAACAAACCCACAACTCCTGATGCTCCATTTAGCTAAAGAAGGCCACTTTTATTGCTCCCTTAATCAGTACAACAGTTTTCATCTATGCTAACAATTAGCCTTATAAAATGATTAACTTGGATTAGAGAACATAACATGAGATTGAAACAGAAGACTGATGGTTGCTGATAAAATCATCTGATTAATTTTATGTTTGTGAAATGGATAAAAATGAGTTTTTATTTGGAAAAACAAGTGATCCCAAACTTGTGAACAGTAGTGTAGGTGCAATATTTATGATGTTTACAGATGATGATGATGTTTACAGATGGATTCACAGGAGTAATGGGTGAAAATTGCATACAATTTTAAGTTCACAAGCAGTTGTGTGGGAGGCATAGTGAATTAATGGTTAGCACATTTGCCTCACACCTCCAGGAGGTTCAGTTCCCACCTCTGGCATGTTCTCCCCTCGCTTCAGTTTCCTCGGGTACTCTGTTATGCTCTGTTTGTCCAAATATATGCTTTGTAGTCTGAGTGGCATCTCTAAATTGTTCATAGTGTGTGAATGAGTGTGTGATTGTTCCCTGTGATGGATTGACACTCTGTCCATGGTGTCCCTATGGTCAGTGCTACAGTAAATGGAAGGAGGTGGGTCCCTTTGAAAAATGAGGAGTGGCTTTTTCCATACAGATTAAAGTCATTATATTACTCACATTGAGCCTCATTTCTAAAGATGGGTACGAATGGATTTATTCGTAAATAGTTTTTATGAACCTCAAAAATGTGGATTAATGAAAAGTCCTGTAATTTTACAAACTTTTAAACCCAACTCATGCTCCTGAGTGTTTACAATTATGCATAAGATGAATAACTCATATAAACCTCGCTTGATCAGCTTCAAATTATATAAATTGCTTTAAGTTTCTGCATTTTTATGTACCAATTATTCTGCCAAATTTAAATGGCTCATGCATTTCAATTATATGCAGAAATTGAATGAAACTTTTGGGAAACACAGTTGATTCATATTAAACATTACCTAAAGAAATATTACATATGATAAAAATTAAAGACTAGCAAGCAAACATAAATCCGATAAATAAGAGGTGTATAAAAGGTAGACAGGCTGCGGTGACTCAGGAAGTAGTGTATAAGTGATTTTGTATTTCTTGGCAGATGGAGGAAGTGACTGAATTAGACAGTGAAGAAGAGCCAAAAACAACATAAACACCATGTTTCACTGCTGAAATAATAAACAGAAGATAACATGGACATAATATTGTTTTGTAAAGTGAAAAAAGAAACCTCGTCTGTATCCAGCATTTCAGTATGAGCGTCTCTTGTATTGAAACACCGCAATTTTACCAGCGTTTAAATCTACAACTCTATCAATCACACAATGATGACACTTTTTTTCATTTTATTGACTTGCTGTGATTTTTATCACCTACTACACCGTGTGTTTATTGAGAGAAGAAAGAGAAAGTAAAGTGTGTGATTCTGCAGGATTAATCTGGCCATTATAATGAGCTTTAGCTGTTATAAAATATCACGTTTACACAAAATAGTGTAAGTTTAGATTAACACAATACATGATTATAGTTTCCTGTAAATTATATAATAATGGGATCATATTGTTGTGGGTGTAAAATAACCATGATGCACAGCGGAAACCTTATTTCATGCTGTGTTCCATGCATGGTGTATCTCAAGCTGTGTAATCCCTAGTCTATCAGGCTTCCTATGTCATTTCCTGTTTTTCCAACATGGCATCAGAGAGGTTATCTTAATACATTCTAACCAAGAGTCATGAGTCACTTTACAGTGAATTTCCTTTGCTCTTGGTGTCCAGGATACAGTAGATCTTCACGCCCTTGAACTTAGCAATAGGTGTGAATTCTTAGGCAATCACTAGCATTATTATTACTTTTCTGTTTTTATCCTTGTTGTTTAGTAAATAGCTTTGCAAAATGATATTGATTTTTTTTTCCTTTGACTTCAGCATTATGAATTATTGTGATTATTGTGTGATTCATGGGGGAGCTTACAGAAAACACTGAAAAAAGAACCATATCCAGAGTTAACCTGTTTAGTGTGCTCATAAAGCAATTTATTTGAGTTTATATTATTATCTTAATGTTTCTACATGCCATGACTTATCGTTTTACAGTATTTGAGCTATTACATTAGCTAAATAAATCAGTTAAGATATTTTTCCTACAAAGCTAGTACTATTGGCCCTTGGAATTGTTCCTCAGCTACCTGCCTACCCCCTACACACTCACCATCTTCTAAAAAGATTAATGAGTGTGTGCTTCCAAAAGGACTCTCCAACCTCTGACTGGACTTCTTAAGCAAGCCACTGGGTTATTCAGCTAGAGTTGGAAATGCTAAGTGGATGTGCTGGACTACACAGGGTGCCGCTTGATGATGAAGGGATCGTTTACTGAATGAAGGGTCAACACGAATGCAATGAGCTCCAGAATCCTCCACACACACACACACACACACACACACACACACTTCACCAATCTTCCCCGAACTACGAGTCATGTCACTTGAATTACAAATGGACTCATGAGAGAAACTCACAATCTCCTCGTTGTTTGTTTTTTTTCTCTACAAATTAAACAAATTTGTGAAATGGATTTGGTTTGCTGATCATTTAAACGATTCTCAGAAGTCACATTCAAACCAGACGGATGAATGAAAAGTTTATATACTATTTTACTTTTTGTTTCACACATTTTTGTTTAAAATGCAGCACTAAGCAACAGAATTTAGCAATAGAAATGGATCAGTCCTTTTACCTCAAGTGAACAAACTCGGGTTGTGTCTCAAATCACATCCTTTTCTTTTTGGCTATTCTAGACTGTGATTGAGCAACTAACACTAATACTAACTGCTTTTCCTATTATGGTTAGTGTTTGCACTTGGACAGACTCCAGGTTCCTTGTGACCCTGTGTAGGATAAGCAGCATGGATGGATGGATAGATTGATGGATAGATAGATAGATAGATAGATAGATAGATAGATAGATAGATAGATAGATAGATAGATAGATAGATAGATAGATAGACGAACAAACGAACGAACGAACGAACGAACGAATAGAGGAACGGATGGGCGGATGGATGGACGGATGGATGGATGGACGGATGGATGGATGAATAGAAGGATAAGTATGTTATAAACATATAAACATCATAAAATCTTCAAATGATACTGTAGTCCTAAATAAATTGAAATGGTGTCAGTCAACATCTCTAAAAACATGGTCTTATAGAACTTGCCACAAGAGGAAACTGGAACTGCACTAGAAAAGTATACACATTATAGTGATAATATTAACAGTCAAAATATATTCATCACATTCATTAAGTTCAAGTTTAATAAGAAATTGTATCTCAATGGACCTTGGTTCAAATTAGCATATAATGAAGCAGTATTGCATAAGCATTTTTAATGTCCTATATATGCAGTTTACTAATGAAGAAAATAGAGCACACACACAGACACACACACACATTTCAGGATATTATACCTGATACCACAATGATATTATATTCTTAATTGGTGTTCAGCTTGAAAACTATTTAAATATTCAGCCACATCATCATTGTGTGTGTCTTGTGTGTTTTATAACAACAACCATTTCATGCTCATATTGTCAGGATCCAGGTTCTGTCATCCGATAGGTTACCAGATCAATTAAATGAGTTGTCTAGAAATAAGCGTTTGTACCATCTGTCAGCATCCTTGTATACTGCCTCTGCTGGAACATCTCATTTCCTGGTTACGCACATGGTGATCGTGTCTGCTGACCCCGGGGCACCTGTGACTCCACAGGTTAATTAAATGAACAGACTAACGGGTTCACTGCATAGGGTTTTGCATAATTACAGTATGATAGCTGAACAAACAGCAAAGTGTTTGAGAAGAAAACAGCATCTGAAAGATTAAGAGATATTTTGTGGGTTTGAGATACGAGTCTAATAATTGTTACGTGTCTAGTTATAATAATAACTAGTATAATAATAGTGTATCTGTTTTCGTGTCCATTCATTTAATTCTTGAAAAGGGTGCGGTCTAAATCGAAAGGGATGGTTTGTTTATGTTGTTTTCGTGTGTGTGTGTGTGTGTGTGTGTGTGTGTGTGTGTGTGTGTATACTGGAAAACAGTGAAAAACATTGTTCTGCAAAATTAGCAATTTGCCAAACATAGCTTTATGAAATTCTCTGGCAAGCTTTCTATCATCTGTCGTCTATCTTATGTGACTGAGGAAGCAAGCTCACTCTTTTTCAGAGTAGTTTCTCTTCAGTTTTTGAGTATGGTACGTTCTAGAAAGATTAGAAAGGTTTGCTGGACTATAAAGCTGGAATGCAGTCTGAACCTGACTCAAGTCAAAATGAGGTCCTTTAAGCGTGTTATATGATTACATTTCCGGACCCAAGCAGAGATACACTTTCCTTCGCATGGCCTGAGTGAGCTATATGGAGTGAGCAGCAGCTCAATAAATGAAAGCAATCTATTTCTTGTTTCTTTAGAAACATGGTAGAAATCTGGTTTTAATTTGGAGCTCAGTAAGGCAGTGTTTAGATCAAACGACTAGAGAAAAACAAATAGTGTATTATATATGAGTATTATGAGGGGGTCATGGTGGCTTAGTGGTTAGCAGGTTTGCTTTGGATCTAAGGGTTTTCCTTCATGTACTACGGCTTCCTCCCTCAGTCAAAAGGCTGATTAGCATCTCTAAATTTTCTGTAGTGTGTGTGTGAGATTGTTCCCTATTATGGATTGGTACCCCATGCCAAATGTGCCCTGAGTCCCCTGGGATAGACAACAGGTTCCCCAAGACCCTATGTCGGATAAGTGCTAAGTGTCGGATAGATGGATGGATGGATAGATGTTATATTAATGATCAGTATACAGTATTAATATCATATTAATGAACTTCTTTGATCATAGTTGCATGGTTTTGCTATCATTTAAAGGTCTACATTAAAGTACATACTTTGCACTCAAGTGACTTTGCTCATACCCAGTATTTAAAAAAAATCCCTGAATACTCCAGCTGCTTGAATCTGTATTTGTATTCGTTTAGGACACATTATCTGTTCAATCCATATAACGTATTCATATTCGCTTACATCCCTAAAATATTCACATTTATTTTAGAGATTGCAGCCAAGCTTTCCATGACTTCCATTTCCAGCTCGGCTCGAAATCAAACACGGTTTATGTATTTTTTTAGTCTATTTTCTCAGTCTATGTACTTTCTCTTTATTGAGAAATTGAAAAAAAAAATCCACAGTCAATTTGTAAGAATGACGATTTATTCGTTGGGAGGCTTTATTGCATAAAAATGTATGGTCTTCCCTTGAGTTAATAAGAGTCATGAAATACTTTAGTGCTGTTTTCTCTGGAAGACTCATATTACACTAGATAGATAGACAGACAGACAGCAGACAGACAGACAGACAGGCAGGCAGGCAGACAGATAGACAGATAGATCCTTATTCATCCCAAAGGGAAATTCTCCTATAACAGCAGCACAGAGAGTTAGAAAGTATACTACAAATAATTTAACATTCCAGCTGAAACTAAATTAAAATTAATAGAGGTATACAAAAGCAAAAAAGGAATAGAGTGTAAGAGTGTGATGCATTAATGCAGTGGAGTGTAAACGTTGTAGACACAAGCAGCTCGTGAGGGGAAGTGCAGTATAAACAGTGTCAACAGTGTAAAGTGTAAGCAATGTGAAGAAAGAGAAATGAGTAGAAGTAAGGTGGCAGTGCTTATGGATGTGAATAGTGGATGGTGGACGTTCAACTATTCGAGATTACCTTGGAAATATTCAGTTGTGAGAGTCACAGTAATGTCACATGTTCAGTCACATGCACACAGGGTCACTGAGAAGATCTCGGACATAATAAAGTGCCTCTACTTCAAAATGTTATAGTGTCTCTGCAAACGAATGTCTATGGAAGGATGAAGCTGCTGATTTCTATATAACAGAAATGGATTCCATCTTTTACGACATGATTGAAGCTTTCATCACATGAGACTGTTTTGATACATTAGTGCTTCAGTTCAGCTCTTAGCTCTCAGCTCTAACATCTCCGAGGGACCATATTCATCCATACATCCATTTTCTGTAGCATTCATCCTGCACAGGGCTGCAAGGAGCTAGAAGTGTATCCCATGGTGGCGGACACCATGGACAGGGTGCTAAGTTATCACAGGGCACAATCACACACACTCACACACCCATTCACACACTATGGACAGTTTAGAGATGCCAATCAGCCGGAGTGTGCAGAGTGGAATACATATGCTGAGTTTCAAGCCTTTTTTTTTCTTGCATGTTGCATTTCATGCTCGCTACTGCCAACTGTTCCATTCATATTTAATGAACATTTAATGAACTTGCCGTCTATACACTTGGCTCAGATTCCCTAATGAACATGAAACATCTTCTTTTGTTGCTGGGTTTTTTTGTTGTTGTTGGGTTTTTTTTTGTTTTTAATCATATATACATATTACAAACATTAAGCTCAGGTCATTTCGACCTGAAAATAACAAAGTAAAGTGTACAAAAGTAAAAACAAATGCTGAAAATACATTAATTAAACATTAATGTGATTTTTTTTGTTGTTGTCTTTTTTGTACAGACACACACTAGCATATTTGCATAAAAAAAATTGTTCATTGATTCATAAAAATCACTGGACACACTTTATTGGCTGAATCGAAAATAGAAAAAAAAAGAAGTTGGAAAAATAGTAAAAGCAGACAGCTATGCAATCTTTTTGGCATCATGTCTGTGCATAAGTTTTTCGTTTCAGTCATCGCTAAAAATGTCTGCTCAGTCTGCCTCCAGCTCCAGTCAGAACACATGCATGATGTGGTGGATTGCAGAAAGTCGTCTAATCTCTGGTTTGCAGCCCCACTGCAAATAAACCTGCATTCATCACTGAGAGTGTGCAGGTATCCATCTATTAGCAGCTTCCAGGGAGAGACTTTCAATGTAGCGCTGTGAGAGCGCTGGGTTCTGCCACGGTACTGTACGAGAATCTCGGCTAGCCATCCATCAGAAAACGTAAAGCATGTCAACTGTGCTTTACTGCACCTAATTGCAGAAGAGAAATTGTGTTTCCTTTCAGTCTGTTTGGTTTATTTAAAAAAAAAAAAAAAAGATTCATAAAATTAAAAGGCTGATCTTGCATTTACATAATTAAATTTAAAGGAGAATTTACTAGTCTCAGCAAACTGTTTGCTTCCCTCATTCCATTTACTCATTTGGCAGACATTTTGAGCTTTTTTTTTCTCCTGACTAAGGCTGAGACACGATATAATCCAAGAATATGTAGTTAGAAGTGAGGGTCTTGCTCTAAGGTGGACCTAACATCTTCAGTGTTAGATCAGGCTATCATCTTTAAATACAAGACAACAACTGTCAATAAAAGTTAACCTAAAAACACATCATCTCTCAATGAAGATAAACATATGATGACATTTGATCATTGTTTGTGATCAAACTGTTACCACAAAGCTGGAAGAACACAGTTGTCTAGATTGTCTCTGTCTGCTGTGATGTTCCAGGAAAAAATTTTTCCTTGACTAGAATTTGCACCAGCGTGACAATGCCCCTGTGCACGAAGCACAGAGCTCCATGAAGACATGGTGTGTTAAGGTTGGACTGGAAGAACTGGAGTGTCCTGCACTGAGCCCTGACTCTGACCCAACCCCACTGAACACCTTTGGGATGAACTGGAACACCGACTGAACCCCAGACCTCTTCACTCTTACAACATCAGTGTCTGATCTCACTAATGCTCTTGTAGCTGAATGATCACTAATCCCCTTCACTAAATAAGAGAAGAGAAGAGAAGAGAAGAGAAGAGAAGAGAAGAGAAGAGAAGAGAAGAGAAGAGAAGAGAAGAGAAGAGAAGAGAAGAGATTATTATAACAGGAAAAAGGAATAAATCTGGAATGAGATGTTCAACCAATGCATATGGATGAGATGATCAGGTGTCCACAAACTTTTAGCATTACAGTGTATTTACTAAAAATCAAACTGGTCACCTCATGTAACAGAGCTTCTAAATTTAAACTGGAATTTGGACTGTATTCATATTTAGTCCTCTCAAAATATGAAATATTCAGTATGATCTTAACATCAGAGAGAAAAGCAGTGTAATCACTGTGAGCTAATATTAAATCTATTTTTTGGGTTATCAGTCCAAAAAAAAGAGTGTCAGTCAACGCTAAAATGCAAACTTTGGTGTTAGAGAGGAGTAAAGAGAGAGAACACTTATCACATCACTGCCGTGACAAAGAACCCATCAGATGCTGCATAAGCACATTTCATTTCAAGTTTAAGAGATCTCTGTATGACATGTTACAAAGGCACACAACCCCACTGATAATTTGGTTTTACATTTTTGTCTCACGGGATAATCACACATCAAAAGTTCCATTTAGCTTCTAATCAAATTCTCAATGAGGGCTACAGCAACTGAAGGGCATTTATTCATGTACAGTGTATTAAGGCTTAATCGGAGTAGCTTAAGATCACTGAAGTAAAATTAGACCATTGAACACTTTTGTTCACGCACAGTGGTGTAGAGCAGCCAGATCATATAGTGCAGGAAAAAACACTCTGTTGCACAAGTCATTAACCTAACCTCATTTATTTATTTATTTATTTATTTATTTATTTATTTATTTATTTATTTTAAAAAATAAATAAATAGTCATGTCAAGCCAAATTAATTTGGTGTTGCTATCAGCTGCATCACTTTGAGATTTATAAAGTAAAATAAATAAAATAAAATAAATAAAGTGTTGCTAATAATGGTGATACACTCACTAGCCATTTAAATAGGAACACTTGTTCATGTAGTTATCCAATCAGCTAGTCAGTTGTGGCAGCTGTACAGTGCATAAAATCATGCGGATACACTGATAACGGTCAAGACCTTCAGTTAATGTTTATATCAAAACTGGGAAATATCTGATATTAGTGACTTGGAAGTGGCATGGCTGTTGGTGTCAGATGACTGGTTTGAGTATTTCACACACTGCTGTTCTTTTGGGATTTTTCACAAACAACTTTCTAGGGTTTACACCAACAGGTACAAAAATGAACAGCAGAAACACCTTGTTGATGAGAGATCAGAGGAGAATGACCAGACTGGTCTGAGCTGACAGGAAGTCTAGAGTAACATATAAAAGCACTCTTTACAACTGTGGTGAGCAGAAAAGCATCTCAGAACACATAATACACCAAACCTTGAGGTAGATGAGCTACAGCAGCAGAAGACCACATCAGGATCTAGTCCTGTCAGCCAAGAACAGGAGCTACAGTGGACATGTCACTTGGTCTTTATCCAGTTTATTTAGTTTGCATGATTTCCTGCATTGCACTGCTGCCACGTGATTGGTTGATTGGGTAACTGTATGAATGAGGAAGGCTACAGGTGTTTCTATTATACTACTGTTGAGTGTAGACTCATTGTTGGTTATAGCTGGTTAGAATAATGAACAGGAAGGTTAAAAAAATTCTACTTTGTCTTAATATTACAAAACCATTTTTATTGATGTCTTTTTTTGGATCTCATCACAGGCACAAAACAATACACTTACAAAAACCCTTAATGAAAGATGAATAAGCAGAATCATCTGCGATTGCTGTTTAGGTCAAGAGTTTCAAGTTTGTATTCAATACATGTCATACACTTTCATCTAATTACTTGCATGGTTATGAATCTATAGCCTGGGCTAGAAAAAAAATCAGCCCCAGCCTTTGCTGCGTACTGTGTATTTTTATAACCACAACCAATGCTATTGTTGGCTCCATAAAAAATCCTCAAAAATAATCTAACCCATTTTCATAATCCAAGTCATTTATTATCAGCAGAATCAAATGATATGGATGTCAAAAGAACCTTATTTGTATGCATTTTTCCTTCAGAGAGTGAAGGCTTAATCCTGCAATTCTATTCATCCTAGTCATCCATTTATGTTTGAATATATCTGCTGCTATGCCTAGTTCCTCATTTCTGAGTGCAAGACATACAGCACATTTGTCTGGAGTGTTGATTTTACTGTATGACCAATCTGATATGGCACAGCTCTAAGGCACTTTGCCATCAATTCTGAGAAAAAATAATAATAAAATAATGCTAAGCTCAGACCTGGATCTCCTCCAAACATATCTCTTAGGACATATCTCTTGGCCTGTTTTAATTAAGCCAGACACAGACAGGAAATTTATGCATGACTAAGATCACTAGACATACCAACCTACACGATGAACTTGAGAGAAGAGACTGAAAAGGAATAGTGATATCATTCAGATCCTTAGAAACTGGCCCCGAATAAACATGATTACATTCATTGGCTCTGCTTGCAGGATATGTGCATTACCTCATGCAAACATGCATTTTTTTTTTTTAAATCAATCTCTTAAAATCTCTGCAAAGAACTGCTTCACTTAGAAGTGCAATGTTGTTTATATAATAACACAGCAATGTTCATGTTTTACTACGATCTCTGTCTTTCTTACAAATCATTCAATGGACACAGAAATAAATCAGATTATACACACACTTGATTTTAATATGTCAGTGAGCCTGGAAGGTTAAAGTCCAGCACAGATTTCTCAGATTTTCAATTACCATATTGACTCTTAGTTTGACTCTTATGTGCACTAGAGCACAAAAAGCATCCAACTGTCCTGGACTCCAAGCGTCTGACTGTAAGCGAAATAGTTTGTTGTGCTGGAATGAAACGCACACTGAATTGGCCATGCATTTAATCGACATGTTTTGTGAACCTGATATCAACTGTACAACATGGTAGATCACTGATACTTTGGGGATGTTATGGGGCTTTTATGATGATCGATGGCATTATGAATTCTACTAAGTGCCAGCATATGTTAGCCCAAAGCCTTGCTCATAGATTGATTTTCCAACATGCTAATTACCTCAAATATACATCCGATGGAGAAATGGTTAGATTAAGATGCTCAAACCAAAGAGATAAATTGTTATTATGGTATAAACAACACAGTATTCAATGTACTTAATATATACACTTTGTTTTCTTATTCGTGAGCAGTGCTAATAATTTGGGAAAAGATTATACTAGTGACTTTAAACTACTGTTTATACACACTATGGCCAAAGATTTGTGGACATCACCATCACCAGGCACCAATTTTTTGCCACAATTCCACAATGATATAGAATGTCTTTATAAGCTGTGGCTTAACAGTTTCCCTTCACTGGAACTCAACCCCTGTTCCAGCATGACAATGCCCCTGTACACAAAGCACAGAGCTCCATGAAGACATGGTGTGTTAAGGTTGCAGTGGAAGAACTGGAGTGTCCTTCACTGAGCCTTGACTCTGACTCAACCCCGCTGAACACCTTTGGGATGAACTGGAACACCGACTGAACCCCAGACCTCCTCACTCTTACAACATCAGTGTCTGATCTCACTAATGCTCTTGTAGCTGAATGATCACTAATCCCCACAGTCACGCTCCAACATCTAGTGGAAAACCTTCTAGTGGAATGATATTCAACAGGCACACGAGTGTGATGATCACCACAAAAGCTTGAATTTATAGTCTATATTTACTGTTTCAAATAGGGGCATTGGTGGCTCAGTGGTAGGTTACTCGCCTATCATGCCGAAGGCTCGGGCTCGATTCCAGCCACTGGATGCAGTGCCGGTCCCAAGCCTGGAAAAATGGGAGGGTTGCGGCAGGAAGGGCATCCGGCGTAAAACATTTGCCAAGTTGTTGTGCGGACCAGTTGGTCCGCTGTGGCGACCCCGAACAGGGAGCAGCCGAAAGCAACTTCCTATTTACTGTTTAAAATGTTCCAGATTCAGGACTATATATAGGTTATATATTTGTACGTTTGATTCCACTTGCTTAAGATTCCATCAGTGTGAGTTTGACTCTAAGCAATTTTGCCTTCTAATATATTCAAATCCCATTTGATTTTATAACTCGCATGATATTTCTTAAGTGTAGGGCGATATCCTGAGGGAATCTCTAACCTAGGAAAAATAATTTCTGCATCAACATACTGAGTTTATCCTAATCTATTTTAATGTATTGGGTCTCCCTGGAATTCCAGTTATAATAAACCTAAAATTAACCTTAGGTTGAAGCAGACGCAGTGTCCTTTTGTTTCTGCAAATGCTGTTTTCAGGACAAAGCAATCTCATTAGTCATGCTGTCTACGGCTCACTTATCCGACCACTTTTCCTGCTCATAAGATCATAATGAGAGAATGATTGCATGACTTGCTAAACAGATTTTTTTCCCTCAACCTGTAAACAGATTAGCGCTTCTATTACGGGGAAACTAACTGAATATTGAGTGAAGATCAGATATAGCAAGATTCGCTGTTTAGCATTTAGTCATGTACTTACAGTTCCCAAATTCTCTGATGAACAGAAATCAGTCAATAGATTAAAATTTGGATTACGAATCCGTTGTTATGTGCATCACCTACTTTTACGTTTTGTTAACAGGAAGATGAGAGGCATGTCATTTCCTGGACTTGTGATCCACGGCGTCCCACAGGCCCTCTCAGGAGTAAACAGTTTGAGAATATAACCGGATTTGAATGATCATTCAGTGTCTAATCTTCTACGTCCAATCAGGACACAGTGGAGCAGTTTTATGTGATGTCATGTCAGGCTACAACATACCAAGAGATTTCTACCTTGTCTATCATGACACTTGAGGGATTATGGAATACATTAAAGTGGGAATTCTTTCTTTCAAAGACCTGCTGATTTACACTTTAGGCTTTTTAAAAAGTAGCATGATCAAGTCTGGTTGGGAAAAGAAAGGAAGGAAAAAAGCGCACCATGACAAGCTATAATGCCTCAGTGGCAACAGCAGACAACAGCGACTGCAATTTCAATTCTGTCTAGTGCTGATGAAGTGATTTAGCTTATTGTTCGTAAACCACTAGGACGCATTCTGAACCAATGCATACACTGTGTTGTATTTATGTATTTCGCAGATCATCAAAATGGACAGTACACCATTCAAAACACAGGCGTGATACATGCGTTCAGACAACTCAAGAGCTCCATCCACTGGCAGGAAGAATTTCTACAAGCAAGAGTTGAGCAAAAATGACTACAAGCAAGAATGACTCATACCAGAAGCTTCATTAACATCGATCAGATTTTTTGAAAGCTGAATCTCTAATCTTTAGTCTGTGAAAGCTCCATTTTTCAGTTCCCTTATTCCAAGGTAGCCACACAAATGCAGCATCACAGCTGCAAACATCTGCTTTGATTTTAATTCCAGCTCAAAAAAAAAAAAAGGCCATACATGCTTCAACAAAACCTTGCATTGTTGTTGTCATCGTCCTTCGTCTGCTCCATGCTCAGTGTCACCACAGCGGATTATCTGATCCACATATATTTGATTTGGCACAGGTTTTACGCCGGATGCTCTTCCCGACGCAAACCTCCCATTTTATCCGGGCTTGGGACCAGAGTTAACCCCTAGCTGGGTTGGTTCCCTGCCCGGGAATCAATGCCAGGCCTTGGCGATGAGAGCACAGGATCCTGTTGCTGGACCCAGCTATAAAAATCATTTAAGGCTAAATAATCCATAAATTCTGCATACATTCAAAAACACTTCAGCGGGAGTCTACAGAGGCGTATACAGTTCAGTGCATTATGTCGAGATGAGAGATAAGCTACTGAACCTCTCTCGGTCAGCCTCCAGTGTTTCATGGTAACTGTCTGAATCAAACTGCTACATCAGCTAAAGTGTAGTAAAATTAGGATTTGCTGCAACAGTGCGCAGGACTTCTAAGAGCTATGGCTGACGGCACAAACCTCTGCAGTGTGGATTTTGTGAAATGGATCTGCAAAGAGGTCGAAGATACTCGAAGTATGAACGCTCTCAATTGTATCCACAAGTCCAACCTGATTTCTGGGTGTATGACAGAGGGGAAAAATGTGACTCTCGAAAGCAACAACCAGCATCTTTTGTTGGCAGAAGAATAATAGAATCTTGGCCAAAGTATCAGTTTAATTCTCATGCAGGATAAAGCAGGAATCAGATATTAATCTTTTGGGGGCAGAAGACAGATAATACATTTCCAGTAACATTTAGTAATCCTTTAAGAGTCTTATTACCCAAGGTTAACTGCTGGAGATGTGGGAACTGTGCCACTACACCTGTGAACATGAACACAGCTTGTACTCGGGTCCAAACTTGTTCAGGAAGCTGTGTTTGTGTTTTAGTTGATGATGACATAATTAGTTTCCACAACACACATGTAGCGTAAGTAGCAGAGAAAGTCGATATATTTGTGAGTCGATATGTTTGTATTTTCCATGTGCATTTGTAATGATGTTGGATGAGATAGATCAAGTGAGCCTGAAACCATACAGTACAAACACTGTGGAGGGTTTCAGGAACAAACCCACATTCTGATTTATGCCCAGTGTAAAAACCACCTTAAACTACAAAGAACACCATGCAGAGGAATACAGTACACATGAAATCACGTGAAACAACCAACTAGCAAGCTTTTTCTGTGTGTTTTTAATGATTATTTTCTGTTCATTATTTCTCTGCCAAACATAAACAGAGGTAATAAACAGTTTTGCAGATATTGCTGTATATTCAGAACCAAGTAATGAAGTAATTCTGTGGTTGCGCAATAACTTTCAAAAGTTTGAAACAGACCATTGTTTAAAAAAAATGAAAAACAAAACTGCTGTACAATGTCACAAAAAAAAAAATCTCATCAAGAATTCAGGTCCATGAGGAGCAATGCTAAGTTTTCCTGAAAGTCCTGGCTAGGAAATACAACTCAGCTGACTCTTTCCTGCTTGCATTGGGCTTCACGGTCTTCACATCCTGAAAATCCCGGTTAAGACCTTCCCGGAGTTTGTGTGTGAGCGCTCCATCCCAGTACTTGCACAGCAGCGAGCCTCCGGGCCGCAGCAGCTTCTCAGCCAGCTCCAGCAGTGAAAGGCACATGCTCACGAGTCTCTCGTGGTCGAGTTCCCGAAGCCCGGTGGCGTTGGGTGCCATGTCACTGAGGATGATATCAGCGTAGGCTTCAGGAAGGAGCTTCTGCAGCTCAGCATGAGTAGCTGGACTGGTGATGTCACAGTTGGACAGGAAGTGGGCACCTTTTAAAGGGGCAATGTGTAATAGATCTACTCCAAATACATATCCTCTGGCTAAATCAGGCCCTGCAACAACAACAACAAACCATAAATTATCAGAGATAGGTGTATATGTATATTTCTTTAAAAATTCAGAGTGTAAAATCATCAATCTGTTAACTGATTACAAATGGTCCTAATGCCAGAGGCTATTCATCTTGTTAGTAAATCACCAGGCCAGAGGATGGAATGCGCTGCTTTCTGAGTGAAAATTTAAGATACATTTAAGTACAGTCTTTCTTCAGTTTAGCGATCGCTCTGAAGCCACACCCTCGAAAACACATTCACATCACTGGAAACACCAAAAGGAAACAAAATGCTCCATGGATTGCATCATGTAGTCATTTGAACAAAACCAAAGGCTCACTTTACAAGCTCATGCACCAAAATTTATACTATTACAATATCACGCACGCACTGGAGGACTAGGAGGAGGATTTCAGGCTTCTGGATGCTCTTTGAGAAAGAGTCTTAAACAACTGAGTGATAATGTGACAGAGTCGATTGAAATGCCGCATTATTCTGATAGGTTGCATGTCATATGTTCTCCTGTTTATAAAATTTGGCAAAGCCTCAGAAACTAGAGTTTTGAGCATAAATATTTTTGACAGTAGAAATTTAAGAATATTATTCCAAATATCTCTGTAATTGTGTTGCACTCAAAGAATAAAACACTGAGAAAAACAACAATGAGGTTACTGTTATAGGAAAATAATGGGTCATGGGACTGGGAGATATGATGCGGCCTGACGCAAAGATAAAAATAATTACTTTATTAAAAACTTCCTGCCAGACTTTTATGCTACTGAGAATGGAGAAAGTTATATACAGCGATCAGGCATAACATTATGAACAGTGACAGGTGAAGTGAATAACACTGATGATCTCCTCATCATGGCTCCTGTTAGTGGGTGGGATATATTAGGCAGCAAGTGAACATTTTGTCCTCAAAGTTGATGTGTTAGAAGCAGGAAAAATGGACAAGCGTAAGGATTTGAGCGAGTTTGACAAGGACCAAATTGTGATGGCTAGACGACTGGATCAGAGCATCTCCAAAACTGCAGCTCTTGTGGGGTGTTCCCGGTCTGCAGTGGTCAGTATCTGTCAAAAGTGGTCCAAGGAAGGAACAGTGGTGAACCGGTGACAGGGTCATGGGCGGCCAAGGCTCATTGATGCACGTGGGCAGTGAAAGCTGGCCCATGTGATCCGATCCAACAGACGAGCAACTGTTGCTCAGATTGCTGAAGAAGTTAATGCTGGCTCTGATAGAAAGGTGTCAGAATACACAGTGCCTGATGGGTCAGGGCTGTTTTGGCAGCAAAAGAGGGACCAACACAATATTAGGTAGGTGGTCATAATGTTATGCCTGGTCAGTGTATAGTCCTGTGTCCTGAAGACTCCTGTGGCAGAAAACCTACAGACTCCTACCACTGGAGTCTCTTTTCATACAGGTTAATATACCTTATTTCTCCATATGTTATACAGAATAATAATAATAATATTAATAATACGTACTCTCTACCAAACTCCTCTGAACTACTTACTTTCTCCAGCTGAATTGACCCTTTGCACTGCTACCTGGCTCCAGGCTCCGGGAGAAGCACCGCAGTCTATGACACTGAGTCCAGGCTTCAGTAGGCGGTACTTATCATCAATTTCCAGCAGTTTGAAGGCACTCCTGCAGCGGAAGTGCTGAAGGTGAGCTGCTTTAACGAAGGGGTCGTTTACCTGTCGCACCAGCCAGCGCTGCTCTGCACCACTCTTCCCCTTCAACCTCACAGGAGCTTTCTTCAGGAGCTGGGCCGAGCTGTGAATGCGACATATTTGCAAATATAAACATTTCCACATGATTTCTACGAGTCTGGATGGTCAGGGGAATAAAATATCCAAGTTGTTCTAGACATCCATAACAACACCCAGTGTAAGACTTGTGGCAACCTTTATAATGTTTTAGAACATCCAGTTAAAAAGAAACAAATTTATAACAAATAATTTCGACATGTTTTTCCATGATGTCCTGATCATGACTGTCACAAACTCATGCTTGATGATCGTTTTCTTCTTTAAAAAATGTTATTGCGTTACAGCCATATTGGTGCTTTACCGCCACCTGCTGGTATGGAGTGTGAGCTAGTTTCCTAAAACAGGAAATAATTACTACAAAAAAAAATCAAAATTAAAAAAGGCACTTATTTTAAAATACTGGAGTATGGGTGAAATACTCTGTTCTCTTAACCTTTCTGTCAGGTTATAGCATATGTTGTTTTCTCCAAGTATTTAAATAGACTTAAAGGTCCATGTTTCCAGTCGAGATTATTTCCGTGTAACACACCGGGCTGTGGGCGGAGTGTAAACACATGAACGCGGGAATGAACCTGTAGTACGTTCCGTTCTGTCTGTAGTAACCTTAGTATTTACTGGTTTTAATTAGTATTCGGATTATAATAATAAGCTTGTAATACGTCCTTAAACAAGTAAGCTATTATATAAATATTATTTTCACTATTTATTTTGTTTATTGGCTGAAACATCCCTGAATAGTAGTACAATGGTTAATTTCCTGCTTGAGTCCTTATGCGGAATTGATTCATTTATTTTGAGAAATTGTATTTATTAATCCTTGCTGTCGTCTGTTTTAATTAGTAGTGGGAAAACAGTCCAAGATTTTTGTTTCACATTAATAATTGTCTACCTTGTTTTTAGAGAGGAATAACAGCAGAGCGTGCTGATATTCTGTAAAAATGCAATAATGTACGTGGGGGCGTGTGATGCGGCACGACATGATAGGGAGTGAATTATATTTATATAAAAACACGGTGTGGAATAGGTTATAACAATGATACAACAGCAGTTTGTCAGTGATTACAATGTTTGATTTATTAATGAATGAGACCTTGCACATTTTATAGTTATAGTAGATTTAACAACTGAGAGACAAGTTAGTTCTTGTTCTCTCAACGATAAAACGTGTTACCGCAGCACCTCTCTCTCTCTCTCTCTATCTCTCTCTCCCTCTCTCCCCATTCACGACTATACGTTTAACTTTGTTAAGCATCGCGATTTTTAATTCAGTTTATTATTAAACTTAGATTAGCTATAGCGAGAAATGTATTAGAACATGCGCATTAATATTAACTAATTTTCCCGTTACGGCCGGGACTACTTTCCTTGCCGTGCTATAATGCAAAAACAGCGCACACGTTCTGACCAATCAGATTTCAGCGTTTAACCTGGCTGTGGTATAAAACACACATTCTGACCAATCAGATTTTAGCGTTTAACCTGGCTGTAGTGTAAAACATTTTAATGACTACATTTGTGGCAAAGATAAAACAAACAAACAAGCAATGTAGTGCAGTAGGCATGGTGTAATATGCTGCTTCTGTATACTAAGGTGCCATTTGGGATTGAGTCTAAGCATATATTAAATAGGTCAATGTGTTTTATTAGATGTTTACAAGGAAGCTGCTGACACTGGTGCTGGTGGTGCAGCCCGGTCGTGTGCTGCTGGGCATGAAGAAGCGTGGCTTCGGAGCTGGGAAATGGAACGGCTTTGGGGGCAAAGTTCAACCTGGAGAGAGCATTGAACAAGCAGCGAGACGGTGAGGAGGACCATTAAACTTATGCACTGCATTGAGAGAGACAACGTACAGACACGCTCTGCATTACTGCACAACAACATTCATATTTGTCAGCTGTGTTTCTGTGGATTTATTTATTTAAAGGTGTAATCATAGATTTTTTAGAAATTAAATTTCTTACTTCTACATACATGGATCAGGTATAACATTATGAGCAGTGAGAGGTGAAGTGAATAACACTGATCTCCTCATCATGGCACCTGTTAGTGGGTGGGATATATTAGGCAGCAAGTGAACATTTTGTCCTCAAAGTTGATGTGTTAGAAGCAGGAAAAATGGACAAGTGTAAGGATTCGAGCGAGTTTGACAAGGACCAAATTGTGATGGCTAGACCACTGGATCAGAGCATCTCCAAAACTGCAGCTCTTGTGGGGTGTTCCCGGTCTGCAGTGGTCAGTATCTATCAAAAGTCGTCCAAGGAAGGAACAGTGGTGAACCGGTGACAGGGTCATGGACGGTCAAGGCTCATTGATGCATGTGAGGAGCGAAGGCTGGCCCGTGTGATCCGATCCAACAGACGAGCAACTGTTGCTCAAACTCCTGAAGAAGTTAATGCTGGTTCTGATAAAAAGGTGTCAGAGTACATAGTGCATCACAGTTTGTTGTGTATGGTGCTGCATAGCCGCAGACCAGTCAGGGTGTCCATGCTGACTCCTGTGCACCACCAAAAGCACCAACAATGGGCACGGGGGGCATCAGAACTGGACCACAGAACAATGGAAGAAGACGGCCTGGTCTGAAGAATCACGTTTTCTTTCTATCTACATCTCGTGGATGGCCGGGTGCATGGGTGTCGCTTACCAGGGGAACACATGGCACCAGGATGCACTATGGGAAGAAGGCAAGCCGGGGCCAACAGTGTCATGCTTTTGGCAATGTTCTGCTGGGAAACTTTGGGTCCATGCCATCCTGTTACTCTGACACGTACCACCTACCTAAGCAATGTTGCAGACCACGTACATCCTTATATGGAAACGGTATTCCCTGGCTGTGGCCTCTTTCAGCGGGATAATGCGCCATGCCACAAAGCAAAAATGGTTCAGGAATGGTTTGATGACCACAACAATGAGTTTGAGGTGTTGACTTGGTCTCCAAATTCCCCAGATCTCAATCCAATCAAGCATCTGTGGGATGTGCTGGACAAACAAGTTCGATTCACGAAGGGCCCCACCTTGCAACTTAGAGGATTTAAAGGATCTGCTGCTAACATCTTGGTGACAGATACCACAGCACAGCTTCAGAGATCTAGTGGAGTCCATGCCTTCACAGGTCAGGGCTGTTTTTGGCAGCAAAAGAGGGACAGACACAATATTAGGCAGGTGATCATAATGTTATGCCTGATCAGTGTAGCTTTAAGGTCATTTCTAGAGGTAAGGAATTAAAAAAAAAATATCCATGATTGTACCTTTTAACATGATAAAAGCTTAGCAAAAGTGTATCTAGTCCCTAAGAAACCCATTAGGAAAACTGAATTCAGGTGATGAACGCTTGTTCGAGTTTAGTTGTGCCCCATGTCTGTTGTTTTATAGACACTCTACAGACTTCCTAAAAGAGGTTGGATTTTCATTAAAACGGGATCGAACAAACAGTTATGAGGTCTGTTTATATATATATATATATAAATATAAATTATAATAAAGGATAAATAGGAATAACACAATGATGATTTGAAGTCCTGTATGTTATATTGATGGGTTTGTTTATTTTATCTTAAACAAAATAAATCTATTAGCATTATATTGATTTTCAATAACGAAAAGTTCATCATTTTATTTTATTTTTTAAATTGCAGTATGACCCAGATTCTGAGTATGTTAATGTGTCCTGTGTTTTATTTCCTCATGGGATAAATAAAGTCTGTCTGGACTGAAAATATCTTTGTATTTTAATGAAAGTGAGCTGTTGGAGGAAAGCAGTCTTACTGTAAAAACGCTGCACAAGATTGGAAACATCACGTTCGAATTCGTTGGAGAAACGGAGCTGATGGACGTGCACATCTTCCGAGCCGACGATTACAACGGCGAGCCGACCGAATCAGAAGGTAATATCAGACCTTGCTGCACTCTCCTCACTGAGTTTGTGGCCTGCTCTTCACTGTTTAAATGTTTATATCCTGTGGATGTTTTCATTTTAGAAATGAGGCCTCAGTGGTTCGATCTGGACAAAATCCCCTTCGGTGAAATGTGGGCAGATGACGTGTTCTGGTTCCCGCTGATGCTGCAGAAGAAAAGGTTCTTGGGCTACTTTAAGTTCCAGGGCCACGATGTGATACTGGAACAAAAGCTGAATGAAGTGCAGGAGCTTTGATCAGATTCTGCTGTTATCTGTTATGTGAGCAGAGATGTAAGGAGGCGACGGCCCTGTTCACGCTCCGCTGTAGGGATGTGTGGAAGGAACGGACTCTTAGCAATATCATCAGCTTGTCCTGGTGACTCATGGAGCCTGTTCAGACTGGATTCTAACACACGTCCAGGTGAATGTGATCACCAGAGTCTTCAGGTGACCACTTGTGATTAGATTTCATGAATAACGTCCCTGAGCCTTGCACCTGATCGCATACCTACTTAACTCTTAGTCATCTTCTTCCTGCTAAAAACATTTTGGCTGAATCCTAAATGAAACTCAAGTCCTTTTTTTTTTTACACAATAATTCGATCATCAAGCGTTTAACCAACAATGTTAACGTTTTAGCTCAAACATTTCCTCAAATTGTAGTTCACGTTTAAGTGTGTATTGATTAAAGGTGACATGACAGCATGATATCTCAAGAGAGTGTAGTTGAATTTTTGCATTGTGACCAGTCGCCAGTGTAAACCCCAAACATTTGTTAGATTAATAACATACGTTTCGGTTGTGATGCTTCAAGTAACTGCCCTCCGAAGCAGGAAGAAAGTAGTAACATCTCTTCCAGGGATTTTTTTCCCCAGGGATCAGGCATAACATTATGACCATCTGCATAATATTGTGTTGGTGCCCATTTTGGTACCAAAACAGCCCGGACCCATCGAGGCATGAACTCCACTAGATCCCTGAAGGTGTGCTGTGGTATCTGGCACCAAGATGTTAGCAGCAGATCCTTTAAGTCCTGTAAGTTACAAGGTGGGATCTCCATGGAGACAACTTACAGGACTTAAAGGATACTTTTGATAGATACTGACCACTGCAGACCGGGAACACCCCACAAGAGCTGCAGTTTTGGAGATGCTCTGATCCAGTGGTCTAGCCATCACAATTTGGCCCTTGTCAAACTCGCTCGAGTCCTTACGCTTGCCCATTTTTCCTGCTTCTAACACATCAACTTTGAGGACAAAATGTTCACTTGCTGCCTAATATATCCCACCCACTAACAGGTGCCATGATGAGATCATCAGTGCTATTCACTTCTCACTGTTTTGCTTGCACTTTCTTAGCGAACTTAAATATCCTAATAAATATCACGCACCTTAAAATGCCTTTGTAGTTGTGGTTTTATGTTTACATACAAAAAAATTTCATTATTTTTAAGAGCAAGGAGGTGTAAACTTTTGAGCAGGATGATCAGTGTCAATGAATATTATTTTGTTTAAAGATCTTTTTTTCTAACATTTTAATCCTGCCCCAGAAGCTACATGAGAGATTTATATTTTCCAAATAATGACAATTTACACCGATCATTCATTCATTCATTGTCTGCCGCTTATCCGAACTACACTCGGGTCACGGGGAGCCTGTGCCTATCTC
This sequence comes from Hemibagrus guttatus, assembly GCA_033459395.1. Lineage (NCBI taxonomy): Eukaryota > Metazoa > Chordata > Actinopteri > Siluriformes > Bagridae > Hemibagrus > Hemibagrus guttatus. The sequence goes on along the minus strand of JAUCMX010000024.1, from coordinate 16,134,919 downwards.
AGGCGTCATAGGGCATCAAGGCAGGATACACCCTGGACAGAGTGCCAACCCATCGCAGGGCACACACACTCTCATTCACTCACGCAATCACACACTATGGACAATTTAGAGATGCCAATCAACCTACCATGCATGTCTTTGGACTGGGGGAGGAAACCGGAGTACCCGGAGGAAACCCCCGAGGCACGGGGAGAACATTACACCGATCATCCTGGTCCAAATTTTAATCTTAATGTATCATGTTGCCTTCTTAAGCATCAGTGAAGCTTTGCGCTTTTTGTAATGAGTCCCTCAGTAGTTCCCAGTGTGAAAAGATGGCTCTCATCATCATATATCCAGTGGAAAGGTGTCAGATATGCAGAAGATGCTGGAAAAGTGAAGAATGTGCAGAAGCTGGAGGAAATTTCTGAAGAACTGTAGGTAGCTTAACTGCTCAGGACAATCAAGGGACTCGTGAACAACGATCATAAAAACATGGTGGTTGTTGATCATCCAGGTAACAACACAGTGTTAAGAATCGAGCGAGTGTAAACTTCTGAACTGGTTCATTCGTGCAGATTCAGATTATTGTATCTTCTGGACTTGATGGGAAATAAATGGTTTATTTAGGACAGAACTAAATAAACAGTGCAGATTTTATGATTCCTCTCATTTATTTATTTTTTAATGAACATTTTGCTGATTCTGTAAAGTGTGTACATAAACTTATGAATTGAATTTTTTCCGTCCCTCTAATTATTGAAAAATAATTTTTGAATTATTCATGTAAAAATATTTATTTGAAAATGAACGTTTTTAATTATTAATGTTTATTATTGGGAGCTGATTTTCTTTTCTTTTTTTGGCCATGTTGTTTCATCAGTCTTTGGATAGTTTGACAAGTAGCTTTAGAAATACTGAAAATCTACTTTCGTTATTATGGTTTTATATAATGACCACATCTAATACAAAACACAGCTCGTTTAAATCTCCTGCTTTATTGTAGATTAGCAAAAATGTACATATAACAACACAATAGGAAGAAAAGAGGCAGTTGAATAAACGTGTGCGCATTCAATAAGAAATGAAAGCTGTAATTTGCCCTTAATGCCAGCAGGGGGCAAACTGCCACCCATGCCAGATCCATCAAGCAAATCCAAGTGATGAACTGCTCTTGAAAACGAAATAAATGAATATACAAAATCATCCAAAATGATCTCATGCACAAAAAATTAGATGTTGAATTTATACAAAATGTAAAAAGCATGGCTTCAATGAACAAATCAGGATACTGGATGATAAAAGGATGGATGTCTGTTAGATAATATACAAGTCAAACTACTGGTAGAGAATATCTGTATTTCTCTGCTGTAGGTTAATAAAGATTTAATATCGATTTGTTTCTTTCAGTTTACTTCATATTTTCACCTGAGACATTCTACTACTATGAATTTCGACATTTCTTTCTGCTTTAAGAAAACAATCTGAAACGATCTTTGGTATGTTCTTCAGATGTCAGTCGCCTGCTCTGCTATGCAGATCATTAATGCCGACTTTTAGGGCTTTTCACGCGTGAAGTATTTCCCTGGGTGGTTATAAACTCCTGGTAAACAGAATCCTTGGTTGTGTAGTTAGAGGTATCACACTGCTCCTACTTTACTCGGAGTCCTGATTCTTCGTAATCTGACGTTTCACACTGTACCTTCCTAAACCCTGCTGCAACCTTCTTCTTATCTGCATATTTGCAGTATAAACAACCCTGACCGGATAAATACGGCGTGATCGCAGGTCTGCCGTTCAGCACCTGAGCAGATATTGTTAACTTTCAAAGCTTTCTGAACTTTTTAGCTCTTTTTAAGTTTGTTGTGTAATTGACCAGCCATTCCTTGAGATCCAACTCTACAAATTTATCAGCATGATGTATTTCCTTCTCACTACCATGCACACTTCCATGACGTTCTGTGTTTTTCCGCCTGACTCTGTTTACAGAGATGTCTTTGTGTTGATGTCGCTAAGCATCTAAAAATAAGATTTTAACACTAAATCGTTTCACACTGAACATGTTCGGCACCACAATGTATAGTTAAAGCTTCAAAAGCTTCAGAACAGGGTTTTATAACCCCGGGTAAGAAGCAGTGCTAACCCCACTTCTGAATTAGACGTGTAAAATGTTCCTCTGCCCGGGGTTTAAAGGCGGGGTTTAGTGTGACAATAACTCAGGGTTAAGCACAGTGTGAAAGGCCCTTTTGAGTACTCTATTTTGGGCTCAGACTTTGCAACTATGAAGTAAAACAGAGTTAGTCAAAGCTCTGGTCTTGATTATAGTAGTAATTTTGACACTATGCCACTATTACAATTTTTTCCTCTTCGTAAGTTTTGCAGATATGCATGAAATAGAGCAATAACCTGCATCTTAGTGGACACAGACTTAAAAGAGAAAAAAGGACTCTTGCAGCAATACTGCCATCTTCTGGCTGTAAACTTGTTATACAGAGTATGATTATGTACAAAGGTGAAGATAGCAATTAGCTTACAAGTAATTAGCTTATAATGACCTATATAGCAAGCATCCAGGACTACGTTAAAAAATTTTCCTTCTCATTTACGCTACCTTACAAAGATAGTAATTTTATACGAAATATGTTGGTGTCGTTTTGTGATCAAGCTCGGCATGAAGCACTAATGATAAAAGATCAATACACTTGAAAATTAGAAGCAGAGAAAGTAACTGAGAGAGCCATAAAGGAAAGAAAAGTGCCTTAAAGCAGATCTGGCAGCCCAGCGTTTCCATTTCCTTCTTCTCTAAGCACCACATCTAGGCTATTTTGGCGTTAGGGGAGGGGACTGACATCCATTACTATCTGCAAAAAGTCCACTCAGCTTGGATTGAAGATTGTTCCAAACCTGGCCCATCTACACAGGGATAAAAGACAAGCTCATGAGACAAGCAGCATATGAGAGCTGACTTGGTTTCTGTAATGAAAGCGGACACATTTTTGGTTGTTGTTTCACATTTCCTACATGATTCGAAATGTTTTCATGAACATTGTGGAAATATATAAGTATGAAGAGAACACCACATTAATACCACAGTAAGCTTGACTTTCTCCTGAAGAGACCACTGAAAGCTTCTGTCGAATTCATTCATTGATAAGATTTAGTTTTATGTTCCCGTTAAAACCCCTCAAAGTGGTAATAAAAGTCTCAACGTTACAAAATGTGTGCACCATTTACTTCCTGCAGATCGTGGCTGCCAGTTAAATGTCTGCACTTAACAGATTCGTCCTCAAATTATATGCATGTTGGAATTCTCCTTAATGGAAGAAAAACACACACAAAACTATGGAGATACCTGACCATGTGTTTGTTGAACATCCCATTTAAGATTTATTCCTCTTTGCTATTAATAATAAGCTTTACTGTTCTCTTCTGGGAAAGCTTTCCTCTAGATGTTTGTTTTAAAAGTGATTAATATGCTGAGTCTATGAGAAAAGTATGAGCAAACAGGGCTTAAAAACGGGTTCAGTTTTATTTAAGCTTGTCATTAAAGCAGAACAAACTCTCTTCCAAATGATTTGGCTGTGTTAGTTTCTACATTGTCCTCACAGGAACTTCCTCTCAAAAAATTAACATACAAAAAGATCACATGGTGACCTGAGCTCACACCTACACACATGTAGCGTATTGCACTCCTAATCTGTTCTTTTTAAACATATATGAGAGCATTTGGCTCAGCAAGGTACTATGTTGAGAATCTGAAGTCCTCTTGGGTTACGGATTACTGACAGCTTTATAGATGTCCTTTGGCTGCTGGACAAAATAGATTTTCTGTCAAGAAAAGAGGGAGTCTTAGATACTTGTAATGTTCAAGTAGACTCCCCTGCATGATATTGGGGTGCCAAATGCCAGTCCTTTTGTCATGGAGACAATCTGTAAATGTGGAACCTGAGAAAATTAATAACAGTCCAGAAAATTTACATTGTCCTTAAAGAACTTAAGAAAGTATTTCAGATATGCTGTGGAGAAAGGAGAGGGCCTTGTCCAGTCATTGAATGTATAAGAAAGGACTGATGATACAATGTATGGCCAGAAGTTTGTGGACACCTGACAATGACACCCATATGTGCTGGTTGAACATCCTATTCCAATATGAAGTCGGTCCACTCCTTTCATCTCTTCTCTTCTCTGCTGTGAAGGTTTTCCACTAGATGTTGGAGCATGACTGTGGGGATTAGTGATCATTCAGCTACAAGAGCATTAGTGAGATCAGACACTGATGTTGTAAGAGTGAGGAGGTCTGGGGTTCAGTCGGTGTTCCAGTTCATCCCAAAGGTGTTCAGTGGGGTTGACATCAGGGCTCGACATGAGTTCTTCCAAAAAGATCCACCTTGGAATACCATGTCTTTCTGGGCCTCACTTTCTTTACAGCTGGAACATCAGAAACTGGAACCAGGAACAGTCTGAATAATATGGCTGTGATAGTCAGGTGTCCACAAACTGGACACATAGTGTATAAAGCTTGATTCACAGCTGAAAGTCTCCAGGTTTGCTGTTATAGAGAATAATAATTGGTTGTCTTGCTGGAACAGGTTTAGGGCCTCTTAGTTAGAGTGAAGTGGAAATTGTAAAGGTACAGCAGTAAATTGTAAAGGTAAAGACATTGTAGACAATCATCTGCCTCCAACTTCGTGGCAAATGTTTATGGGAAGACCTACATATGGGGGTCAATTTCAGGCGTCCACATATAGTGTACGTCTTTGAAGGACACAGGTGGTGATTTACAGCTTGTTTATAGCCTGTTACTGGGGAAGCTGCGTTTCAGTGAATGATCAGTGAAACAGTTTACTGGTGTTACTAGGTAGCATTGTATTTAAAGAGGATCCTGAAACATGGAATGCATCACTTCTGGCCTGTTTTTCAGGATATCAGCACCTGTCACTCCAGGCACTATATGACTACAGAAGTAAAAGTACAACATGCTAATTGTGGTTTAGTTTTGAAGTGTGTGGTTTCCTAAGCACTGGCATAATTGTAGCTGTTTTCAGAGGCAACATGGATGCATTCCAGAAAGACTGAGAACATTCAGTGGCATACTGCGTAAGCACCCTTGCCTGGATGCCCTCTAGGCCTGGGGTCATGTCTGACCTTCTGGTTGTGAATCAAGTAGGCCCTCAGATGATGGATGACTAAGGCTTGCAGAAGTACCTTACATTCATCTTAGCAGTGAAATGTGGTAAATCCGGCATTAAATATTTAGTACTTCTGGAAGGTAGGAACGGTCTTTTATTACTGCGACACTGGACCTTGTGCCTTCGTGGCCTTTGGATGCTCTCATCTTTTGAAATGCTTATTTTGCCTTTTCTAAATCCCTGAATCCCTGCTGAAGTATCTCTTTATATATTTTTAGCTTCACCCTGAAAATGTCAATCTTCGTCAAACAGTTCACACTTTCTAGGAAACGTCCAGTCAACCTTTTGATGTAAAAAAGTTTTTAGTTTAAATTAGTTCTTGAATGATGATAAGAGACTCTAACAGATATATTAATCATTCTGAGTTCTTGAAAAGGGAAAAATGAGATTCACTGTGAGATTTCCGTAGAGTCATATATATATGGGGTGATTAAAATGATGAACACTTACTGGCATCATATTTCTTTACCGTTACGTTGTTTTCTTGTACACAACCAATGAAGTTAGATTTTATAGACTGTAATTAGCACCTTAATCTCCTTGTGTTTAATCACTCTATTGTGCATACAGTATATGTGACATGACAAATGACAAAAAAATCCCCAGCTGGATTAACTGGTCATGTGAATTTTGGACAGGGAAGTGAATGCCTTTCGTACTTGGAAAAAAAATTTTTTATACGCTACACTCAAAAGAGTTTATACGCTCTTTATACCCATCTTTTATTATGGCCGGCATTCACTTCCTTTTTCAAAAAGCAACCACAAAAGTCACCAATTTTTCACAGTTCCTTCATTTTCCCACTGTCTGATCACATCGTGTAATCAAGAGCTCTCACCTCTTGGTGACTCTGCACTTGTGAATTGACGAATGCCCCTAGGATGTGTGAGGTGATGGGAAGGTAGGCAAAGATCAGCTGGCTTTCCTGATGCACACAGAACAAGGAAAAGTAGTTTCGTAGCTCCATCGTCTGGATCGCATTCTCCTGCTGCAGGAAGAAAGACAGAGAGATATCGTGTGATGAATGATGATTATGTATCGAGGGCTTATCAATCAGCATTCACACCTTTATAGAGCCACTCAGTCACATCAATCAAGGTGGGCAGTTTAATACTTTATGTGCCTAAAAGATTTGGCATAAAGATCAAGTCAGCATCTGGATGTGAGGAACATTCAGTCCTTTTTACTTCGTCTGGTTCAGTTTCTTCGTATTGACTAGAGGAAACCAAAATTCCCCCAGCATTCTAGAGAGGAAATTACTGTCTATGTAAATAAAGTTACTCTGAAAATCATTTTAACACGTGGCCCTCGGGTTTTTCCTATACCTTTCACAGTGACTTTTTCACAAGTAATCTACCGGATCTGTCTCAACTTCTCACCAGACCCCTAAATGCAGATGACCTAGATGAATTAACTAACAGCATAGGCACTATTTTCTCTAGCACACTAAATACTGTTGCCCCCATCCGTTTAAAAATGGTCAGAGATAAAACATCTGCACCATGGTATAATAGTCATACTCACGCCCTCAAGAGAGCAACCCGTAACCTCAAGTGAAAATGGAGAAAAACTAAATTAGAAGTTTTCAGAAGTGCATATAAAGACAGTATGTCCAGCTATAGACAGGCTCTAAAAGCTGCTAGGGCTGAGCATCTGAGCAAACTGATAGAAATAAACCAAAACAATCCCAGATTCTTATTTAGTACAGTGGCTAGACTAACAAAACATCAGATATCTGAAGAGAATACTCCATCACAGTTTAGTAGTGAGGACTTTATGAACTTCTTCACCGACAAAATCGATAGTATCAGGAACAAAATAATGGATGTTCAACCTTTGACAACATCCGGTGATCTAGTCCAACCTAAAGCTCCACATTTAAAGCTACAATGCTTTACAGGTATAGGGAAGGAAGAGCTGTATAAACTTATCACCACGGCTAATTCAACAGCATGTTTGTTAGATCCAATTCCAACTAGATTACTGAAAGAAGTGATACACACAGCTGGAGAGCCTCTCCTCAACATCATTAATTCCTCGTTATATTTAGGTCACGTCCCTAAACCTCTCAAGCTAGCAGTTATTAAGCCTCTTCTTAAGAAACCTAAACTAGACCCTAATGACTTATAAAAGGAAGGTTTGAAATCGGTCTGTAATTTGATATCTAAATATTAGAAAATGTTGTGTCTACTCAATTATGCTCCTTCTTACAGGAAAACTTTATCCTTGAAGAATTTCAGTCAGGTTTCAGGCCCCATCATAGTACAGAAACTGCACTAGTTAAGATCACAAATGACTTGTTTTTAGCTTTGGACCAAGGCTGCATCTCAATATTAGTCTTACTTGATCTTAGTGCTGCATTTGACACTATAGATCATAACATTCTCATAGACCGCTTACAAAATCACGTAGGTATTCAGGGACAGGCATTAAAATGGTTTAGATCCTACCTGTCTGATCGATACCATTTTGTAGATTTAAATAGAGAACTGTCCAGTGTAATGCCAGTGAAATATGGCGTCCCACAAGGATCAGTTTTAGGACCTCTGCTTTTCTCAATATACATGCTTCCCTTAGGCAACATCATTAGAAGGCAAGGGATTAGTTTCCATTGTTACGCTGATGATACACAGTTATATATCTCATCAAAACCAGATGAAATATCTAAACTGTCTAGATTAACAGTGTGTGTTAAAGATGTTAAAGATTGGATGACTGATAATTTTCTATTACTAAATCCTGATAAGACGGAGATATTACTGATTGGTCCAAAAACCAGTACACAGAAGCTTTCACAATTCAACTTGCATTTAGAAGGATGTTCTATTACTACTAGCTCTACAGTGAAAGACCTGGGCGTAATATTAGACAGCAATTTGTCCTTTGAAAAACATATTTCCGATATTACAAAAATAGCCTTCTTCCACCTCAGAAATATCGCCACGCTTAGGAACATTTTATCTGTATCTGATGCAGAAAAGCTAGTTCACGCATTCATGACCTCCAGACTGAACTATCGTAATGCATTACTAGGTGGTTGTCCTGCATCTACAATAAACAAGCTACAGTCCTTACCGGGTCAAGAAAGTGTGATCATATAACCCCAATATTATCATCCCTGCACTGGCTACCTGTTAAGTTTAGAATTGATTATAAACTAGCACTACTTACATACAAGACCCTAAATGGTTCAGCTCCCACATATCTAGCCAGTCTCCTAACACATTACAATCCATCACGCTCCTTAAGATCTCGAAACTCCGGACATCTGGTAGTTCCCAGAATATCAAAGTCTACAAAAGGGGGTAGAGCTTATTCGTATTTAGCTCCTAAACTTTGGAACAGTCTTCCTGACAGTGTTTGGGGCTCAGACACAGTCTCCCAGTTCAAACATAGACTAAAGACATATCTCTTTAGCCAGGCATACACCTAATAAATCCCATAACATACATACATCTGATTAAATGCACATCATCTAGTGCCTGCTAATATTATGAATAGCAGCTACACTAATTCCTTTCCATTTGTTTCCCTTCTTCTACCCACCCCAGGGACACACAGAGATTGTGGCAGCTCCGGTGGCATCCAGAGATGGACCAGCTCCAGCCGGGTTCTGCTTTCTGAGGACTGGAGTAATCAAAGCAGCACTGCCAACCCTATGTGGACATTTTACACATAACATTCTACACATGCTGTATCTGCATCACACAACTAATGCAGAAAGGACATTGTTCATATCACACTCTCCGGTGTCACCCAGATGAGGATGGGTTCCCTTTTGAGTCTGGTTCCTCTCAAGGTTTCTTCCTAATACCATCTAAGGGAGATTTTCCTTGCCACAGTCGCCTGAGTCACCTCAGGCTCGCTCACTAGGGAAAATTTTGTCTAACATCTAGGACTGTTTGTTTGTATGTTTATTGTTTCTTATGTTCTGTAAAGCTGCTTTGAGACAATGCTCTTTGTTAAAAGCGCTATACAAATAAAATTGAATTGAATTGAATTGAAATTGACTTCCTGCCTGGGCTGTAAAACGTCGTAAATGAGTCACAGTGAAATGAAAGCAACAGCTGAATGAAGAAAATAATTAGGTGAGTCAAAGGTTAAATCAAGAAATTGCTAATACAGGAAATCTCTTTAACAGTCTCTTTAATCAGGTGCCCATGTGTCAGGGGTTGTAGGAATCCTACTCAAAACAGGAAAAAAAAAAAAATGGTAGTAGTGGGGCAAATGTTAATCCTCATAAAGTCCTCATTTACAACTCTATACATTTTTAATTCATGTCAACATTTCATTGAAATACTAATTATATCTGTTGAGGTTTTATATAATAAAACCTGATAAAGCACCTTGGCATTGTTAATTATGATGTATGGCACATCTGGAATTGGGGAACTTCTCCAATTCCTCCCCTGCAGAAGCTTTCCTGTTTTGTCAGGTTGAACAGGAGCATCATCATTTTATTTTCTCTCTAAATGATGCTGTGTTTCAGCTGTGACTGAGTCGCTTCAGGACACTTTCAAAAGCCATCTGTGTGTCATTTTGGCAGAGTGTTTTGATTCACAGTTGTGCTGGAAGGCAAACCGTTGCCCCAAACTGAGGTCATGGCTGTTCTTGAACAGATTTTCTTCAGGGATATCTCTGTACTGTGATCCGTTTATCTGTTCTACAACTTCGCAGGCCTCCAAGCTCCTGCTGCTGAGAAACATCTTCACAACATGATGCTGCCACTACATTGCTTCAGTGCAGGACGGATGGATTTGGCCAGGTGATGAGTCCTGCATGGCTTCTTCTACAGACATCGCTTCACATTCAGGACAGAGAGTTTAATCCTGGGTTCAGCGTCTTGTTTCTCATGGCTTGGGATTCCTTTATTTGCCTTTTGGCAGACTTGTAGCAATTCTAAAATAAAGGCCTGATTGATGGAGTACTGCAGAGATGGCTGTCGTTCTGGCAGGTTTTCCATGCAGGACATCTGGACTTCCATCAGAGGGAGCTTTCGATTCTTTGCTACGGCCCTGACTGAAGCCTTCTCTGCAGGTTGATCAGTTTGACTGAGTGGCCTGCTCTAAGAAGAGTCCAAAGCTCTTACAAAGAATTACAGAAGTCACTGTGACATTCAAAGCTCCAGAACTTTGTTATGTTGCCTTCAGCAAGTCTGGGTATTGACACAATCTTACAGGACAAGTCTACACAGTTGTTTTTTCCAGAAAAGAAGCTCAGAAATGTGCTTCCAGATACTGAACATAATTTTCAAATTACATGATCAACTTTCACCAACTTGCTGAAAGATCTCAAGGATGATCCTGAGCTCATCTTCAAGTGACAGAGCAAAGTCTGAATATTTGTGCAAATGTAAAGTTCTTTTTTCTATTATTATTATTTTGACAAATTTACCAAAAAAATATGAAATCCTGTTCATGCTTTTTCATTATTGAGTAATCTTTTTGCAGGAAAAATGAGGACAAACTAAGGGTCTGAACTGAACACCACCTACCTTTATTCATTACCAAACCAACTTACATATACAAGAGAACCTAAATGTTGTTTATCCGATCTATTACCAGGTCACGGGAAGGACATGCCTATCTCAGGCGTCATCGGGCATCAAGGCAGGATACACCCTGGATGGAGTGCCAACCCATCGCAGGGCACACTCACTACGGGCAATTTAGAGACTCCAATTGGCCTAGAAGCATGTCTTTGGACCGTGGGGGGAAACTGGAGCACCCGGAGGAAACCCAACGAGCATGGGGAGAACATGCAAACTCCACACACACACACACACACACACACACACACACACACACTGAGCAGGAGCGAGACACGAACCCAGGATGCGTGAGGCGAACGTGCTAACCACTAAGCAACCGTGCCACCTTATTGTTTTTTTTATCCTAATATAAAAAGTATACTTCAACATGGAACATAACGGTCATTATCTATGCCCTTTTTCAAAACTCCAATTGAATTATGGCAGCAATGTGTAGTGTTATTTTTCCTCTAAAGAAAGTAGTCGCACCATGGTTTATGCTATCATGCAACCATCAGAAGAGAGCCAAAGAAAATGGCGGAGGCAAGCTTGACTTTCGAACAGCACAAGATCACTCAGAAGTGGTAAATTTGAAAATGTGTGTGAAGCTCAACGACAATGGCAACGTGCGTCTGGAACAGAACCACCAACATAACTAACAACCGATGGACGCTCTAGTCAGTGTTGTTCATACAGTAGTTTGCCGAAATCAAAAGTGTCTGGATGCTAATGGTGACCACTTTGAGTACATAATGTGATCGCATAATTCAAACATGACTTACAGCTACCCTTTTATGTTTCTATAAATTTAGTAAAAAAAATATTAATGCATATATTTTTCATGTTGAAGTCTGTATACATTTTTTTGGGCCCCTCTGTATATATTCATGTGTAAGTTTGTGTCTATAAGAAGACTGACCTGGATGATGCGAGACTCCAGATGTTCTACAGACACCTGTTCTTTTGGCTGCACAGCTGCACTCATCATCTGTCTCTTCATCACACTGTACTTCTGAAGGGCCTTCTGGTGCTCGTGCAGGACGCCCTTCTCATGACGCTCGCACAAGTCCTGCAGCATATGCTCAGTAAGCCACATTTTATATCCGCTCTAAAAGGATTACTCAGTAATCTTTAATAATACACAGCATATACTCGTGAGAGAAATGGTTCTAATATAGAACCTAAAATCTCTTGTTTTATCACTCTTAAGAATAAAGGTTCAGAGTGCATGGTTCCATAAAGAACCTTTAACATACATGGAACCGTTCCATAGCACTGTAGTGGAAAAAGGTTCTTTAGACTATAAAAGTGTTCTTTATGGCACTTAGACAAAAAAGTGGTTTCTTTTAAGAACACCTTACTGAAAGGTTCTTTGGGGGGAAAAAATGGTTCTTCTATGGCATTACTGTGAAAATCCCTTTTTGTTTTTTTCTGGAACCTTTATTTTAAGTGTGTATAGAAAATACTATAGGAATTGGCAGAATCATTCAAAAGAATCCACTGAATCAAGTAAGATGGTTCGTTTTAGAATCATTAAGGTGTTCATTATTATTATTTGTAGTAGTAGTAGTAGTAATAATAGATAATACAGCAAATTCAAACAAAGTAAAACTTTATATAAAACAAAAACATCACTGTGTTATGAATAAAATGTCTACAGTATTGATAACAGCTAAAATTCCTCCCTCTTATTAATTTCCGTTTCAGAATTATTTCACAAATTTAATCAACTATTTGATCTTTTCTAAAATATTTCATTCATAAACTCGTCACTTCAAAACATCTAGCAGAGACAATGCTTTCAAAAGTATTGGCACTGATTTCACCTTACACACTCTTAATTAGAGAAACATTTTAATAATAAAAGGTTCATTGATCTCCAAGGGTTCTACATAGAGCCATTTTTTGGGGGGGGGGGATTTTATAAAGAACTCTAGTAAAGCTAAATTTTAAATAGTGTCATCTACAAAATTATACTCTGAAACCAGAACAGGACTTCATCCACACTCACCCTGTACGACTGCAGCAAATCCAGGAAGAAGTTCAGTTTTTCCACCACATCGTCCTCTTCTCTTCTTCCCTATAAAAATAAATAAATAAATAAATAAATAGATAAATAAATATATAAAAGTGCCTGGATGATCTCTTCTGTGTCCTACCTGAACACTTTCTTTAAAAGAGATAGTACCTGTTGAGCAGCTTTGTCTGATAACAGCGAGAATTCAGAGGAAAACCCACGGAGAGAGAGTCGCAAATCAGCCCACATGCTCTTAGAGGAGTCCAGCACAGGCACGGGCGAGGGATCACATCCCAGCGTACTAGAGAAAAGAGTTCAAAGAAAATAAAACACTATCAATATGGGATGTGAAACCCAAACAAACAAAGCTGTAAAATGTATTATTTACTGAGTTTCAATACTATAGAAAGGTCATGCAGGTAGTTAGAAATCTGCAGACTAGTGCTGCGTGTAATGTTGCGTAATATTGTAATAAGGCAATTTACAATTAAAAGCGAAATGTTTCAAAGAAGCAGCTTAAAATAATCCATAACTTCCTCTGGCACAAAAGCCACACTTCCTTTAAACATATCTGCTTTTTAAGCAAGTGCAATTGTTTATCTGCTTTATAGTCTACTGCAGTAAGGCATAAAAGGGAAGTATCTGAGGCTAATTATTTTAAAACAAATGAGGCTATACATGCAGCTCTTCTACCTCACCGTGAGTAATAAACAGTAATAAAAACTCAAGAACATTAGCAAAAATTAACCCCTCCTTGAACCGCCACCTTATTGTGGTGTAGGGGTTTGAGTACCCGAATGAACCTAGGAGCCATGTTGTCGGGGGCGAAGTGCTCCTGGTAGGGTCTCCCAATGCAAACGGCTTCTAGGTGACGGGTCAGACTAAGAGGGGTTCAAAACCTTTATGGAAGTAAAACCAAGGAAAGTTACGTCGCCCGGACTGGCGTCACCGGGGCCCCACCCTGGAGCCAGGCCTGGGGTTGGGGCATGCAGGCGAGCGCCTGGTGGCCGAGTCTTTGCCTGCGGGACTCGGCTGGGCACAGCCCGAAGGAAAGATGTAGGCTTCCTTTGTCCCCAGTTCTGTTCATTGTTTTTATTGATAGAATTTCTAGGCGCAGCCAGGGGCTGGAGGGAGTCCGGTTTGGGGACCACAGGATATCATCGCTGATTTTTGCAGATGATGTTGTCCTGTTGGCTCTTTCAAGCCTGGACTTACAGCATGCACTGGGGCGTTTTGCAGCTGAGTGTGAAGCGGCTGGGATGAGGGTCAGCACCTCCAAATCTGAGGCCATGGTTCTCGACCAGAAAAAGGTGGCTTGCACCCTCCAGGTTGGAGGGGAGCTCCTTCCTCAAGTGAAGGAGTTTAAGTATCTCGGGGTCTTGTTTACGAGTGAGGGAAGGATGGATCGTGAGATTGACAGACGGATCGGTGCAGCGGCAGCAGTAATGCGGTCTATGTACTGGTCTGTTGTGGTGAAGAAGGAGCTGAGCCGGAAGGCGAAGCTCTCGATTTACCAGTCAATCAACGTTTCTACTCCCACCTATGGTCAAGAGCTCTGGGTCATGTCCGAAAGGATAAGATCCCGGATACAAGCGGCCCAAATGAGCTTCCTCGGTAGGGTGGCGGGGCACTCCCTAAGAGATAGGATAAGGAGCTCTGTCACCCGGGAGGAGCTCGGAGTAGAGCCGCTGCTCCTCCACATCGAAAGGGGACAGTTGAGGTGGCTCGGGCATCTGTTTCGGATGCCTCCGGGACGTCTCCCTGTGGAGGTGCTCTGGGCATGCCCCACCGGGAAGAGACCCCAGGGAAAACCCAGGACACGCTGGAGAGGCTATGTCTCTCGGCTGGCCTGGGAACGCCTCGGGGTCCCTCTGGAAGAGCTGGAGGAAGTGTCTGGGGAGAGGGAGGTCTGTGCATCCCTGCTTAGACTGCTGCCCCCCAAACCTGGCTCCGGATAAGCGGAAGACAATGAATGAATGAATGAATGAATGAATGAATGAATGAATGAATGAATGAATGAATAGTTCTCATTAAATCTTTAATTGTGAGAGAGAGAGAGAGAGAGAGAGAGAGAGAGAGAGAGAAATGGTATTTACTGTCAAAACACCCCTAAGACACCCCTAAAATATATACATTTTTAAAAATGTAAAAACTTTGTGAGATTTTTAAATCATTCAATTGTTATAAATTAGCTTCCAAAAACTGATCTGATGAAATAGGATGTGGCTAAATTGTTAATCTCTTTTAACTCAGCATCGTGGGGAACTAGTGGTGGTGTGAAACGTTCATTACAACAGAAAACGTTGCCTACACGAGTTGCTATAAAAAAATACATCACTATTGAACACATTCTCAACTATAAAAATATGCACTTATCAAATGTAATGAATTAAATAAGTTGACATCATAATCGCATTACTAATCGCTTTCATTGCAGCATTTAAATTTAATCAGGTAATAATAAACAATACTGAATCCCAGTATGATATAATTGATACAGCAGGCGTCTGTGTGTTTATTTTTATTTTTTTACCTAAGCTCCGTCCCAAACATGAGCAGATCTGTGGCATTCTCCTTTGAACGCTCTGCCATTCTCTCTGCTCGGTCCCGCAGCCTCAGAAAGCTGTTGTGGATGTTTCTGATCAACTCTCGGCACAAAGTGAACACTGCCTGGATATCTGAAGGGAGATATTCCTACAGAAAAGACATACACAACCAATGTCAGGGCATAATGACGCTGAACATGACCAGTGTAGGACAAAATCACATAGAGTAGATAATGTAAGTGTAGAAGAAGTAGAAGTAAACAGAAACCTTGGCTTGTGTTGCGTATGTATATGTCATAAACTCGTCTCCCATTTTCTTAAAAGCATCGCGGAGCTTTATTTGGATATCCTGAGATGTTAAAAACAAACCAATAGGAAAGTTTATTTAAATGACATTATGACATGTGTAAAGCCTGGTCAAATTTTGTAGACACATGTATTCTGCTGATGTGCTTTATTGACAATTACGAGTTAAGAGTGATTAAAAATCAGAGCATAATAAAGTACCTAATAATCATATAGCAAGGTATCAAGTAATTTGGACTAATGATCAGCTGACTGTGAGTTCAAATCCCAGGACTACCAAGCTGCCACTGCAGGGCCCCCGAGCAAAGCTCCTAACCCACAACTGCTATAAATGTAAGTTTCTCTACCCTAAACGCACTCTCTACTAAACCTGTTTAAGGAGAATGAGAGTTATTCCTCAACTGGCTGATTGGTTCTCTATTTTTGTGTGTTTCATCATGAACACATGCTCAAAACAGAGTTGTAGTATGTGTTATTTTTAGCACACATCTTTTTCTGCTCTCATAAAGCTGAACAATCATGGCTATAAGCCGTATCTGGACAGGATTAGACGTTGATGGATTCCGGTCATTTTTACACTGTGATTTTTCTCCCTCCTATCCTAACAAAACTACATATCAGACTACTTACTGTTTTTGATTTTTTTTGTTTTTTACCAAATCCATAGTGGTCTGATCGATTTAGTTCTGTCCAGATCAACAACTCTGTGTTTTTGCAGCCAGATGCTACCTCTTATTTTATTTTATTTCTTATTATCTGACTGCGGCCATTCGGAGAATTTGTCCGCTAACATGTGTATCAAAAACACATACTTCCATGAGACCAAAGGACTGCAATCCTACAGTAGTATTATAAATGAATTAATAAATTATTCATTCATTGTCTACCGCTTATCCGATCTACTCTCAGGTCACGGGGAGCCTGTGCCTATCTCGGCGTCATTGGGCATCAAGGCAGGATACACCCTGGACGGAGTGCCAAACCATCACAGGGCACACACACACTCTCATTCACTCACACAATCAGATACTACGGACAATTTAGAGATGCCAATCAACCTACAATGCATGTCTTTGGACCGGGGGAGGAAACCGGAGTACCCGGAGGAAACCCCCGAGGCACGGGGAGAACATGCAAACTCCACACACACGGCGGAGATGGGAATCGAACCCCCAACCCTGGAGGTGTGAGGCAAACATGCTAACCACTAAGCCACCGTGCCCCCCTAATTAATAAATTATTTTATTATAATTAATAAAATTATTGTTCTTTATTCAGCTAAAATTAGATGCCAACAGTGAACGAATCCAATAATATCCTCTGCATTCAAACCTGCTGGTCCAGGTTTGAGAGATTTATCACAGAGGAGAGAAACGAAACACTAATCCCATCTGGATAGAATGACAAACCGATGAAACGGAACAATAATTAGTTCTTTGATGAAAATCTAAAACACATTGTTCAATTTCACATTTTAAAAAAACACAAAGAAAAGGATTTGCAGAATTAATGTGCCGAAAAATAGCTTTAGCATAAACAGAATGGACCTGAAATGTACTAGCATGACCTCTGCACTATTATCACATGATATAAACAACTGGTGAGCCCCAAGAAAAGAAACCCCACAAAAACAATCAGAACATGTCTGTGAAGGTCTTGGACATCGCTCTAGTTTCTAGATTTCTTTAGTTTTATCTGAAACCAATTAAGGTTGATACAGCTGCGTAAATGTCTTGTTGTTACTAGTTGTCTAAACAGATTTGACAAAATATAACCTCTTATAACACTCACCACGGCATAATTTTTCCAAAAGTATTGTAATTTAGTTTAATATTATCATTATTATTAGTATAATACTTCATTTCAAATCCAATGTATCAGAATTCCAAAAGAATACAAGTCTAATTGGTCTACACATATATTCTGTACATATACTTGCGTACAAACAGCAATAGTGTAGCAACACTGTTTAGTATTGCTTGAAAAAAAGAAATGAGAAAAGATTCCCACCGAGCCATTGAAAGTGAGAAATAGTTTAACAAGCTCGTCCTTGGAAAAAAAGGGATGTCTTGCAACGAGGTTCAAAAATCTGCCCAAACCACGTCGCCGTCCTTCGATGAACTCTCTCTCTGATGTTGACTTCAATACTGCAGTGAACAGAGCAGAAGGTCACTTGTGATAAATTTGTATAGGTTATCCAAAATATTACCCAAAACACTAAACACACGGTTGCTCTCTGCTGAATTTGTGCTGTGGGAAGCATGACTTCAAATGTCAAAGCACCAAACCACAGGCGACACCAATAATTACATTATGTTACATTACAAGCTTTTGGCTTTTTAGAGCATATAATACACGGCATACCTCCTTTAAGCACTCTTTTGGGTGGTAGGGCAGGCACCATTCTGTAGGCATACCTCTGTAGCAAAAGCTCATGGAAGACATCAAAGTCGCTGTAACGCCGATAGACTGAAATTTTGAAGCGCTGGGGAAAAAAACAGTAAAAGATTTTGCCTATAAAGAATGTCTAGATTTACAGGAAGGTCAGGCTCCAGCAAAATGTGGAGCATTTTGTCTTAGAGGAGGGTAAAACGCTAAACTGGTGTGCTTGCGCTCTATAGAGATGCACTACAGTCAGTAAAGGAAGCTAACCAGAGAGCTCCTTATCTCTCAGAACAGCCCTATTTCCTCATGGCCTGGATAAACACAAAGTGTGGACACATGCCTTTAAGAATCTAGTGGTTATGACTGCATCATTTAATTGCTCTGGACTTTTAGGGATGTGGTAGAATCTCCTGTTGTTCCTCTTCCCAAAGGTGATTTAATGGATTCTGATGCAGTGACTGTGAAGGCCAGTGAACTCATTGTCTTGTTCATTAAACCAGTTTAGAACGATTTTGCTCTGTGACATGGTGCATTATTATCATGCTGGAAGTATCCATTAGTAGATGGATAAACTGTGGCCATGAAGGGATGGACATGATCAGTAACAATACTCAAATATGCTGCATTTTTGGTTGGTACTAAGTGGCTCAAAGTGTGTCAAGAAAACCTTCCCTACACCATTACACCACCTCCACCAGCATGAACTGTTGACACAAGGCAGGTTGGTCCATGGATTCATGCTGTTGATGCCAAATTCTGACCCTACCATCTATGAGCATCAGTAGAAACCCACATTTATCAGACTAGACTATGTTTCTCCAGTTTTCACCTGTCAAGGTTGGGTGAGTCTGTGCACATGAAAGCCTCAGATTCCTGTTCTTAGCTGAAAGGAGCAGAACCCAGAGTGGTCATCTTCTGTAGTAGCCCATTCACCTAAAGGTTTGACATGTTGCGCATGAGCATTCTGAGATGCATTTCTTCTCACTACAATTGTAAAGATTTGAGTAACTATAGCCTTCCTATCAGTTCAACCCAGTGCTCTGAGGTCTGACATCATCAAGATGTTTCTGCCTCTCAGTAACATTGTCTGTATCATTTTACCTAAAATCTAGAGATTGTTGTGTGTGAAAATATCAGCAGTTTGTGAAATACTTCTGGTACCAACAACCATGCCACGGTCACAATCACTGAAATGAATTATTTCACACATTCTCATGTTTTGATGTGAACATTAACTGAGGATCGCTGCAGGATTTTATACACTGGGAATGAATGAGCAGGTGAACAGCGTTTCTATGGCAACAAGCCAAAACACCTTCACATAACATATTTCACACTTTTACTGAATGTGCTAATGCTATTAAAATCAAACTAGCGTTATAGATTGAAGTGCTTGAAAAATACAGCTCTTAATTTAGTTTTTAAAACATTACCATAGCTACAAATTAACACTTAAAATATAGGAGCCTGATTCATTTTGTTGTACTGTGCTTGACTATAAATGATTTATTAAGCTATACTGAGCCAGACTGGTAGGATTCACTAGAGGAGCCTGCGTTCATCAACAATCATCAATAAACATGGTCAAGACTGGCTAATTTTCACAGATAAAGCTAATCTGACTTATATGGAAGACTTTTATCTTGTATGCTCACCACTAACTGCTTCAGGGAAGCACTTTTAATAATTGAACATCCTATTTTCAGATAAATCCACAGCTTCTTTTTTTAATGCTCAAAAATGGGAGATACACAGTGGCTGGAAAATAGAGTGAGAACTTCACTGATCAGCCATGACATTAAAACTACTAACAGGTGAAGTGAATAACATTCATTATTCAGTTACACTGGCACTTGTTAAGGGGTGGGATATATTAGGCAGCGTGTGAACAGTCAGTTCTCATGCTGATGTGTTGAAAGCAGGAAAAATTGGCAAAAGTAAGGACCTGGGTGACCTTGTCAAGGGTCAAAAAGGGACAAAATTTGTGATGGTTAGACAACCGGGCCAGAGCATCTCTTAAACAGGAGGTCTTGCTGTATGTTCCCAGTATGCAGTGATTAGTACAAACCAAAAGGGTTCCAAGGAAGAACAAACCGTGAACCAGCGACAGAGTCATGTCCACTTTACTACACTGCAAAAATTCTTCAGGAATGGTTTGAGCAACATAACAAAAAGTTCAAGGTGTTGCTTTGGCCTCCAAATTCTCCATATCTCAATCCATGGAGAATCCATGGATCCATGGAGGCCTCAACTCACAACTTACTTAAAGGATCTGGTGCCAGCGTCTTGGTGCCAGATACCACAGTACACCTTCAGAGGTCTTCTGGAGTTCATACCTCGACGCCTCAGCACTGTTTTCGTGTCACAAGCAGACTAATAGGCATGTAGGTTTAATGTTTTGGCTGATTGGTGTACATTGTGGAGCTTTGACTTGCATGAAGGAGCAGTGCAGTTGAGCAGGTAGTCAGAGCTCAGGCTTTTTTAGCTCTAGATGTCATTTTATTATTCTAAGAAAGCATTTTGGACCTATTTTGTTCAGCGTTTAGCTTAAGTATTTTTGTTACTTCCGGATAGTTTATTATTCCAGATAGAGATAGGATTAACAAAAATCACCTATCTGCTACTTTAACTCATAGGAGGTTCTGGGATGTGAATTTCAATTGATCAGTGCACACAACCATGATGAGATATGATGACCTATTGCAAATGGTGATGAAGTGTGTGTGTGTGTGTGTGTGTGTGTGTGTGTGTGTGTGTGTGTGTGTGTGTGTGTGTGTGTGTGTGCGTGCGTGTGTGTGTGTATGTGTGTGTGTGTGTGTGTGTGTGCATATGGGGAATGTATAAAGTGAGAAAGTGTCAGGAGTGGCACAGGTGAGTGAGAGGAAAGTGCCGGAATGTGTGATTAGTGTATAAAGGGAGCGAGGGAGTGTGTAAGCAGCATATGTGAGTGAGAGCGGGTGTGAGTGTGAGAAAAGCGAACAACGACAGACAGATAGGCAGACTGCATTTAGAAATATAATCACTGTAATCCCTGTGCCCACAGATTACATGCCACACAGAACAGTGTTGTTCTGTAAGAAAAGAACATCAGTGTAGTCACGGCCTGAGGATGAGGAAGCTGACGAACTCCAGAGACGAGGCAAGTGGACGCAATGACCGATTATAATCAAAACAACATTAGGGGAAGAGTTTGCTCTATAGACCTATTGTACAATGTCTGTGTGTATGTGTTGTTCTTTTTATCTATCAGCTTTAACTAAAAGACTGCTTGATTATATGCTTGTTATTTTTCCAGGTTTAGATTTTGTCATGAAAGAATTATGTCTATTAAAGGAGAAGCATAAGCATTGGATACACTACCATTCAAATGTTTGGGATCACTTGGAAATTTCCTTGTTTTCCAAAGAAAAACCTATTTTTATCCATTTCAAAACCATAAAATTATGCAGATGATTTTTTAAGGAAAATCTACATTGTCGCACAGAGGCCCATTATCAGCGACCATCAGTGCTCTGGTTCAATCTCATGTTATGTTTGCTAATCCAATTTAATCATCTTATAAGGCTAATTGATTATTAGAAACTACTTTTGCAATTGTGCTAACATAGCTGAAAACTGTTGCACTGATTTAAGTGAGCAATAGAAGTGGCCTTCTATAAGGTTTGCAGTATCTGGAGCATCAGGATTTGTCGGTTTGTTTACAGCCTTAAAATGGCCAGAAGAAAGAACTACTCCCTTCACAGAACAGCGTAAACTGGCTCTAGGGGAAAAAAAAGGAGTGGGAGGCCCTGGTGCACAACTGGAAAACAAGGAGATTTCCACATGATCCCAAACTTTTGAATGGTACTGTATGATTTTGTATACACTATGTCTTTATGAAATCTATGCTTTATTTAATAATAGAGTAACCCCTGCCGGTTTAAAATTATTTATGCAGCACTGGAAAATGTGATCACAGTGATTTTGATCATGGCATGGTTGTTGATGCCAGATAGGCTAGTGTAATTATTTATATATAATTTATATATAAGTGCAGATCTCCTGGGATTTTCACCCACAACAGTTTTTTGGAGTTTGCACAGAATGGTGCGGAAAACTAAAAACATCTGTTGAGCAGCAGCTCTGCTGGCTACGGTAATTTCAACAACCACCCTTTACAAGTGTGGTGAGCAGAAAAGCATCTCAAAATGCACATGTTAAACTTTGAGGTAAATAATGTCTACAACAGCAGTTTTTATACAAAATCATTTAAACTCCCAATTATGTAAAATGTTGGCTACTTCAATGTCCGGGGTTGCACGGAAATTCAAACGAGCCCATTTCTGAGTAAACTTAATACTTTAGTATAGACATTAATGTACATTGACTGTAAACTGGATCCACTGAGGATCTGGACAACATTCCAAAATGGCTGACTCACAAACCATACAGTGTAAAAGAAGTAAGGAATCATTTCAAACCCAGCTCTAAAAACCACCATATTTGTTCTCTCGATATTCTGCACACATTACAAGAAACTGACTCCTGCACACCTGACTCTCATTAGCAAAATGTGACTGGCATACAAGTCGAAAGGATGAGATCCGTGAAACCAGTCCGGATGCTCGAGATCACGCTCTAGGAATTTTCTCCCGAAACGTCTAAATGTTAAACTCTGACGTAGCCGTCAACTACCTGAATGGATTTTAATAAACAAAAATAAAATAAACAAATAAATAAATACACAAACAAAGCAAATAAAAAATTTATAAAAAAAAAATAGATAAATAAATACACTGTTACTAAAGATCATTGCTTTATAATCCTGAGGAATTTAGCAAACATTTCCTTGACAAAGAAATGCTAGTTGTGTATTAATGGTTATAGTTTAACTTGTGTTATGTCCACTAGACTTTTTTTGTTTTGCTTTTTTGTTATAACTAAAGAATGCATGACTTTCATTCACTCGTATTATGTAACCTTGGTCACTCATCTATGCTCATATCGTATTTTCAGCAAAATATTGTCTCTTTCTACCCTCGTTGTGTTAAAATCCATCTAAGTATCTTGCTGTGAAATGTCTAAACCTACTCCTCAAGACGTCTATAATCTCCTCTTACCTCGCTAGTGACCTGATATTCCACATGTTTGAGGAATAGGCCTTTCTTCTCAGGGATGAGCTCCACCTTTATGGTGTCTTTGCTCAGCAGGTTGGCCAGAGACAGAGACATGAGAAGAGGGTTCTCCTGAGCTGGAGGTGTTCTCAGAGTCTGCAGATCCTTTGGGTCTCCCAGCTGGGGTTTAGGGAACTCTGTTTAAAAAAAAAACAATTAAAATAACCATTTAATTTTTTACTCCTGAATCTTCTTAATGTATCTGGACAGGAGGGGCTGAAAGTGTGAGTGTCAGGAATAATCAGGTGATGTAGCAACTAGCAAGTAGCGATAAAGGTCAAATTCGCTTATCGGAGTCCATCGGAAAGACACTTGCTTTGAAAAAGTCACAAAAACAAAAAAACAAGATAAGAAAAGTATCAAGTGTCTTGAACAAGCATCAAGTGTCTTCAAAAAGTCTTAAACCTCACCTTTCTTGAAGATAGTAAGGAAAAACAAACACAGCATTTTGTAGCTATAGGGCTGACCCGTGAGGCTCCTTCTATAAACATGGAATAAAGATCTGATTACAGAAGTAGTAGAATGACTGCATTAACAGTATTCCTGAGATTTGAATGACATCTTGCACATGACATAATGTCCCCTGTGATACAGCTGGTGGATTTCAACGTCTGGATATTAAAGATGTAAAGGAAAGAAAATCTAAATGCTTTCTGTTGTACTGAGATAAATCCAATGCCACCCCAAATATTGCTCTACCACTGCAGACATCAACTGGGTCACACAAGAAACTATGCAGCACTGGACATAAGACAAACATGTGACTTAAATTGCAAGGTGAGTAATAAGATCTGTCACAAATGTCACGGGGCAGAATTGGGCTAGCAGAGCTTTTGAAGAATGAACTCTGTACAGTACTTTTAATTGTATAAAACCAAGGCTTAACTTCTACTTGTTGAGCTTGCATATAAACTTCATTTCCAATGGAGTGTTTTAACTCTTAACCAGACACCAAAAAATGGAATCTGAACCTGTTTTGTTGTGTCCATCTTCAGCACTGAATCTCTTTGTCATGTCACACTCCACAGTGGTGCTTTATGACTTTATGAAAGTAGACAATCAGGGCTTTAACAGTTTGTAGTTTTCTGTTTTTTATTTGAAGGCATTATCTTCAACAACTAAAATTATGTGTAAGACTCCTGGTGGTCCAGCAGCAGGATCCAGTGCTGTCCTTGCCGTGGCCCAGCTTCGATTCTTGAGCCGGCGTTTACTCTCAGTGCCAGATAAAAGGGGAGGGTTGTGTCAGGAAGGGCTTCTGATCTATGATCTGCTGTAGCGACCATGAACATGAAGCAGCCAAAAGAATACGAAGAACAACAACAACTAAAATTCTGTGCAAGTTTATCTAAACAGAGGTAATGTGAATGTCTCACCCTGAAAGGCAACAGTGTCCTGACGAATTTTATATCAGATTTGTGGCCATAAAATAAATTGCTTATTTATTGTTTACTTCCCCCTCCAAACCATTGAATTCAGGTGTTGTTTTTCAGGGGTTGGGCTCGGCCCCTTAGTTCCAGTGAAAGGAACTCTTAATACCAAGACATTTTGGACAATTTCATGCTCCCAACTTTGTTGGAACAGTTTGGGGATGACCCCTTCCTGTTCCAACATGACTGCACACCAGTGCACAAAGCAAGCTCCATAAAGACATGGATGAGAGAGTTTGGTGTGGAGGAACTTGACTGGCCTGCACAGAGTCCTGACCTCAACCCCATAGAACACCTTTGGGATGAATTAGAGCGGAGACGGCGAGCCAGGCCTTCTCGTCCAACATCAGTGCCTGACCTCACAAACGTGCTTCTAGAGGAACGGTCAAAAATTCCCATAAATACACTCTTAAACCTTGTGGAAAGCCTTCCCAGAAGAGTTGAAGCTGTTAGAGCTGCAAAGGGCGGGCCAACTCCACATTATATTCATGTGCATGTAAAGGCAGATGTCCCAAAACTTTTGGCAATATAGTGTGTATTATTTAGTGTCCTGGCAAAAAGGGTTAAATGTAACATCATCCCAAGGCTTTTGATGGCAAAACTGGAAACTCTGGAAACAGAGATAAGGTAAAACATCTTACCTGAAAATATCTAAATATGTGAGAAGATGACATTTCAAACTCACCACTAAAATCTACATATTTACGGAAAGTGGCATCTTTTTTGAGATCATAGAAAGATTCAACACCTTCATCCTGCCAGTGTAGGATGGGGAACTAAATGGTTAAAAGATTAACTAACATAGTTAAAATAGAAGCTGATTTCTCAAATGAGTTCTAACATAATGCACAACTACTCCATAGTCAAATTCATAACTAATCAGTAACTTGACTAGTAGCACAAACATAGCTCATGTTTGTGCTACAAGGCACATTCAAGTCATAAATTCATGTTCATGTCTCAATTTACAGACCATTTAACAAGCATACATTTGTAACACATTGAAAGAGACTGCCCTTTCACCTCTGTGCAGCCGTACCCATGAATTACACCCTGCACATGTTACAGTAGTAGGCATTGTAATTATGTGTTTCAGCAGCAATTCCTGAATCTACCACAATGACGAGGTGGTGGTGTTAAACCTTTGGCATGTGTGAGACGGACTCATGAGAGAGAAAGAAATACGAGACATCGGCTTCACTTCATGCAGCAGAACAACCACAGGGGCAGCACCTGAAAAAACACAGTTCCCGAAAACACTACAATATTTTGAAAAGAAAAAAAAAAAAAAGCTTTAACCTGGAGGTTGTAGCGAAGAAAAAAAAACTCAATAGCACTCAAAACAACTCCTGTCTTTAAAACCAGGAGGAATTCAGCTTTTCTGACAATGATCACAGGAGAAAAAAAAAGCAATAACTATAAATAGCATTGAATAGCAACCAAGTGTCAAATTCACACTGACTAACAAAGTTACCCAGAATTCAACAGGAAGGCATAAGAACACACAGGCAAGCAAAAAAAAGCACAGAAAGTGCTGACATGGTTGCTTTTTTAGGGAGGGAATGGAGAGAGCATACAAGTCCAGATAAAAATTCTATTTATATAACTTTCTGGAAATTAGTCAGAAATACAGAAATCTCCGTAATTTTATCACAGATTCTCTGATCTTCTTCCTAGCAGAAACTCCCACTGTTTAAAGGTTAATAAGAAGCTAGTGAGCCACATGACATGTCATATGCAGTGCTCTGGGAGGTGACTGGGAATATTGTCCTTTTAATGGCATTTGGATTTCTGTTCTGTGGAGATAAAATGTGCTTACCTCGTATGCAGTTCTCCAACAGTTTGGGACTTGGCTGCTTGCCTTGTTGAGCAAGCGCAATCAGAGCCAGGGCTTTATAGAGAGACACCTTACTTAGAAAACCATCTCCGTTATCTACATGCTCTGTTATCTGCAATGAAAACAAGGTGCAAATGTAACTTTCTATAATAAAATTGACGGCTCTCAGAACCCACAGCGTGGACCCTCCAGAAACCCAGAAGAAGGTTTACTGTATGATCTAAGAATGTTAGCAGTCTTGTTGTACCTGGTTCTGTACGGAGACAGAGAGATCAGTCCTGTTGAGGAGTCTTTGGAAGACATTGATTGACACCCGTTCGTCCGTCCTACTACAGAGAGCTTGATGCACTTCTCTATAATAAGGAGGGACTGATCCTGTAGATGACAAGAAGATAATGTGTAAATATATGTAAATAATTATTATATACATTATATTGCCAAAAGTTTTGGGACATCTGCCTTTACATGCACATAAATATAATATGGAGTTGGCCCGCCCTCTGCAGCTATAACAGCTTCAACTCTTCTGGGAAGGCTTTCCACAAGGTTTTTTGACCATTCCTCTAGAAGCACATTTGTGAGTTCAGGCACTGATGTTGGACGAGAAGGCCTGGCTCACAGTCTCCGCTCTAATTCATCCCAAAGGTGTTCTATCGGGTTGAGGTCAGGACTCTGTGCAGGCCAGTCCTCCACACCAACTCACTCATGCATGTCTTTATGGAGCTTGCTTTGTGCACTGGTGTGCAGTCATGTTGGAACAGGAAGGGGACATCCACAAAATGTTCCCACAAACTTAGGAGCATGAAATTGTCCAAAATGTCTTGGTATGCTGAAGCATTAAGAGTTCCTTTCACTGGAACTAAGGGGCCGAGCACAACCCCTGAAAAACAACACCTGAATTCAATGATTTAGAGGGGTGTCCCAAAACTTTTCACAATATAGTGTATCTATATTCAAGACAAAGAGTTTTACATTCATTATTCCAGTTTTTAATTTGAACATGGACTAAGGTTGTGAAACTGAAGATTGGCTAAAACTACATTCACACATACGACAAAGAAGAGATCGTTCACTTTCAGTGAGAGTAGGAGACTTTCACTGACATGAGTGACAGTAAGCGTTGATGACTATATGCAACAAAGTTGAGAAAAGTTGAACTTGATGCAAATATGGAGTGACTTGGTGCCAGTTGTACCAATGGGGGTGAAGCCAGTAGAGCACACGTGATCCATGGCACAAGAGCATACACAGCTTCTACCTTCATCTCATATGATATGATGTAGAGATATTTACTGTGGAAGTTTATACACAAACACCCAATCTCCCTCCAGATATATATATATTGCCCGTCGTAGGAAAGCCAACTTCATAGTGCAGAAACTCAGAAGCTCACTATTTATTCCAAATTTTGCAAATAACCATACTGTGACTTTCCACAAACATCTCACTTCAAAATTTTCCTTTCATACTAGTGCAAAAAAAACAGCTTCATCTGAGCAATGACTAGCTGCCAAAATCATAGGCTTGATCTGGTCAAGCTGGAAGGCAGCCTTTATGCCAGCTCATAAGTGGCTGTAGAAAGCAAACTATTTCTGAAATACGCTACTAATGCAACACTGCAGGCAAATCACTTTTAAGAAAATAGCACAGCAGTAAGGTAGCTGGCCAGAACAAGCTGAATATTTTCAGCAGGTTATATGGACATAACTTATAACTGTCTGTATGTATGAAGAATGAACGAACACAACATTAAAACTGTAACGTAGCGAATTTCTGAACCTCTAGCACATATTAGGTGTGGATGCTTCTCGTGACTTTTGTGAATTGTTATTTACACATTTAGATTGTTTACGTGTTAACATATTTAGGATGTGTAGCCGCTTACAGAATGATGAACAGAGTCGGGAAAACTGGCACTGAATCTTAAAAAAATACCCTCTCATATACACTATACTTATGCGAACACCTGATCAGCACATGTGGTTCTTACCCAAATTCTTGCCACAAAGTTAGAAGCACACACAATTGTATTGAATGTCTTTGTATGATGTAACATTAAAATTTCCCTTCACTCAAACTAAAGGGACTATCCCAACCCTGTTCCAGCATGACGATGCCCCTGTACACAAAGCACAGAGCTCCATGAAGACATGGTGTGTTAAGGTTGGAGCGGAAGAACTGGAGTGTCCTGCACTGAGCCCTGACTCTGACTCAACCCCACTGAACACCTTTGGGATGAACTGGAACACCGACTGAACCCCAGACCTCCTCACTCTTACAACATCAGTGTCTGATCTCACTAATGCTCTTGTAGCTGAATGATCACTAATCCCCACAGTAACGCTCCAACATCTAGTGGAAAACCTTCACAGAAAAGTGAAGTGAAGCGTATAATAACAGCTAAAGGTGAAATATATCTGGAATGAGATGTTCAAATGCAAATAAAGGTGTGATAGTCAGGTGTCCATGAAGTTTTTTTTCCCCCCTAAAATATAATGTGTTTTTCAGTTGTATGGAATTACGCTCCACAAAACACTGTATTAGACTGATGATTTCAATCAAAACCTTTAGTTATAATTGTCAAAATAACCAGTTACAGTGTAAAGATTTAGTCAATTAGGTGTCAAAGATGAACCTTAATATTTTCTTAATTTGATTAGGAGTCATTTTAAATGTTTGACGAATCATGTGAGCATTTACATATCCAACTGAAGAGTGCACAATAATCAAAACAAGATATTTCTTTCTGTGTGTGAATCTCATAACATAATAAATAAGTAATAATAAGAAACATTAATGGGATGTGGTGTATCTGTATTATATCATAGTGTTTTCGTGTGTATTTGATACTGTTGTTACGACATGCACAGTTGCTTTTGTTAGGAAAATAACGCCAGCATCTGTTGGATGCGATTCCTACAATTATCTAAAACCAGCAATGATTTTATTCCTATTTATTAACTCCTTTTTTCTATGCACCAGCGCAATAATGGAAGTTGCCCTGCGCGGTCACGCAACAGTGTGCGGGAGCGCGCGCGCGCGTGCCCGCGGCCCAGTGTGCACTGTTTACGACCATCACTACACAACACGAAGGCAGAAAAGCGAATTAAAACGCTGACAAGTAAACAACTCCTTTAGTCGTGCTTGCACAAAAACACTTCCGTTACATTAAAAAATCATTTCAAATCTGTCTGAGGTTTTTGCCCACTAGTTTTGTCCCAAAAGTGTTTGCGAAACAGACACAAGTCATCTCCTAACAGTGCAATAACGCCTTTTCAGACAAAATGACGTAAAACCGAAATTATATCACAATCCCAAAGGCAGATAAATCGCTCACCGAAAGATACTTAAGTGACTAGGAATTACCTTCATTGAGCTCGCCTTCCATCGCTCACACTGTCATGTGAGTACATCTGCACCTCCATGTGATTTCCTGGGGAAAATCAAGTGGGAGTGGGAGGAGCCTGACTCCAAGAAGAAAACAGTGCGCACTTCATCATGGCTCTGTCTCAAATCGAGTCATTATTTCATATCTGGTGATCTGGCACTAAACTGCCTCCTGAGGATATTATTACTCATAATTACACTATATGACCAGAAAGTATGTGGACAGCCGACCATCAGAGCATCATATGTGATCCTTCCTCAAACTGTTGAGTCCATGTGTAATTATAGCTCACTCTTAATAATGTTCCTGAATACATTTACATCATTTGTTCTGCTAGTCCTTTGTGTGGTGGTCATTTCAATTCATCCCAATGACTCAAATGTGTAGATTCTGTTTAACAATAAGATTCGTTCACTTTCCACAAGTGAATCTTGTTTTTGTTGTTGTTATAACTTGTGCATGTCCACAAATGTACTGAGACTGAAAAGAATGGTGTTTGAAATCTATTTTCACCTCAAATGTCAACCACAGGTCTGTATGTATGGAAAAAGGTCATGCATTTGCAGTAATTAACAGTAATTAATCATTACATATTCATAAATTGTGATTATGCTTTATGCATACATATAAAAGTTCATTCAACAAAGGACTCAAGTGCTACATCATCCTCACAGCAGGGCTGCGCCCCCTTTTCCTCTTGTTGAACCAGTAAGACTCACATGTGAACTGAATGAGCTGCATGTCTTGTTTCATTTTGTGCAATATTTCCTTCAGTTCAAACCGAACCACATGTCCCACTTCATACAGAATCAGTTTCCGCTCACGTTCAGACTAAACACTACGTCACGCTCTTTAAGAGGCGTATTCTTTCAGCAGGTCTAACCAATGATATGCTGCTTCACAGCCTACACTCTAAAGCAGTCTTGAAAAAGCAAAGTTTCACATGAGACAACACTGCTATCTACTGTGCCACCAAACCACCAGAAAGAACAGCAAGTGTTTTTAACCAGATTCCACTTTTGCTGCTGAAGAATCCAGTTCAATCTGGTCACGCAGAGACGGCCATCTTTGCAGACTGTCACGTTATTTTCCTGCTTTCTTAATAAAATTGTTCAATATAGGTTTGATTTTGGAAATCCATTATCGCTGTTGTTTTCTTTAAAAGACATTATCTGTGATGTACCTTTAGAAGCAGTAATTTACTTCCAACAGCTGCCAAAGATGATCTTCCAGTTTGATTCGCTCAGCCTGTGTGTTCATCCTCTGAAGCCATCCGTCCTAACTGTTAGTCCCAAACCCTCCATCCAAACTCCACTCTCTCTGAAACCCCTACTGTCTATCCATGTATGAGTGTGCATAATGTCTTTTGCTATACACAAGCAGTTACACAGCCAGTAATTCCCAGAGGCAGCACTCATCCATATGGAAAGGCTGCCTAGCCTATACACTGTGAGTGTCTCTGATGTTATACAAACTCAAAAAGTCTTCTACTCCTCACTGAGAAACCACTCCACTGGAGCATCATTCTGAGTGTCTTTGAGCTTCTTGAAGTTTTTATTAAAAAGCATGACAAATACCAGTTGAAGAAAATGTACTACTGTAGTTATTAATTTTAAAATGGACATGTTATATTTAATGAACCTGCCTTATTACTAATGATAATACGCTTGAGGTGGTTTATTTTCCTGAAAATTTTACTTTATGAACTGTAAGCTTAATTTTTTTTTTTTAATATTAAGTGTAAAAGTCTGGCAACATATCAGAGCCTTGCAACTGTAAAGCTTTAAAAAAAACTTGTTGTATTGTTTCTGTAATGCTTGTATACAGCTTGGAGCTTGTGTTGAGGTAATTGTAGGGAGTATGGTTCTGGTCTAGGTTTTAGGTTTTATTTCACAATTCTAACCAACAGAAAAATCATGTGGAAACCCCCTTGTGTATGGGTGCACACACACTGGGAGCGTCAAAAAAATTCACATGAAAGTCTCATGAAAGTGTTATGTGATGCAGTATTAATAGCTATAATTAGCTCTGCACCTTTCCTGTTCCTCTCCATACACATGGCGAGTTGGGTCAGGTTTTACATCAGCATCCAATCCAACCAGTTTTCTACATCTCCCACCATCTAAGGTTTTCCAGCACAGCCTCTATGATGCAGGCCACGTGCTTGCTGATGATGCCTGTGTCATGTGGTTATTGCTCTCACCACATAAACTACTATGCCCAGATGTGTACTGTCTAATGGTGCACTAACACACCATCAGCATTTAAATAGGAGCATGTCATGTGGCATGACCTGGCAAGAAATTAGCCATTTTAATGCTAGCATTGGAACATTCACTCCAACCTGCTGATGTTGATTCCTCTATGTGAAAGTTGTGACATCTTAGAACTAGCAGAGATATACACTATGGGTAAGGAAATGGGTCCACTTTTTCCCCAAAGCCCAAATGGAGGGTAAATCAACCTTGTGAAATCACCATATTCACCATCAACCATCCTCTGGGGCGAAACTGACCATGCAACACTTTTAAATTTCCACAAACTGGTTTCCTGTTGCAATGACCACAACGATTCGGCCACGCTTGTGTGAACCTTAACCGCGGAGAGTCATACCTGCCTGAGCAAACCGCTGCATTTTTCCCTGCAGAGAATACATCATCTCAGTTAGACTTGATAACAGCGTTGCAGCGATACAAAATTCTGCTCTGTCATTGGCTCCGATCTCAGGGCTTCATTAATATCAGACCCCAACTGACTGTTACTCTGACCTAAGACGTTCGTTCCCTGTGGACAAGTTACACCAAATAAAGTACCTGTTATTCCTATTCAGAATAATGATTTTCCTTTCAATTCTAGATTTGAAAGCATGTTTTATATTTGTCAGTGATTAAAGCTCAGGGTTATAGATAAGAGGTTGAAGGTTTAAGCCCCAACACTGCCAGGCTGCCACTATCAGGGCAAGGCCCTCAACCCTCTTTGCTCAGAGGGTACTGTGTCCTGGTTGACCCTAATAAGCCAGGATATGTAAAGAAAAGGAAAGAATTTCACTGTGCTTTATCTCCTTATTCACAAGTGCTCTTTCATAATAATTAGAGGAGCCATGCAAACACACAGAACTGGTTCACATGGGCCTACATGTAACTAATAACCCAGGATGCATGCAAATCAAAAATCTTAGAAAGCTTAAGGGATTCACTTTAATTAGTGTGCAGCTCCATCTAGCGGGGGGAAGTGTGTGTGTGTGTGTGTGTGTGTGTGTGTGTGTGTGTGTGTGAATACATTCATTCATTCATTGTCTAGTGCTTATCCGATCTATTCTCGGGTCACGGGGAGCCTGTCCCTATCTCAGGCGTCATTGGGCATCAAGGCAGGATACACCCTGGACGGAGTGCCAACCCATCACAGGGCACACACACACACACACACAGACTCTCTCATTCACTCACGCAATCACGGACAATCATTCAGAGATGCCAATCAACCTACAATGCATGTCTTTGGACCGGGGGAGGAAACCGGAGTACCCGGAGGAAACCCCCGAGGCACGGGGAGAACATGCAAACTCCACACACACACACACACACACACACACACACACACACACACACACACACACACAGGCGGGAATCAAACCCCCAACCCTGGAGGTGTGAGGTGAACGTGCTAGCCACCGTGCCCCCTTGTGTGAATACATCAATACGTCATTCCTCTGCCTCGTCGTTGTCGTTTTTTCCCATGTTTCCCCACTGGGGGTCGCTGCACTCAACAAATACACACCAGCTGATCACTCCGGTTCATCCTCGGTAAAAGACTCCGCAGTGTTCATGCCTCGGCGGCGGTAGTTGAGGTCTTTCACTACGGAAACGCTCATCGGCACGGCATTTGGATAAAAAACTGAAAACGACCACAACCGACCGGTCCATGAACGAAGCAGTTCGGGATCAGACTGGGATCAGACTGGGATCCGGCATGCGGGAGGAAACTGGATCAGACTACAACATCCAGTGCTTGGCGTGTGTCCGCGATTAAGGCTACGCTAGCTTCAGACAACGGGGCTAATGATTGACGCGAATGTAAATAAGAGGGTTTTTCCCCCGCGTACACGCTGAGGTCACTCTGTTGAATTTATTAACGCAGGGTTTAATATCGCTCGCACTGCTACCATAACAACAACAACAACAAGGAGGCTGTGGTCTGGTTAGCATTGCTAGCTGCAGAGCTAGTGCATATAGACCGAGTGAGCAAGTTGAATCTGTTAAGATGATCTGCTCATAGCATTGAGAAAAGAAAAGAAGAACACGTCGTTTATTTTACTGCATGAAAAAAGGGACAATAAAAGGATCTGGATTTCTCCACCAATGACCCCGGAGAATACCTGGTGCGTGCCAACTGTGTGCAGTTTGCAGCCATTGTTTCATCCGGACTCAAATCTTTTACATTGCTAGTTTTTTTTTGTATATACCTCTCCTTGACATTGCGTCTGGTTTCCGTATTTGTTTAACCGAAAATGGCCGCCGTTGTGAATTATTCTCCTCCGTGGTGGGTTAACCTGCTTCACCGTCTTCCTCACTTCAACCTGCGCTTCGAGCAGATCAGCAGCGACTTTCAGCCAGAGGACTCCTCATACCAGCAGGTAAAATCAGCTGTACACACACACACACACACACACACAGACAGTGCTTTAAACTCTTGGACATGTTGGTTTGACGAGCCAGGTGTGGTGCACGATGCATATCCTGTTTTCAAAAAGAAGCATGAAAGTCATTTTCCTGTCCTCTGAAACAGTGATGTCATCACTTACTGCACTGCTCAGTTAATCATTCAGGCTGTGTTCAGGATATACACACACACTTTATAACTAATACATTCTGAGTACACGATCATCACTCCCATATTTCCTTGTTGAACTTCCCATTCCAGATTTATTCCCATTTTATTGTTATATTACTCCTCACTCTTCTCTTCTCTTCTGTGAAGGTTTTCCACTAGATGTTGGAGTGTGACTGTGGGGATTAGTGATCATTCAGCTACAAGAGCGTTAGTGAGATCAGACACTGATGTTGTAAGAGTGAGGAGGTCTGGGGTTCAGTCGGTGTTCCAGTTCATCCCAAAGGTGTTCAGTGGGGTTGAGTCAGAGTCAGGGCTCAGTGTAGGACACTCCAGTTCTTCCGCTCCAACCTTAACACACCATGTCTTCATGGAGCTTTGTGCTCAGGTTCATTTGTCCTGCTGGAACAGGGTTCGAGTTGTGAAGGGAAGTTCTATAACTGTAACCGCAGACATTCTAGACAATAGTGTGCATCCAACTTTTTGGCAAAGGAATCAGTAGTTCTGTAAATGGTTATGATGGTCAGGCGTCCACAAACCATCAGCTATATTGTGTTCCGAGTTGATGAATTGTCTCCTTGTCACTGTTGATTATATCTTGATGCTTCACATCAAGCTACCTATAAAGTCCTCACACAGCGGATCCATCAGTATGTTGTTTTTTTTGCCCCTAGTATAAATTTTTCTGGTGCTTGTTAATGCTGATATCAAATTGTGTGAGCGATCAGTGGAACATTTTTATTTGATTTTGGTTACATTAATGCTCGTCTAGCTGATGCCATGACCTGGTTTGATTCAGTGTGGTCATTAACATGAGCTTAAGGTATGGGTATTTCCAAGCAAAGTGAAAGAAGTGTGTGTGTGTGTGTGTATCAATGCTGAGTGCTTGTTGAAGTGAAGACTTCTCTTGTGTAGCCGTTTCTGTTCATATTCTCTTCACTACTTCATGCTTGCCCTTGTTGGCCCTCAGTCTCTGTTAAAGACATTATTTAAATAACAAGATCTTTTATCTGTATTTGTAGATGCAGATACTGTAGTATGTCCTCTTGGTATTTTCACAGAACACAGTTTGCAATATGCTTTGTTGTGAGTGTTAATCAGGAATCACATCCATATCGGCTGTAATTGTGTGTTCTCTGTTTTATTATCATGCTTTATGTCACATAATATTCATTCATTCATTGTCTACCGCTTATCCGAACTATTCTCGGGTCACGGGGAGCCTGTGCCTATCTCGGGCGTCATTGGGCATCAAGGCAGGATACACCCTGGACGGAGTGCCAACCCATCGCAGGGCACACACACACACACTCTCATTCACTCACGCAATCACACACTACGGACAATTCAGAGATGCCAATTAACCTACCATGCATGTCTTTGGACTGGGGGAGGAAACCGGAGTACCCGGAAGAAACCCCCGAGGCACGGGGAGAACATGCAAACTCCACACACACATGACGGAGGCGGGAATCGAACCCCCAACCCTGGAGGTGTGAGGCAAACGTCACATAATATCAGATGTGAAATGAGTAAACGAACATGGTATCAGACATTCGGCATCAACGCGATACTTTTTACTATTGCTCATTAATATCCTTGAAGGGTGTTTCCACACCTGGCTTGTTTGGAGGGTTTCTTTCAAAACCTGGTGTGTTTTCTACCTTTAAACCACATATTCCCACCCAATCTGGTCTGAAAACTCCCCGAGTGACATTTTTCAGAGTTGAGTCCACAAAGTGGTAGGATCCCATTTAGGTGACAATCCATGTGTCTAAAATTGTATCGCTGCTCATAGACTCACTATTTATTACTTACTTTCTGTTGTCTATGGAGTGCAGCAGACTCTCTGTTACATAAACCTTTTATTAACCGCTATAATAGTACCTGGGAACTGGAAAAATTTAAAAATATGAAAAGTATTAAATGAAATCTGTGTGTTATATTTAGTTTAGATGTTTTGTGTATGTTGCACACTTTGCCAGGTGTTGTGTAATAATGTGCACACTTAATGGAATATGTTGAATTCAGACAGAACAATAAAATGGCTTCACTTTGAAACAATGCACTTTATAATACAGGTTGTGAGAGACTAATCCTGCTCGTGTCTGAGGTCATTTTATATTTAACGCATTGTTAGTATGGATTTGATTGGATTGCATCTATTTGGTTATGAGTCTTTGGTGTGTGTATAAAGAGACATTAAATAGCGTATGTTAAATGACACTGATTTAGTTGGTGGTATTGGAGACGTGCATTTTAGCTTTGGTTGTGTGCTTTTTTTGGCCCTGAGATAACAGCTGAAAGACAAGCCAGGTGAACCTCAACCTGCTTACCGTGGCTTTAATCACCTTCCGTTCATCCACTCCATCACTTCAGGGGTCACTCTGAACAGGATAAATACTTACTGAAGTTGTGTGAATGGAACATCATTCAAGAACACTACCTGGATGAGAAAACCAGTCCATCGCAGCTGGCACCATGTACACACACATTCACGCACTCCTTCACACACTTATTCACACCTAAGGGCAATTTCTGCCACGTTCCACTAAAAGCCGTAACTCGTAATTTCCACAGTCTGACTAGGAAAACTAAAGAGCTTGACATTCCTTCCTGAGTTCACGGAGCGACGTCGAGTCGACATAACCGCTCGCAGCCTGAACAGTGCATTTACATTTCTGGCATTCGGCAGACGCCCTTATCCAGAGTGACTTACATTTGATCTCATTTTATATAACTGAGCAATTGAGGGTTAAGGGCCTTGCTCAGTGGCCCAGCAGTGGCAGCTTGGTGGATCTGGGATTCGAACTCACAACCTATTTGCATGTATTTCCTTTAAATCAGCCAGGATTTAGTTGTTAAATCTGTAACGCTGACTCTCCAATTCAGTGTTTAGAGAAGGTAAGCCTGCATCACTCATCACAGATAACGTCATAAATAAAGACCAGACTGTGAGAATGAGAGGATTTACTGATACTAATGCTCAGACGTAATGCTGCGCTTGAGCATTTAGTTCCTCACCTACAACCAATACAAAGTCATCGAAAACATGTCCCAACTTGAAATTTCAGCCCATTAGCTTGGATTAGTCTTCTCATCCTCCAGCTTCTTTCCTGTTTACAAAGCGACGTCAAATCATCATGGTGTCAGCTGTATGAAGTTGACGACTTTTAATCAGGTTTATCAGAACCTTCAGGATATTAGGGATTTTTTTTGGTGATTTTGTTTTGGCCAAAAATGCCTGATTTTGTGGGTTTTATTTTAATTTGCTTAGTTTTTGTTTTTTAAACCAAACTTTGCAGTGTAAAAAACTTGCTGAGTTTGTTTTAAATGAATATTTATATCAACGAAATAACTAAGTTCCTGTTTTCACTCGGAAGAAGGATTCAAGACGCGCACAGGATGTAAGATTGAGTCATTCCAGGATTTTTCTAGATTGTTTCTGCTATCATTTTGCTATGGATTTTTTCAATTAGCTGTTATTTTGTGCTAAACTATTTAAAATTTCAAGCACAGGATTCTTCTTTGAAACTCCTTGCAATGACGACTCGCATGTAATGATTTTCTATGAGAGCCGTACTCATGTTCCACACACATGAACGGAAGAGGGTTTCTGTAACTGTAAAAATGCTCTTCACGTAGCCTTTTATGAGCTTTATGTGCTCTGACTGAGCAAACAGACGACATGTTTTCATAGAGGCGTCCATGTTTTATTTCCACTTCACACAAACGGCCCGAGGTGAGAATTGACGACATTACGACTTGTAAACGATCAGGTACAAGGCATCATCCTGTATGCAGCATCAGCAGTGCATGTGCTGTTATAAGAGGAAGCTGGTTGTTGGGACCTTTTTAAAAAAAAAAAAAGTACAGAAGAAGCAGGAGATCTATAAATAATGTTTTAAAAATGCTTTGGAAATAAAACGGTGCACCTTTTTGTGTCCCCACTGTCCATTTTCCTGCTCTAGTCATTAGGTTTGCTCTGTTATAGCCGTTTCAGTACCAGTTTATTGGCTCTGTAATAATTTACTTTGTTCTTATTTCCCAAAGCGTCTTCCACTAGCGGTTGCTGTCAATTCATTTTCTTTTTTACTATCTGATCTCTCCATTACAGAAAGGTCCAGCTCTCGACTTTAGCTTCTAAACGATCAGCCGGTCCGGTTGTGTTGCGTGGAAGATGATGACCGGTTTGGGGTTTTAGTTGTTAAGTGTTCAGGTCCTCATGTTTCCTGACTACTGCTCGTTCATGTCCACTGAGTCCAGATCGATTTCGCGATCGATTGCTTCTGTCTGCCATTTGAAAGGCTTTCTAAAATGGGAGTTAATTGGTAGATTAGTAAGCCTGCTCCTGTCCCATGTGTGCATTAAGTAGGTGTGTTGTATAGTATTATATGCTTTGTACTGGATCAAATGACCTCCTTCACTCCATACCGAGGAAAAAATTCAGTTTCATCTCCTGGCACCGTTATGGTTTTGCTTCAGTTTGTCACTTTACTTCCTGTCACACTATTCACCACTGCAGCTCAGGAGCTGGAGGAGAAATCTTGTGTGTTTCTAAATACTAAAAGGCTATTCTGCTTTTCTAAAGCAAAAGATTCAGGCCTGACAGACTACCTCCTTGGTCTCATCAGCTGACAAAACAAAACAAAGTGTTGGCTCACTGACGCCTGAATAAACACCACACCAAGTGTCCTAACCGGGCTGAGGCATGCTGGGGCAGTAACAGGTGTAGACTCGGCTGTTAGGGGCCCTCCCATTTGTCCAGTTATATTTTTAACCTTTAAGACTTTTAACAAATGCACTAGTGTTTAAGGATTAGTACCTCTTTTTTTATTATGGGATTTAATGCACATTTGGCTTAAACAGTAATAAACCAGCACTAATCCGCTTATTTACGATTTTTCAAAATTTGTATTATTTATATTATAAGTTTTTTTTAAATGAATTATGCTTATGATGTCACACATTTGTTAATTAATCAATTAACAAACTAATTAATCGATTAATTTATTTATTCTTTTGTTTGTTTAATCACAATTTTTTTGTCCCCAAAAATGCTTAATTTTGCTGTGGCTTTTTCTTCTTTCTTTTTTTTTCCCACCTTCCCTTTTTTGTGCCTTTTTGCAGAAAAATTGAATTGCAGTGAGACACATTTGTAATGACTTTCTATCAGAGCTGTACTCATGATCCACATATGTGAATGAAGGAGGAATTTAGCTGCATGTGTGCTGTGATGATGACGCACAACACGTCACATCTCCAATCTGCAAAAAAATTGCGTTAATTTTTAAAAATGGCGTGATCTTGCTTTAAATTCTGTGAAGAACGCAAACTTGTGAAATCCTGGAGGGACTGAAGAATGAATGGGTAGCACAGGCTTTAAAGTTTTAAGACTAAGCAAACATCCTTGTTCATCTTTATGGTCTTTAAGGCATGTGCCAGTTATCTTGAAAAATGCTGCATGCGACTTCAGAAGTCTGAAGCGTCGAGTCCATCAGCTTTTGTTGATCAAAGTGCTGCATAGAGCTAAAGTATTTAAAAAGGAAGGGTATTAAGAAGCAGGTGAAGGAAAAATTCTGTTGAGATATAAATAGATGTACAGAGAAAGAGGTCATTACCTTAAAGAGTTCATAAAATAGAAGAGGTAATGATAAGACAGAAGAGGAAAAGCAACAGGATCAAAACAGTTAAAGCAAAGGAGGCGTTGATGCCTTCGGTAGCAGTCAGATACAAAGCCTGGGGCCAAAGAGAAAAATCCCAGCCAGGCTTTCCTTGGGAATGCTGGAATGAGGAAGTGATAATGGAGATGTTTACAGATTTCAGTTTCCTGGAAGTGGAAAAGATCAGAGATGATTGAATGTGGGCAAAAATGTCCACCTTGTCTTTTGTTAGCGACAAGATGAGGGATTTTTATCCAGTTTTCAAAACGGCAAACTGTACAGTCAGACTTATAGATTTTTACCAGAGGATACGTTTGTATGGTGATCGATTTAAAGAAAATATCGGTAGATGTTTTAGTATAATTTAAAGGTAAGCAGTGATGCTCGTTTGTTGCTTTCGGCTGCTCCCTGTTCGGGGTCGCCACAGCAGACCAACTGGTCCGCACAACAACTTGGCAAATGTTTTACACTGGATGCCCTTCCTGACGCAACCCTCCCATTTTCCCGGGCTTGGGACCGGCACTGCATCCAGTGGCTGGGGTTGAGGCATTGGCTGGGAATCGAACCCGGGCTTTCTGCATGATAGGCGAGAAACCTACCATTGAGACACCAATGCCCCACAAGCATTGATGCTCGTTTACTGATTTGACGTGACTTGCTGAGTAGAGAAATTCCTAGCATTTTGCATTGTTTTATTTATTTTTTTTCTTACTTGGAGAGCTGGTGAACGCAACCATGTGTGAATAGACTGCCGCACAACCGGTTGTCATACGGCAAGCCAAATGATTCAGGGTTGTTTTGCTTTGTGTTTGTCGCAGCTGAGTATATGTCTGCTTGGCGCACATTTTCAGGCCTTGTACATGCGTCACCGTGTGTCAGTGGTATTCCGAGCGGTTTTCGTTTATTCAGCTGAAATACAACACGGTCAGTTTAGCTGGTCATATGCTGAGTAAACCTGATCATGATGTGTGTGATAGAAATGGAAATCTTACTGCAAATGCACTGAATTTTCGGTTTGTCGTCCGACAGCTGCTTCCATTCAGACATGGCTGTGTTCTCGCTCTCTTTGACTAGAAAAAAAAACCTCTTCAGCTTTCCACGTCCTGTACTCGGCAGGTGACGTCAAATCCACATCACGGTCTGAACAGTAAACAAGCAGTACTTCTTACCTTTTAAATCAGTTCTACTGTCCCATCTTCGAGTATTTTCTTTAAATCAGTTACCTTTACAGACGTGTCGTCTTGTTTGATCTGGAGCACTGACTCTGCAGTCAGTAAAGAGACCGAGTATCAGATGCACTCAGATTTGGATTTGTTGTCTTCCTTAACATGTGGAGTTAAGCTAATCTGGCATGTGGCGTACAGCACAGCTGAGGGTGGGGGAGGGGAGAACGGGAGAGCTAACTCCAGCCCGCCCAACCATCCGTCCACCAGCATGCCGCTCGAGCATGACCTCCAACTTAACCTTTAACTACATCAGGTTAAGCCATCTCCTTACGACGCTCTTAAGTGCGAACTTTGTCCCACATTTCATCTCGACTTTTAGCAACCTGCTCCTTTTTTTCTTTTTTTTTTTTTGGATGCGAATGAAAGAACAAAGAGTCAGACGACTGCATGACTTTGACTCTGCATCTGCAGAATCGTATTCATAATTAATAACCTGCCATAAATATTAAAGGGTGGGTCACCAGGATGATGAGTTTAGAAGGTCCAGGTCTGTTCACACTGAAGCAGTTTTTAATCTGCTTGCTTTCAGATGAACAACTAAAGTAATAAACATACTGTAAAATTGAGGCATATCCCATTACCTCAGTGTGTGTTATTTTCATACAGCAACACATTCTAACATACGTTATTCCTGACATACTGAGCACACGTCCTTTTTTTAATTCACGTGTGTTTATCAAGTGCACAACCGTACACAGTATCAAATGCAGTGATATGTTTTATCCACTTTCTCACAGTGAAAATAAAATAAATAAAAAATAAAATGGATGATGATATGAAATAAAATAATCCCAAAAACATGTATAAAGTAAATACATAAAATATTTTTAAAAAATAAGTAAAAAAAAAAGGATCAATAAAAATAAAACAATTATGTTATAAGTATAATTAAATAATTTCAACAAAAAGATATTAAAATTCTAGTAAATAATTGAACGTAGAGGTGAGAAAGGGAGGAAATTATATGGAAAAAACATGAAAAAATTATATATGCATGCAATATGTTTGTACGGAAATGCTCCCCGGAATAAACAGACTCTAGCTGATTGTTTACTGTCCCGGTGTCTCACGTCTCTGTAATTACAGCTGCCCCAGTTTTGTCCCTGTGTGTTGTTCTGTTTGCATTGCGCCATGTTTGTGCATTAGTTAAGAGCTGAGCTTATCAGGCATGTGACATGACATGAGTTTCATTTCTGCATATACGTGAACTGCTCTCTGGTTATGGAAATGTTTTTATAATGCAACTAATAAATTTCATTGTAGAGGTAAAATAATAATTATAATAATAATAACTGGCCTTGGAAAACCTGAGAGGTGAGCTAAAAGTATGACATGATCAGGTTAAAATACCATTCTCTGAATCTCAAATCAAATCAAATTTTTTTTTTTTGTCAATTTATAAATAGGTTTGCATGAGATTTTTATCAGTTTACTTATAGATGCTGGTTTTGAGGCATTGGTGGCTCAGTGGTAGGTTACTCGCCTATCATGCGGAAGGCCCGGGTTCGATTCCAGCCAATGCCTCAACCCCAGCCACTGGATGCAGTGCCGGTCCCAAGCCCGGAAAAATGGGAGGGTTGCGTCAGGAAGGGCATCCGGCGTAAAACATTTGCCAAGTTGTTGTGCGGACTAGTTGGTCCGCTGTGGCGACCCCGAACAGGGAGTAGCCGAAAGCAACTTATAGATGCTGGTTTTGCC
Organism: Hemibagrus guttatus; assembly: GCA_033459395.1. Taxonomy (NCBI): domain Eukaryota; kingdom Metazoa; phylum Chordata; class Actinopteri; order Siluriformes; family Bagridae; genus Hemibagrus; species Hemibagrus guttatus. The sequence goes on along the minus strand of JAUCMX010000024.1, from coordinate 16,091,748 downwards.
AACCTTTATGGTTTTGTGAGGCCAAAACCACAGCTTCACCACACAGAACAGAAGTCATGCAAACCTTGGCTTCAGATTAGCCACTCGCTTGTAGTTTCTCATTTGAGGTTTGTCTCTTGTTGGCATTTTAGAGCTGTGGCTAAAATTCAGCCAAAACTAATTTTTTCACACGATACTGGATGCAGTGCCGGTCCCAAGCCCGGAAAAATGGGAGGGTTGCGGCAGGAAGGGCATCCGGCGTAAAACCTGTGCCAAGTTGTTGTGCGGACCAGTTGGTACGCTGTGGCGACCCCAAACAGGGAGCAGCCGAAAGCAACTTTAATAAAGTAAAAAAGAATAAAAGAAAAAAAAAGAAGTGTTTTGTTAAAAATTGACAAATTTTAGGCTCTGTATTAGCTTTGTTTGCCAGTTAGCACTGAAAGCTAACTATACTTATCTACAAACATTCGCCACAGGAAAGACCATATGCCTGTAAATGGTTTATTTTTGTTTGTTTGATTTGAATCTATATGCTATGTGTAATATTTTACGTTACACAAGTTAACTGTATTAGCTACAAACACTGTCCAGAGACACCAGTAATTTTCCTGCTTGCTTTTAAAGCTTTATTTTTCTTCATAATGTCTCTCAATACACATATTGAGAGTGTTTGACAGGTTAAGATGAAATCAGCTAGTTTTTTGAGCAGTACATGGGAACTAATTGCTGGTCAGAACTAATTGATACGATGATCTGGGATTGTCGATGGTTTGGAATTGTTCCCTTAACGCAACATATCTAATTTGCAGAAGTTAAGTTGAGAACTCAGACGTCATGACGTCATTTTATTTCTTGAATTGATGCTGAAATGGCAGCTCTGTAGCACACAAAGAACATAGAAAATCAGCGCTCGTCGTTGTCTTTCGATTAATAACGCTTTGTCGCTCACTAGTGTGGTCAGAGCATAGGCTTATAATCACCAGGAACAGCCTGTGTTTTACTCACCGTGCTAGATCATGATTAAAAAGATTCTTTATGTTCCCAACAGGTAAATTTTCAGCAGAGCCTAACTGGTTTCAACTGGGTTTGGTTTGATGAGAGATGTTTTTGCAAATGAATGCGCTGAGATTAAAGAACAAATTTACAGAAGTTTACATCAAAATATGACATTTCTTAGCATGTGATTGCTTATACAAAGCTTCATTTAAACAAGTTTCTTAATGAACAGATTGAATGACGTAGAGTGAGCATGATCGAGGCATGTAGTGTTAACGTTAAACCAGTTACGGTGTGAAATCTCATGAAGATATTGGTGCTGATGGGAAATACAGTATAACCTTCTGTTTTAAATATTTTAGTATTTACACTATAACTAGTATTTAATAATGTTACGGTAATATGGAGTGTCTGATTCAAAACTGGGTCAGGAGTTTGAATCTCATCTCAAGTGTAAACTCAGTGTTTGATTTTATTCAGAGCTTAAATCATGTAGGATATACAAAAACTAAACGTGTTAACATTACTCACTCCAATGACGTGGAACCATTGTATACGTTTGAATTAAATCAGTTCAACAAGCTTTATCCCCAATGTGCACTGATTCCTATGATGCTATTGTATATTAAAACTGTCTGACCCGCAACGTCTCCTCGCGTTCTCCTTGAGGCAAGGTCGACGTGTGCTTTCCCTTCTGCCAGCTAGCTCTCAGCCCTCTAATACAGTACTCTATCTAGTAACTCTAGCCGTCCCTTTAAAGCTCTTAATAGGCACCTTTCCAAGTGAACAGCACCTCTTTCCTGTTTGAGCTGAAGCACTGCAGGTTTTTCCACTCCCTGTACATGCTGAGGGGGAACTGGAGCTTTGTTACAGCGCTGTGCTCGGTGTGTTGTGTTGGGGGACAAAGTGCTTCTCACGCACATGGAGGGGCGGTTTGGGGTACCTGTGGCCTCATCAAATAATCCTAAATGTGGCAGTTTACGAGCA
>JAUCMX010000024.1:16004786-16084786 GCA_033459395.1 Hemibagrus guttatus | reverse complement strand
TCGACCATCTGTAATAATATCAGCTGTATATACATGAGGCTGCTTAAACGTGAACGATTTGCAAGCAACGTTCATGCCTTCAGACAAGAGATAGAGCTCATATCTGCAAATCTGTGGGCTCTTTCTCTCTGTGGGGATGTTATTTTTAGGAGGAGCTACACTCTGGTGGACCACATTCAGCATCAGGAAGGAGAAGGCTTATTAAGATAATCTTCATGAGATTACTGCTGTTCAGAGGAGCAGGGTCTGGAGCTTTTCCCGTCTTTAAACAGCGAGCTGTAGAAAGCAGGAGACGTGGCAGGATTGAAATCTCGCTAATTACAACGAGCCCTATTTTCCAGGTTCTTGGGGATGTAAAAAAAAAAAAAGGAGATTTATTTGGTGTATATGTTAAAAGCTTTATTGTTAGCCAGCTCCTTTCAGTAGAGGCTTATGTTTGGTAAATGCGCACACAAATCACACCAAAAGATGTCTCGCTTCATTAGTCAAGTCCTTTTGCCAACTAGATAGCTATTAAATGCTAGTTAGTTCTGATTCACTAATTTGATTAATCGAGCATTGTTTCAGGAGTGCCTGTGTTTCCTGTAACCGCACTGTTTTTTTTTTTTTTGTTTGTTTAGCTGTGTGTATCCACTCGTCTGTGCTTGCCATGCAAAATTCCACATTCCAAACAGTTACTACAGCAGTGTTAACGACATCATCAGAGGACGCGGCAAACGTAATCTTCAGAATCTTTTGGCTCATAATATGAAAGCTTGTCAGATGTATGACAATGAAGAAAGAGAGAAAATTTAACCCCGTAAAACCTTTAACAGGAATGTACAAATCAATGTAAGCTAGCTAGCATGCTATATAGAGAGCACTAAATTAGGGTAGGTTCTTCAGGATCCACTTCTGTTAGCAAAAATAAACAGAATGTTGTGTCCGAAATGTCAGTCAGTTGATATTAAATACTTTTATGTTAAAAAAGCAAGATCATGCAGGTATAGCATTGAATATGAGGTGAATCGCAGATGTACCGATATTTAATATAACTTCATAATTGCGAGGGACATTTTGCTAAGTTAAACACTAGCTGTTGAATAATGTAGACTAAAAGCTGGTTTGTCAAATTTAAGGTTTGAGTCTTCTTCTTTTGGCTATTGTATCAAAGCAGGCACTTTCCCAAGAATTTTCAATACTTGGTAATACCAAAATATTTAGTTTGATTCTTTTTAGGTAGCAAAATTTCAGTACCTAGTGTCAAGTTCCTTAGCAATCTACACTATACATTAAAACCAACTAGCATGAAGCCGTTATTAACCTACACACAGGAAATCAGCACATGCTTGAAATGTAGTCCTGACAGGATCTATTACTCTAAATGCTGATTAATCATATTCTAAGTGCCTGCTGGCTCTACTCCCAGTCATAACCTTTCTTTGTCCTTCCTCTTCTAACCTCTGGCTGTTTCAACTGCTTCAAGAGGAGCTTGCTAAAATCTGAAAGTCCTGCTAACTGTCTGAATCATCTTCACTAAATTCAGCCATGTTGACTTTTAGCCCTGCAATTTTGGGTAGCTATAAAGATTATTGCATTTATGTAATGAAATTGTGAAGCATGGGGGTGAAAAAGCTCTGAAGATCAATAACTAAGCAGTCTAGTTGGAAGCACTTTTTGATTCAGAATGGTTTGGTCAGACATTACAAATACATTTAGAATGATTGTATTTCCTGAAGAGGTTGGGGAGTGTTTTTACCTTTCAGACCCCATGATGATCAGCATAGGAGCCCCACAGGGTTGTATTTTCTCACCACTTCTGGACTCCCTTGACACCAATGACTACACCACAACAAAGAGCTCTATCAAAATAATTGAGTTTGCGGATGACACACCTGAAGTGGGTCCTATCTCTAACCACTGAGCCATCTTATAGACGCCATCATAAGTGGCGCTGGTGGCCCGGCAACACCACCATGCTGCCATTGTTGGGACCACAGATGAGGCCCTTAAACCCTACCTGCTTCAGGGGCACTGTTATCATGGCTGACCCTGCACTATGACCCCAGCTTTCTAACAAGCTGGGCAATGTGACCTAAGAATTTCATTGTGCTGTAACCTATATGTGACAAATAAATGCTTCAACTTGTGGTTCTTCTTAGGCCATGGTGTGCCCATAACAACCTTGAGCTTAATCAAATCAAGTCTGGTCAAGAAGCTTTTATTGTCATTTCAACCACATATAGCTGACGCAGTACATAGTGAAATGAAACAATGTTTCTCCAGGACCCCTGGTGCTACATATACAACATATAACATATAACATAGCTACAAAGCAACAACACATAACTAGGGACAAACAGTTTGTCCTAGCTACATAAAGTGTAACGTGTGCAACCATGTGCAAACAGTGCAAGACAGAAGACAGTGGAGAAACAGAAAACACAAAAAAACAACACACGACAATACAGGACACATGGCGCCAAAGAAATGTGCAACAAAATAGAAAGTGCAAACTTGAGAAACCAACCAGTGATATCTTATAACATATGTTATGAGAACATTTTAAAGCTTAATGTTGCCAAGGAGTTTAAAATGCTAGTTAACCCCCCTGACAAGCGACAATCTCTGTTGATTCCAGGGTGGTGTCTATTAGAGTGTGTGATTGTACAGGGTGGTGTCTATTAGAGTGTGTGATTGTACAGGGTGGTGTCTATTAGAGTGTGTGATTGTACAGGGTGGTGTCTATTAGATTGTGAATGTTTGTTCAGGGTGTTGTCTATTGGATTGTGAGAGATTGTTAGCTTGTGAGATTGACAATATACCGTCATCCTTTTGGGACCTATAACGATCACAGATTGTGATTAGTATTGCACCTGTCTGCGAGGGTATAGGTGATGCTGATAGGAAAAGAAGGGAGCATAGCCAGATATACAAGTGTCATGTAATTTACATGTTAGGCCATTAGAGCAAAAAAGATATCAGAAGCTTTAACGGTACCCTAATTAAGGCCTTGCAAATCGGGAGTTAGTCCTATGACTAAATCTAACAAGGTAATTAGCTGTAACTAACCTCATTATAAAGTTATATAATGCACACATGCACTGTTGTGAACGGCATTGAAGATAATTTAGATTCTTGAATATTGAAGTATCCCTGATAAACAACATGTAGCTTCATTTTCTTAATTGTTTAGAGAGAGTTGGAATTCACTGATTCAAGGGAAGTTAGATGACACCAACTATTAGGGTTTGTAAAAGCTTGCCAAATAGGCTAAAAAGATATGATGAGATAAACTGCAACAGCTAGTTTTTGTCAGTGGCTGCAGACTCCATCATTTCTGGCAGAGATTTTAATACAAGTCCAACATTATAGCCATTATGGTGGGTGCAATTTATTGCCAATTCTGGATCCTATCACCAAATTTGTAAAATAGGTCAAGAGTGTAACCACCATCCATCAGCCATTATAGCGAGTGTGCTCCCGACCTCCATCACAGTCTGGTTCCCCTCTGCCTCTTCCATCTGTAAGAACAGACTGGAGTCAGTGGTCTGCTCAGCTGCAATGATAAACGACTGAGAACTTGCCAAAATCAAGGATCCGTGCTCCATCAGGGCAAAGTGGATAGCTGTGAAAATTGCTGCTGACCTCAAACATCCAGGCAGCCACCTCTTTGTCAAACTGCTATTGCACAGGACTATCCCGCCACCGGTGTAGCTTTTTTCCAGAAGCCATCCAGATGCTTAACTGCCCCGACCCATAGCAGCTCCCACACAGACATCACATTATGTAGTGTCTGATGTCCTGCTCACGGTCTGTGGTTCCATTCATACCTAGAATTACCATGTGTTCCGTGTGTAAGTGGACAGCGCCTAGTAGGATCCAGGGGTTTCAGAGATGTGATCTACTTGCTCAAAAGAACTTTGGAGTGGGACGCAAATGACCAAATAACATTTGTAGTGTGAGCATTATGGTATCCCAGTGCACCTAGAAGCAACAGACAGCATTTAATCCATCGCATCATTGCGCTAGCCAGAAATATGTAATTGTGAGACTGTTCAGAAATGGCACTGTATGAGTTCTCCAACGCTAAACCAATGGATAAAAAAGATGCCCGTGGCTGGAGTTAGTCTTGTTTCAGCATGAATGCCATATAAATTTCCATCAGAGGTGATAAGTGGAGGTGCAACCATGATGCTGTTTGGATGTATTTTTTGGAGTATTTCAAATAAATAAGACGACATATCAACTGGGTCGATTTGGATTTCATCAATAAGACTGTTGCAGACAGACTTCATGCAGGTTTGGAAGGAAGTGGCATGAATTTACAGCTGCAGGAGCAATTGTAATGGATTATTGAGGAGTCGAACACGAGAATCAAGACAGGAAAGCAGCAGGTGCTTCAGTATGATCAGGCCCTGCCACAACGGGAACTTGGACCTCTACAGGATGTCCTCTGGTGTAGGAAGGAAAAAAGGGACAAGATGTTTTGTCGAAGATATAGATTTACGAGGTGTACTTGGTACTTTGCATGTGACATGCCAACTTTCCCCAAAGGCTTGTTTAAAGATTAGTATTTTATCCAGGAAAATGAATTTTTTTTGTCTTGCCTTTTGTTTCTCTTCCACATTTAAGTGAAAACATTTAATCTTTTTGCTGCAGATATAGAATCTGTATCTGTGCAGTATGAAGGGATGGTACAAGTTTAGATCCATGTTTAGCATTCCCTACTGGGAACAGAGCTGAATTCTTCCTCATGAATGGTTTGCATGTCTTGCTTTAAATGGTCTAGAAATCAGATAATGCATAGTTTTCCAAATCCCTCGTCATAAAAGGAAGAGATGGAGCTCAAACCGCATTCCGTTTCACCACAAGCAAATCCGTTGACCGTTTTGGAGTGTATTTAGGAATTGAGTCAAATCTTTATTTAGCATTATCTAAGACAGAGTTTGTTAAACACATCTATAAAAGATTGTTCCAGACACTGCTCCAAAGTCCCGAGGGCATACTTATTGAGTTACGTGATTGTATTAGCCGTTTGTTTATTTGATTGGGCTTATAGGTGGATGTGGGATGGCATGATTAACTCCTCAGCAGGACACTTTATCTCTGCTTAATCATCTTGCTTTCACTCTCCAAACAATGTGAAGTTCCAGCCAGCGGGTGACCACAGATCTTCATTTCACTCTCAGCTGGAATGATCGCAACCTCAAGGCTTGCTTTTGCTTGTTTTTTTTTTCCCCCCACTCATAAGGTTCTTCAGTGTGGCACATCCGAGCAGATATGCCTGTGTTTTCAGTCGCCTGTAAACTCCTTGCGAGCTTGATGGACGGCTTGGCACGGGTTGAAAGGGACAAGGAGGAGACTATGATTTTGTGAGACTTGAAAACGTCACATGGAGACAGGAGTTCTCTGGGTGTGCTGAGATTAACAGACATGAAACCAAGTCTGTCACTCTGCCCCATGCTGTGGGCTTCATTATGTATGATGGTGTTTAAGGAATTTGTGGCTTTCATTCTTAAGGTGCTAGAATGATTATAATAGCCTGGTCTGGCACCTTGGAATTAAAGGTATGAGATGAGGATTATTCATAACATTTGCAACCATCATGAACTATTAGTAAGATGCTAATAACAAGAACTATTTATAAGAGTTAATTTGAAATCATACATAAAACAATTTTCGGATTTGTGGATAGTGGCTTTAATGGCTAACGGCTCCAGCTTGAAAATCAAGACCTGTAGATGACATGATGAATACTACCTTCATGTTGCTGTATTTCAGTTCAGTAGACTTAATTCAGCAAGTCGGTTCGTCTACAAGTGAACATACGTAAAGAATCTGGCTTTATCTTTTGAATCACCAGTGTTACATAATAAACAGATAAGCATTACAAAAAAAGGCCACATTTGGTGACTAACGTTCCGTGAAACGGGGCGTCATGGTGGCTTAGTGGTTAACACGTTCGCCTCACACCTCCAGCGTCCTGGGTTCGAGTCTCGCTCCCGCTCACTGTGTGTCTAGCTCCTGCTCACTCTCCCCGTGCTTGGCGAGTTTCCTCCGGTTGCTCCGGTTTCCTCCCACAGTCCAAAGACATCCTTCTAGGCTGATTGGAGTCTCTAAATTGCCCGTAGTGTTTAATGAGTGTGTGTGCGCCCTGCGATGGGTTGGGATGACGATGACTGTGTTCACAAAGGTGTTCGGTGGGGTTGAGTCAGTTCTTCCACTCCAACCTTTTCAAGTCATGTCTTTATGGAGCTCTGTGATTTGTGTACAGGAGCATTGTCATGCTGGAACAGGGTTTGAGTTCCAGTGAAGGGAAATGTAAAGCTATAGCATAAAAAGACGTTCTAGATAATTGTGTCCTTCTGATTTTGTGGTGACAAAACCACAAATGAGTGTGGTGTGATGGTCAGGTGTCTACAAACTGTAATTTGGTCCATAAAGTGTAAATGCCCAAAATTCTGCAGCTGTGGTTTTAAAGTAGCCCAATTCTGCAAAAAAAACCCATGTAGATCTTCATCTTCAGTGTTTAAAATGAATGCAAATTTGTTCTCAAGTTTGCAAATTAGTTCTCAAGTGATTTTTTTAGAAATTGGAATGGAGATCTAGCTATTCTAAGAGAAAACATGTTCTGTAATCCAAAATAAGCATCATGTTCATACAATCCTGTTCATTTTGGGAGCTTTAATCATTCCTCCATCTGTTTGCACTGCTACATTGGCCTAGATTCAGCACATTCATAGATCATCTCATGCATGCGATGTAAAGCAAGTTGTCACACTAATGTTTCCTCTGTCTCTCCTGTTGTCCTACAGTCCATTCTGCTGCTGGGAGCAGTGGCTTTAGCCTGCCTGGCCCTGGACCTCCTCTTCCTCCTCTTCTACTCATTCTGGCTCTGTTGCCGTCGCAAGAAGAGCAGCGAACAGCCCAATGCCGACTGCTGCTGCACGGCCTGGTGCGTCATCATTGCCACCCTGGTGTGCAGGTGAGTTTCTCTCGGTATTGCTTCCTTCTCCTACACAGTGTAAATAAACTACTGATGGGTGATCACGAGCGTCAAGTGTTTTTAGTAAGGAATCCACCAGGACCGTTTCAGTGCACCTTGGCGTTGATTTTATGTTGAGGTGTCTAGAACCTGGGGTATGGAGCACAATGCTAGGTTAGACCTGTTTCATTATAGAATATGAGTAATTAATTTGAATAACAGGAGGGCACGATGGCTTAGGGGTTAGCACGTTTGCCTCACACCTCCAGGGTTGGGGGTTTGATTCCCGCCTCCGCCATGTGTGTGGAGTTTGCATGTTCTCCCCGTGCCTCGGGGGTTTCCTCCGGGTACTCTGGTTTCCTCCCCCGGTCCAAAGACATGCATTGTAGGTTGATTGGCATCTCTAAATTGTCCGTAGTGTGTGATTGCGTGAGTGAATAGGTGTGTGTGTGTGTGTGTGTGCGCCCTGAGATGGGTTGGCACTCCGTCCAGGGTGTATCCTGCCTTGATGCCCAATGACGCCTGAGATAGGCACAGGCTCCCCGTGACCCGAGAATAGATCGGATAAGCGGTATAGAAATTGAATGAATGAATGAATGAATGAATGAATTTGAATAACTTTGTTTTGATTCGTATTTGTCTTTATGTACGCACTGCAACCTCTCTATGTGGATGAACTTGCTTTACAGTCTGATTACATTCTACTACATTTTCACCTTAAGATCAGCTGCTAAAAGTTCCTTAAATGTTGCACCAATGGCAAGTATGAGCTGCTTATGTCACGGTTTAGTCAGCGATCCAACTAAAATTCTCTCCAGTTGTTATCTCTCCACTTTTGTGAAACAACAGGATAGTATTGTAATTAGAACTTTTGGATCATTCTGAACTTTTTTTCTCCTGCATCTTGATGCCAAATCAGTGTCAGCTTGACCTGTTGAGCTTTTTTAATTGTAAATTCCTAGTAATATTGTGGAGTTTGCTTGATTTTGCAGTTAATTTCTGTGATCCTGGAGGAACTTTTGCGATGCTGGATGTTTTTCTTTGCTCACTTGGAAGCAGAGATGCTGTACGCGGGCTGTTTCGGCTGAGAATGGCTCCCTCACAGCGCCCTAGCTGCAAGTAACATCTGTAGATTAATGGGCCATATCAGAGGCGTCTCTTTTATTGCTGTTAAAGGCTGCAGTAGGTTTCATTTCAGTCTTTTGCTCTTTGCTCTCCTGGCATTTGAATTATGTCCTTCTCCGTGACGACCAACAGGAGAGCGAGAGATACCCCAAGGGTTTGTTTTAAAGGGCTTGTCAGATTTCATAACGTCGTCACAAAACATATTTGTGATAACAGAGCAGTACAAAACATAATGAATTATTAAGCTAACTCTTTGCATTTTATATGCATTATATACTTCACTCTGGCAGTATGAAGATGACACAAAGTCAGTTTATTACCACAGCTTGAGGAAGAGCATCACATTGCTTGCTGTTTATTCACTCCTTCCCTACTGATAACAAAACCTGTTCAGTTTATTGGGGCATAAAAGATGGTGGTGGTGCTTTGAGGGGGGAAGACTGCAGCATTTCATTTCTTCACAGTAGGTGCTAGCAGGATCCTTTGGTTCTATGGTAGCATGGAAATGGAAAAATATTTTTAGCTCTAATCCCAGCGTTGTGTACTCGGCGTATGAAATAGGGCAGTGCTGCCCATCACCGTGTGAGTGAACACCTGAGCACACAAGCAGAGATTTGTTGTAGTGTCATAGTCAAAAATGAGGAGATATTTTCTGAATAGTCATTGATTTACAACCACTAAAAAACCTAAGCATCAGTTGTTTTGAAGTGAAGCATTAAATCAGGGTGGGGATCAGATATCGGCGATGATTGACAGCCAAGTCAAGGTTGATACGTAATAAGCACCCATGTTGAACAGGGGGAAGAACTGATTGGGTTTTTTGCATGGGTTTTTTTCCACGGTGCAAAAATGCATTACAGATCAACAGGATACTCTGATTTGGGATTATTGTGTGCTGCCTTCATTCGATATTCTCGACTATCACAACATTTCAATAAGGAAATATCATGTTAATTATTTTGTTTTAGATATCTCCTGGACATTGTGCCTACTGACAATATAATCTTATCAGACTGACTTGATCTGAAGTGCTGAGAGGAGTTGGATTGAAAGGTTCAATCTGTAGCACCAACCAATGCTACAGACGCCTGAGATGTTTGCCTAGAAGAACTGACCGCTCGTATCAAAAAAGTGTGGCTGTTGTAGTTGTATTTCTTCATTGTTGGAGTTTATGTTGTGCTATTGCTAAAACTAAGAAATAATTTGCAAGTTTTGCTAAATAATTTGAAAGTTGGTGTACTCCTAGGTTGGTAGAAACCAGTGGATCCTTCTTAGCATATTTGACGGCTCAGTTGAATTGAACAGGTTTAACCCAAACTTTAGTAATTCAAAAACCCTTTGAAATGTTACTTGTACCTTATATTCCTTCTGCGTCAATGGAAGGTTCAGAAAAAAAAATCTACAGCTACATCCAGTATATAACATTGTTCATATTGTAAAGAAACGATACTAAAAACATGCTTCTGATTATATTAATCATAAAACCTAAAACATAAATCTGGGCTGTAAGGGTCCATGCAGGTTATTTAAAGCAGTCGACTGGAATAAACACTCAAAGCTCCCTAACTCGAATGCCAAAATAGTTTTTGGACTGAATATATGCTGAATTGTTGATATTTCTGGTTTTCTGGTTTTCATCATCACACATCATGACGGTATTTTTAAATAGTACAGTTAGATTAGTTGCGTAATCACGGCCAGGGTGCTATAGACTGATTTATGTGTTGAAGTGAAGCCATAGAAACTGAAGATCCTTTGTGAAAGCACAATAGAGATTATTCTTAACTGAAAACAGGTCTACTGCATTTGGATGATGATGATAGTGATCTTCAATTGAATGCCAGATGGTTCCGTTTATTTTAATGCTATGTTGTATGTGAGGAGTCGGAGCTGTGTTCAAAGAGCCTTTCCACTTAACCATCTTTTTTTGTTGTTGTTGTTGTTGTTGTTGTTGCTTGTTTGTTTTTTTGTTCCGAGTCTTTTACATTACAGCCTGACCTCATCACTCGACGTTACTGCCTGCATTCACTGTACTGCAATGTATTTATGCAACTAATGAAATTAAATTCGATAAAGTGCTTTGTCGTGGTCCCCAAGTCCACAGTGGAATGAAGTGATGGTGGGAAAATCGGTGGGAAAATCAGCAGCCTGCTATTGTCCAGCCTCACATCCTGCCACAAATAAAGCCTGTTGCCATGGTGATGTCTCCATTCACTGTGCAGGATGCTTAACTTCTTCTATTATATCAACAGTGTTGATCTCATTCACATGGTGAGCCATATTGGGGGGGGGGGGGGGGGGGAGTTTAATTGAAGTTGCAGGCCAGCCACATTCATTTATCTTTAGGCTAAAGTGAAGAATATGATTAGTTTAGCATCGGTTTTGACACCGAGTCGCTAATTACGCTATTAAATAAGCTTTCTGATTTGAAGTGTTGCTGAAATTTAGGCTGTTTTTTCTAAATAAATCATAAAATCATTAGCCATCAGGCAAGTGAAAGCATCAATGTGTGTACCCAGGCATATGTTAGCTAAAAAGCTAATTATGTGCCTTAATATACTGTAGATTATGGAAAATGAGTAAAAATACTTGATTTCATGTAGCCAAAGTCTTTATTCATCTTCTGATAACATATTCATCCATAACATCAATATGATCATCATTTATACACCCACAACAAAAAATACCCTCTTGAGCTGTTCTCTTTGCATACAAAGACACTATTAGAATTGGCTAGCATTTTGTTTTTATGAAAAAAATTGTGAGGTGACTGAGCTTATAACAGAACTGTTTGTCTTTTTTCTTCAGTTTTGCTTCCACATCCTTTCGCATTTCCCTTTTTGTATTCCGTAAAGACTGACTAGCATCTTTTTAAAGTTAATTAATAATCCTAGCTAGCTAGGATACGTAATCTGTTTGTCCTGGTCACTCAAGCTAGCAGTGTGTCCACCCTTGCAAACATATATTTTAGCTATTGTGCTGTGGATGTGGCTGAAACCTCAATTCAATTTACTGTAACTTTTCAAACATGCCATAATTCAAAAAGTTTAATATGGTAAATCATGGGCTACATTTAATCAAATCAGTTATCTTGTTGCAGAACACTGATGTCTTGTTTTGTCTGTTTACAGAACAAGCAGAGGCTAACATTATTTCTGAAAAGTCCTATTCTTCAGATTCCTCTATGATCGTTGCTGATGATGCTAGCTAGCCAGCATTTTATAAAACATGCCATCTTGAGCAGAAGTCATATTTATAAACCATTAAAAATTGTCACTGCTAATAATAGCTTGCTAAAATGTGCTAACCTTACAGGATTTCAAAAAAAATGTATAGCTATAACTGTACAATCTGATTTGTAATCCTGTCAGCATAGCTAATCCTAGCATACTGGCTATCATTAACAGTAAACGTGAGCATTTCTCACATCTTAAGTCTTGTCTGTTACTGCTGTTAGCTGGACACTGAGGGAATTTTTCGGTGTAATTATTAAATGTTTATCATTTTCACTGTCAAAGCTAGCTACATGGCTATCCTATGCTAGCTTGACGGGGTATTTGCATCTTAAACCTGAGAGATCTCTCCTTCGCTCCTTCTTCTTGTTTTGTGTGTGTGTTTGTTCTAGTTCAATGAGGTGTATAAATGAACTACTAATGGCACGTAAACGTTTTGATGAGATGGTGAGAGAATGAGACACTGGGATTGAGAATCAGTGTGTGTTTATGACAGAGGACAGGCTTGGTCTGCTTTGTGTCTCAGTGTGTTTCTCTCTGCATAGCTGATTAGCACAGCTGTCAAGCCGTGCCGCAGGTGAGGACTTTATGAACACTGTGAATTATGCCCTGTCTTCCAGCCACTAAATCCAGCATTCAGCATCAGATCTCGTCTTTCCTGCCACAGATAAAGCCTCCTCAGAGCACTGGAGATAAGTCAGTGAACAAGAGGGCTTCTGTAATGTCCCTTGAATGTCGTTTATAAAAAACTTCTTCATGAGCTATTGGGATGCAAGGTTCATGTATTTCTTAGCCAGCTGTAAGTGTTGTTCATGAAACGAAGTACAGTGTTACTTATAAAGCACCAGACTATGATTAACGGTCAACTGCTGATTTGAGGCTTGTGCCCAGTGTCATAAGTGATCTCAACAGGTTTTCAGAAAGCCAAAACTATTTATGTCCTCCTGGATTTAGTGTTCTGTTATGGTTTGTTGAAGTATGCGATATCGGAGCAGTAACGGTGTCTCTTGACCCTTTTGTGAATGATGGCACTTTGAGCTTACGGAGTCCCAGGACGAGTAACAACAGCCGAGCCTGCACTTTAGATTAGACACGTGAGATTTTATCCTTATTCTTTTATTGTGACATGAATCAACATTCAATTTGCTTCTCTTTTTATTTTCAATATGGAATTATGTGCACACATTTGGCAACACTGGGCCATGTTTTTTAGAACAGCCATGTGGTTATAGAAAACACCTCCTGACTAATCAGAATTTGGGAGTACTGTGGAAATGTTTTCAGCTATCTACCAGAAGCCTACCTTATTTCTGAGAATTGTTTTCAGTCCTATTCTTCATTGTTTCTATTTTTTTGCTAATAATGCTAGCTAACCAGCGTTATATAATAGCTAACCTGCTAACTTGACCAGATGTTATATCTATAAATAATCAGTATCTTCACTGCTCACATTAGCTTGCTAAAATGTGCTAACCTGACAGAATTTCAAAAGAAATGTAGAGAAATGACTGAAAAATCTGACTAAAATATTGGCTAAAATTTACTGTAAACATTGTGAGCATTTCTGTCTTGTCTGCTAATGCTTTTAGCTGGAGCTAGCTGGACACTGAGAGTGAGGATTTTTTTGGTGTTATTAATAAATGATTATTATTTGCACTGTTAAAGCTAGCTACAGGGATATCGTATGCTAGCTTGATGGGGATTTGCTGCCTAAAACTGGTAGAGATCTCTCCGTTTAATGATGACTTACATCACCACCTCTTTGGACCGCATATTTAGAACTCCCATGAACATTTACCAAATGCAAATTCAACACTTTAGACCTTTTAACTCCTCAATTTGTCTTGAAATAATGAGGAAAAACTGCTTAAAACCGTGTGCACTATACACCAAATTGGACGTAATGTTGGCTTTGAGGGGCATAACAGTGACTTTGCTTCTTCAACTGTGACAGTAATAATGTTTTAATTTAAAACAAAATGAACTGCAATGAAATCTTGCTGGAATAAAAATCTTGGTCCTCGCTAGGAGCTCAAATGAGGATTCAGTTTTGTGCCTGTGGACTGAAAATGAAGCAAATGAAATTAAATTCATGTTTATTCAAAAAAAATAATAATCTGGCTCAGGCATTTTTACATGAATTTCTTGCCTTATGCATTATTTAAACTGAAAGGACAGCCTTTAAATGCATTACAGACTACACAGAGAGCATTAACTTGCCAAAATAGTGTATTGAGTGACTCCTTTAACAGAGTTAGCTTAGAGAGAAAATGTCTATCTGTTTTATATTCTAGCTTTTTCATTAAAAGTTAGTGACTTCTAACTATCTTAGTAACTTCCTCATTTAGGTCGAATATGCTGGGTTTTCCAGTGTAAAGAATCTTGTTTTAATTGTGGTTTCTGGTTTTTGTTATCTTGATCCTGTTCTGACTTTCAGGGAGGAAAAAAGAGAACTTGACCATGTGACATTTTCTTTTCTGTATCTGAGTAGCTGGATTTTAAAAGCAGCTTGCCTCAGCCCCTGTTTAGTCGTGCCGTTGCATAATTGAAGCTTATAGAAATCCAAAGCTAAGCTTAAAGACCCGGCCACATTTATGCTCATCAGCTTTGTGTGCTTAGGAGTCCAAGAGAGCATTTTGGGATGGGTGGAGCTTTCCCCTGTCAATCACACTAGTTGATCATGGGTATCTGTGAGATGTGTGCAGAAGGGTGCTTTCCTCAGAGTATGTTATGTAGAGCACTAGTTTGAGTCGGCTGGATTTATGTGTTTCAGAAGAAGCATGTGATGACGTTCAACCTAGGGTTAGGGTTGTTAGCTGTTGTGTGATAAGGATAGGAAATATCAAAGACTAAACTAGCGGAAAAATCTGAGGGGGTGGGGTATATATTAAAGTTAAGTCAGCAAGTGATCACCTTCCTTGAGAGAGTTTGTGAGATATGTGCTGTCTGGATGTGAAGTCTGATGGCTTGCTTGCAACGCAAAGCTTGTTAAACAGCTAGTTATGTTACAATGGTTAAAATGGCTCATCAGCTTTGAAGCAACAATCGGGCATTTTAGCCGACTTTGGAGCTCTATTTCTAGTACAGAGCTCACTGTTAAAGTTTATCGGTTGTGTTCCCTGTGGTGACACTTTGCTGAAAAAAAAATCTGGGGGAGAATTTAGAAATTTGTTAAGGTTTTCCTTTAAGCTATGATGAACCAGTAATACATTCATTTACAATATTAAACCTTTGTTTGTAGCAGAAGAAATAAATGTCCATTGTTTTGCTTTTTTTAAAAATAAAGCAAAATTAAAAAAGGAGCCTTTTCATGCTAGTTCTTCATTCAAAATATTGTAAGAATCAAATCATGAATATATCGCTTCACCCCATGTTAATTCTGATGATATAACATAGGATTCCTGCTGAGCTCTCACAATGCACATTGTTTTTTCCTGTTGGAAAAAATCCCGCACTTCAGTGAGTAGACAGGTCAGGACTCATTCTAAAACAGGTTGTTCAGTAGATATTACATAGCTTCAGGTCATTCAAGAATGTGTACGGTTTGAACAATTTCTATTTGGTTTTAATGCTTAATGTTTTGTATTCAGACCTGCTGAATTGATTATACTTTTAGCACAACTGTTTTTTTTGTTGTTGTTGTTTTTTGTTTTTGTTTTTTTTAAATTACTCCTCCTTGGAAATAAATCACTTAGTGGTTTGGAATGGACGTGAGGTAAAAGAGTGGCTGTTGAGATCTCGGCCTGCCTTTCCTGTTTCCTTTCAGTCCTCAGTGTTCGATGGAGTGAGTGGCATTCCAGCTGAGAGAGGAGGGCTTTGTTTTGACTAAGACGAGCACTAAGACGAGGCAATTCAAGGTTTAAACTTTCAGAGGTTGAGGAAAAGCAGTCTTTCAGGAAATATGTACCTACTTGCCCATCACTCCACGTGGACCAAACATGAAATCCCTGTTGATTTAAATCTTTCTGGTCAAAGTGGTGTGGAAAATGAGTGCAAATTAGGAGCCTTCCTTGTGAATGTGATTAGAGAACAAACAGCGTGTTCTTGATGCTCTGTCTTGAACTGGCCATGAAACGATAGTTCTTGGGTTTTTTTTTTTGTGTACGTGTCAGCTGAGCTCTTCTTTTGATCTGTAGCCTGATGTACAACATTATCTGCCTTATCATTTTTGGAAATGTTTTCAGGAACAAACATGTTTGCCTGGAAACAGGAAGTGATCTGGGTGAAAAAGCAGCTTTGTGCAGGTACAGATGATCGCAGGGCATTATGTGTTCAGCTCTTGTATCATAAAACTTGCAATTGTAACCGCTTGTAGGGTGTGTGTTTGTGGCAGTTAAATCCTTTGTTGAACTCTCTTCCAGCAGATTATCCCTCAGATTTATTGCCTTGTAGGAATGCTGGGAACTCTAGCCAAGCCACTGTTCTGGGAGTCATGTGACACAGCCTCAGGGGGTCAACAGCATGATGTCTCACTTTTGATCTTCAGTGGCTTGTCGAAAATGATGAATCCTAATTAGCACAGGCCCGGAAGTCAGAATGCTGCATACCCAATTACCAAGAAACTGACCTGTTGCTAAACACAGTGCTGCTTTTAGACATTCATATCACTTTTTGCTGTGCGATCAGCAATCGGTAGAATGAAAGCCGCGCCCGTGTTGTTCATATCTGATCTCAGCTGGACACATGAAGAGCCCGCAAGGTCATTTACCAAGCCGGAGTGCGCACACGGAATGTTTCTCATGTAGTGCTGCACATGCTGTGAACTACAGTGCTGACCCGATGGCTCAATGAGTCTTTGTTCAGTTGGCAGAGCTCCATCAAGTCCCCCACAGGAGAAGAGACACTGATTCTTATGCCTATTGAGTACTACACAAAAGAGCTGGCTCACTACAAAAAGGGAGGGATGAACTCCCGATAGGGGGACGTGCCCATAATAAGTGGGTGCACTTGTGCCCCCTGGTGGTGAGGAAGCATCACAGGCAGTTGATAGGTCTAAGGGTAAGACCTTGGACTTCTAATCAAGTTCAAATCCCTGCAATGCAAAGCTGCTCCTGCTGGGTGCTTAAGCGAAACGCTTGACTCTTAACTGCTCAGTTGTATAAATGAGATAAATGTAAGTTGTTGTGGATAAAGCCATTTTTAAAATAGTAAGAACATTCGTTTAGGGTTTTTTTTCTTCTTTTCCACTGCAACACCACAACTTCATCATACTGGAAATTTAGGGTGGTGAGAGAGGGGATTTTAGTTCGAGCAAGGATTGGTTTCAAATACTGACCAGACATTATCTCCTAAGTGAAGTCACCGGATGAACGATTCTGGATAATGCCTCAGGCACCATGAATGATTGGTGAATATCTAAAACGGGAATGTTGTTGGCATGTCACTCAGAACAGTGCTCAGAACTGTTTTGCCCTGTAGAGGGAAAGGGGCTTGTGTTTGTGTGCCAATAGCAAAGACAGATGGCACGCATTTTGTAGTAAAAGAAAAGGAAAGCCCTTTTAGAATCCGACTCTGAGACTCTGTAGTCTATATAGCTTGGTTGTGTGAGTAGGTCAGTAAACAACCCCCTCACTCTGAATGTCATTGTCCGTGCTTGCTTTCAGTGTATCTTGCTTTGGCTTTGAATGCTTGCTGTATGTTCCCCCATATCCCACCGGGACTTCATGACCATCACTATACACATAACAAATTTGTTGTTTTGAGCCTAACTCAGTGAACGCCAGCGGTGATTCACACGTGTGGAAATAATGTCGCTCTTCTCTACAGCTAGCTCTAGATCTCATGAGGTTTGGCAGATTTCCTGTGCAAGAGCATTGTTCAGATACTCTCTTCCTCTTCCACCTCCTCCTCCTACTCCTCCTCAACCTCCTGTTCCTCATGCCCACTCTCTTTTTGGTCTTTCCACAGCGCTGGCATTGCCGTTGGTTTCTATGGGAATGGAGAGACCTGTGACGGAGTTAACCGGATCACTTACTCGCTGCGCCACGCCAACCGTACTATTGCCGGCGTGCAGAAACTGGTGAGGCGTGTTCCTTTCCAGAATGTTCCTTCTTTCTTTGATCTGTTTATAATCACCTGTTATGACACTAAACGCATCCATAAACCTCCCAATTATGATGTTAACTAAAAGCCTCATTCGAAAGTCTGTCTGTGGTGTTTGTGTGCTTTACAGGTATCAGACAGCGCCACCTCCCTGAATCTGACCGTTGATGAGAATCTGCAGCATTTGGAGAGCCAGTACACGAAGCACAGTGAATACCTGTCGATCTTGCAGAGGCTGCAGAGCCAGCTGGATGAGCTGCTCAAACAGATGGTGGAGATCCCTTTCTGGAGCAATCCCAGCATTTCCCTGGAGGTGCTAGCCGGCAGGATCGAACTCTACGACTGGTATAGGTGAGAAGGAGGAAAATGGGATCAGTGTGCCTCACTTTTGCATTAAAACATACTGTTTTTAAAGTCTAGTGTGGTCGTGTGGATCAGAATCTTTCTTGTTGCAAATGAACAGGGCTTTACTCACTGGTGTTCAGCTGCAAGCATGTAAATGAGGAGAGAGAGGGAGAGTCAGAATTCCTTTCAGCTTTCTGTCATGCCAAGCGTGAACAGCGCTTTCTTACAGAGTGAAAATTAGCATTCTGCTCAGTCCGTGACTCTTTCAGACTATTGTCACCGTTTATATTTCTTACCAACAGAAACACTGCTTTTTCTCAACTCGTGCTAAAATTTCCTTCAGAAACCTTTAGAACATGGCAAACACATAGATTGAGATTACATTATCAGGAAAGCGGGATAATCAAAGCTATTCATTCATTCGAGCGCATTTCCTCCAACATGGAAGATTATCAAGTGCAGAAAGATCACATCTGGTACCACTGTCCCTGCTTTTTTCTTGAAGAAGGGGTGTGAGAGGTCCTAGAACAGCAAGGCTGGAGATAATCCTCTGATGGAAATGAAATTCTTAAATGTAATAAATAAATGAGTAACTAGATGGATGGATGGCAGGTAGAAAGGGAGGAGGGGAGGGAAGTGAAGGAAGGAAGGAAGGAAGGAAAGTGAAGGAAGGAAGGGAAGTCAAGGAAATGAAGAAAAAGTTGGAAGGAAGGAAGGAAATGAACAAAAGGGAGGGAGGGAATAGAGGATGGAAGGAAGGAGGGAAATACAGGAAATGAAGAAAATGAAGGAAGGAAGGGAAGTAAAGGAAATGGGGGAAAGGGAAAATAAAGGAAAGGAACGAAATGGAGGAAAAAGGAAGGAAGGAATAGAGAAAGGGGAGGAAAGAGAGAGAGAGAAACCCTGAGTAGCTGGAAATGCTCAAGGCAGTAAAAGCTGATCTGCCTGTACACCTGAGCGTTAACACTCAGGCTCGATATTCTCACATAAACACACACTCACACTTCTCATACAGCTTTCATCAGTTTACACGTGATTTTCTAGGTGCCATTTTCTGAAAGTGTTACATAAGTACTAAAGCTTCAGTAAAACATTTTTCTGTTTATGTCCGAGCTCCTTACAGGTACTTTAAGAAGCCAGTTGGTTCACTTATTCTGGCTGCAGTATCAGTAATGTGTTTGTGCTTTCAGGTGGCTGGGTTATCTGGGACTGCTCCTGTTCGACGTGCTCATCTGCCTGCTGGTGCTCTTCGGCCTTATTCGCAACTCTAAAAGAACTCTGATTGGGTGAGAAAAGTGTGTGCACGTGAGTGTGTGCGCGCACGAGTGTTTGCATGCAAATGAGTATCTGTGCAAGAGTTCGTGCGAGAGCGCAAGAGTGCATTGTGTGCGCGAGTGAGTTCATTGTGTGTGTGTGTGTGTGTGCTCAAGTGAGTGAGTTGTATGTGTGTGGGCTCATGGATGGGTGTGTGTCATGTACATGGCGCTCTGGGACACCAGCTTAGCTAAACTCCAAATTCTGCCACTGATTCAGCAAGGAGGGGGAAAAAAAGAATCTGTGTACAGTTGTCTTTAACTTGGTCATGCTACAGATGTGTGAGAGTGACCCTGTGTTAATATCAGGTCATGTAGACTAACCTTTAAACTTTAGGTTTCTAAGCTTGGGACCTGACTCTCAGTCTCCTGATATCTAGATCACTGGAGGTTTTTAGCAGCTGTTCTTTACAATATATATAAATATAAACCTGGTTTATGTAATGTTTAATGATGCTTCAAACTGTCTAATTATTACACAAATTTCATTAGGCTTCATTTAATTCGGAAGTCCTTCGTACAGCAGACTGCAGTGACGTCACGTCCATTAATGTGGGTTATGTTATCAGAGCCTTCACTCTGATGAAAATATTTATATTTATACTAATACCTGAAACGCAAACCATGACACCGACAACGCTAACGCTTCCTACCATTTGCCAGCAGTTATTTATAGGACGTGAGAATTCTGAGCCTTTCAAATGAGCTCAGTGGACAAAAAAGTTTAAGCACCCCTGCTTTAACATCTGGAGCACATTTTAACAGAACGTCTTGTTAGAAAAAGAGAGCCATCTTTCAGATAAAACTCCTCAAGTCTGAAATGAAAGAGCTGTATTTCCAGGGAGGCAGTTAGATTTTTCTGTTATGATAATTTTAATAGTCCTTCACTTGCAGATGAGGCAAATTTATGCTCTATAAATCCCCTTTACTAGACTCTAATTTTAGCACAGGCAGATATTTAAATCGCACTGAATCAGGCTGTTACTCAAGATTTCACACTATAGAGCACAGACTCGAAAGAAATGATCAAAAAAAGAATATTAAATGACTTAGTGGGTAGATAAATCAAATAATGTTTTAAAAAGTACTTTATATATCACTTATGTTGTGTGTATCGGTGTCTTATATAATTTTCTAGTTTTTTTTTATTTTGTTATTTTATTTTATTTGATGTTATTTTATTTTATTTAATTTTTTCAAAATGTTTTCCTGTGTAATATGCATGAATTTGAGTCATTTTCTGAAGCTTTGAACTATTTTCAGGAGCTTAGGACACTAATCCCATTAACCTGCTTTAAAAATTGTAGTCATTTAAAGGCTGTTAGTGAAAAATTTTGTGCGATTTATATCCATTACATCCAAAATTTCACAAATCACAAGTGTTTCTGCTGCTGAAATGTTCTTCACTTTGAAAACGTCACCCTGAAAGACATTCCTAAATTAAAGGCTACACTTAATCTTCCATTCAGAGAGACATATTTTCTTCTAGACGTGTAAAATGCGAAGACGTGCCATAGCGAGGTGTAATAAGGGGTTTGATGTGGAATTCCTAGAGCTCCAGGAGAAGCGTAGCGCCTGTCACGCTACCTGATTACACTGTACTTACGAGTAATGCTAGTTAGAGCACTCATTATTGTTGTTTGCTCCTCGCAGGGTCTGTTTACTGGGCGTGTTGGCACTGGTGATCAGCTGGGGATCTCTGGGTTTGGAGCTGGCTGTATCCTCGGTGAGTGTCTCCATGGCAACGGTACCCAGTTTTGTGCATGTGGGTTTTACAAGTACACGTCACGCGTGTGACCGGCTGCACCGCATGGACGAGGTGTACGGCATAGTTTACATGTGTGTGTATATATAAAAAGTTATTTATATACATTGTGTGGTGTGTTTTGTATAGTGCATATGTTCTTCATACATGGGAGAAATAATAAATACAGATGAACATGACAGAGTAAACATCCAGCTGTCTTTATATAGCCTACTCAAGTAAGAGCCACATTAAATCCATGCTTAAGGGACATTAGTACAAATCATTTTTTAAAAATGTGCTGCTTCTTGATGCATTTTACACAAAGCTTAAGAATAAGATGATCATCTCTTTTAACTTTGGACTGAGATCGTCATATCATTTTAAACTTTTTTTTTTTCCTCCTCAAGTATTTCAGGCAATTTGCCTAAAATAGTGAACGATAGCAGATAGCATAGAGTTTTTTTTTGGCGGTGTGTGTTTTCACGCTGCTGTCCTATTCTAATGATATCGCCCACACATGAGTCTCTTCTGTATGTAGTTACAAATATTTCAGGTCTTAATGATAGAACTGTGCTTAAACCTTTTTCTCATGCCGATTTCACTTTAGGTTAAAATTTTGTAGGGTAATTTTTGTCATTTTTGTAAAGATTTTGTAGGCTATTCCGGCATTTTTTCTTTGGATGTGAAGATTTTGTAGGCTCATATTTGTTCATTTTATTGTGCAGATTTTGTAGGATAATCTTTGTCATTTTTTTGGGAGATTTTGTAGGCTTTTTTTTTTTTTTTTTTTTTTTTTTTGGGAAGATTTTCTAGGATTTTTTGTCATTTTTTTTTTTTGGTGAAGATTTTGTAGGGTAATTTTTGTCATTTATTTTTGTAAAGATTTTGTAGGGTAATTTTTGTAATTTGTAAAGAATTTGTGGGGTAATTTTTTTTTGTAAATTTTTTGGGGGTAAATATTTTGTGAGGATGTTCAATACAGCCCATTTAAATCATTTCAATTCTACTGAAGTATATTAGTTAGCAAGTGAAATATATTTTCATGGGTACACTCTACCCACACTGCCCTGAACACCTGAAATCTGAACACTGTTCAGGGTTAAAATGTCTGGGTTGAGAAAAAAAGAAAACTGGGGGGTGATCCCAGTATAGTGGAACCTCGGTGTACATATGCCCTCCCTTACGTATTTTCGTGTTAGGAGTTCAAATTTTGCAAGAAATTTGCATCGACATACAAAGCATTTCCGGCATACGAATGAACTGAACACTGGCTATGTGGCACGTACGTTCAGGAGCCATTCAAAATTTGTTTGCGTCAGTGGAAAGCCAACCGAAGTGAGTTTACAAATCTTACGCTATTTTCAGTCAGGGAAAGCTGTTTGGAAAGAGTCAAGCCACGATACCAACATTGCCTTTAGCATGCGTTCAAAAGCTACGTGAATTTCCGGGTGTTCTTTTGTTGACAGATCGGTGGTGTGGGTGGTCTGTTCTATTTTTAGCCCAAGCTTGGTGGCACGACTTCCTGTGAGGATCCTTGACATGGAATGCTTGGCTCGGGTCAGTTCTTTGTAAGCAGCCATACAGTTTACATACGCTTCGTATTGGGAATATTGGTCATATTTTTGGGCGGCTGGAACGGATGATCTTCATTTACATTATTTCTTATGGGAAAATTCATTTCACAATACAAATTTTCACCGTAAGAACTCGCCTCCAGAACCAATTAAATTCGTATGCCGAGGTTCCACTGTAGTGACTTTAAGTCCTTGTAAGGGCTAATGATGGTGGAATAATACTAGACTTCAAATTTAGCTCAAAACACAAGGTTTAGTTGTGTAACTTCTTTGTTTCTTCTGCTTAGCCATACACATCACTAGGAACCCTGTTTGGAATGAGTCTACTGGTTAAAGAGACCTATTTTTTTAATTTTTTTAGAGATCTAGTATAATAATGAAATATTCGTGTGTGTGTGTGTGTGGTTTAATCTGCACTTCTGCTGTCGTTCACAGAGCTCTAGTGACTTTTGCGTGGCGCCAGACATGTACGTCGCCGAAGTGGCCGAACGCTACGGAGTCATCAACAAAGGTGAGATTTCACACTTTTTTTAATAGATGTGTTCCTTCTCTAAAAGTTGACTCACCGGCTGTAGGCTTCACAGATTGATTAGTAGCCGAAAATGCTCTTGCCCTTTCACGATGGAGTTCATACATGGTGTATTTTCTCGTTATGTTTTCAGCTCACACGAGCCCAGTTGGCTTTCAGAGGAGATAAATCGTCTTTTTAACTCATTGTTCATCTCCTTCTCCAGCTACAAATGATGGGACGTTTACAGCAGGCCATAGAGTGTAAATCACACTGGTGTGTGTGTGTGTGTGTGTGTGTGGTGCCAGACGCTGATCTGTACTGATCAGCAGGAGGATTTAGGGCATTAGGGACGGAAGGTATGACAGAGACACTTCTTTCCTGTCCCAAAGTGCAAAGCATGCAGTGCAAAGCATGCAGTATGACTATTAATTAATCTTTAATCTCTTCACTATTCATTATTTCACACCGTAACCCTCTTGATCTTGATCTGTCGTTTGATGCGTGCTCTCCCACCCCCTCCTTCTCCCACCTCCTCACATCAGAAAAAGTATTGTTCAGCTTTCACATTATCGCAGGTGTCCTCGCATCCCACAGTGAACACACTGACGCTGCCTGATGGCTGTGAATGAAAGCAGAATATAAAGTGATCATAGAAACATTTAACCAGGGACCGATCGAGTGGCAGCTCTGATCGCTCGGCACGCTTCATCCTTCAGCGTCATCCTAAAAGCCATTGGACCTAATTATACAACACACCCATATTTAATTTTTTAATTTCCTGTGTTTTTATCTCGGTCCATTAAACAATCATCTTTTTATGCTGTTAGCACGGCTTTCCCCTGACTGAAACTCAATCCCCATCTCCATGTCATGCTCTCTAACAAAATCTCTGTTCTAGTATATCACAGTATCTGTCTCAGTTTGATGCTGTTTGCCCAAAACTAAGTGCATGCTCTTCTTATAAGATCCTCTTTGCAGTAATGAGTCAATAGAACAGCCTGCCTGTCTGCCCTCAGGCTACAAGCCTCTCCAAGGCTTCTCAGAGGTCACCACTGCCATTATCTGCCAATGTCTTCCTCTATTATTTCCCCTATTTGTTCCAGTCATTTCTAAATTTGTTGAAGTTGGAAACAGCTGTGCTTTTAAACAAGCTTGGAACAGACCTCGAAGATTTATCGACTTCTAAAACAAAGGAGACTGTATATCAGACATGCCTGTTCCTCTCGGGTCGCCTTTTCTACTCACCCCTATGGTTCATGGGCTGTTTTACTCTGACGTCCCCAATTGCCCAATAATACATCCAATTACTAAAGTTCATGTAAAGATGATGGATGAGGCTCTGGGTCTGTGGCTCGGCTATAAGCCATGAAAGCCTCTTGTGTTTGACCATGTGCGGACATAATTGAGTGAGTGGTTCATTCTTCTCATCAGCAGTGTTCTCCGTTTTGTGTGTGTGTGGAGCCAGCTCTTGAAATAGCTCTACCACTAACAGGAATGAATGGAGATTTATTGGCTGTTGCTTAACGGGGTACCCCGTGTCTGTGTGTGCGTGCGTGTGTGCACGTATATGTGTGTGTGTGTACCTGCGAAAGAGAAAGAGAGAATGATTTCATCACTCCTCCATGACCCAGGCCTACAGCTCTGACTCACTCCCGAATCGCTCTCTCTGGTTGACTCGTCTACGCAAATGTACGCAGTGTAGCGGTGTGTGAAAATCACAATTACGTCTGTGCAGGAGCTTGTCAGGAGGTGGTGTGAATATGTAGCGCTTCCTGCGCAGAAATAGAGCGTGGGAAGCTTTTTATAAACCTGTTTTCCTCCCACATATGCGCGCTAACCTGCATTCCACATCTCTTCGATCCGAAGTGAATCGGTGAATACAGTCACAGTTGGCTTTTTTCAGCTTCTCATATGACTCTACTCTAACTTCTGACACTCTTGTACCTTATTAATGGGCTTAATTAGCCAACGCAGTGTGGGGGGACTGACCTTATATTAGTTAAGTATTCCAGTCAGATATACTTCACTATACACTATACAACTCAAAGATGCTAGACACATGACCATTACACCCATGTTTCCTTGTTGAATATCTCATTCCAGATTTATTCCTTTTTATTGTTATAATTAATCTCCACTCTTCTCTTCTGTGAAGGTTTTCCACTAGATGTTGGAGCGTGGCTGTGGGGATTAGTGATCATTCAGCTACAAGAGCATTAGTGAGATCAGACACTGATGTTGTAAGAGTGAGGAGGTCTGGGGTTCAGTCGGTGTTCCAGTTCATCCCAAAGGTGTTCAGTGGGGTTGAGTCAGAGTCAGAGCTCCAACCTTCTCAAACCATGTGTTCATGGAGCTTTGTGCACAGGTTCATTGTCATGCTGGAACAGGGTTTAAGTTCCAGTGAAGGGAGCTTGTAACTACAGAGGCCTGGTGATGTCCTGGTTTCAGGCATTTGTTTCTCCTCTCCTGGTCTTTGATCTGCTGTCTCTCTCTTATTTCCACAGACATCCTGCAGTATTACCTCCAGTGCAATGTGGGTCAAACCAACCCCTTCCAGCAGGTAGTCATGGCTTCAGTCATCCACTACATCCCACTGTTTATGTTTATATTTTTATATTTCTTTTTCTTTTGTTTACATCTTGTCATTTGTTCAAAATACAATGGAATTAATCCGATTTGTCTTATTTTATTCAATTCTGATTATTTATGACTTATCATTGAATTTATGATGCTGTATTTTGAGACGTGCTCCTTTACTATATGCTTTCTATATTTATTTGCCTCTGGTCCTCCTCATTCCCTCTAATCTTCCTCATTTACCTCTTGTCTTCCTCATTTACCTCTTGTCTTCCTCATTTACCTCTTGTCTTCCTCATTTACCTCTTGTCTTCCTCATTGCCTCTAGTCTTCCTCATTTCTTATGATCTTCCTCATTATCTGTGGTCATCCTCATTTCCTCTGGTTATCCTTATTTTCTCTGGTATTTTGCATTTCCTCTGGTCTTCCTCAGTTCCACTGGTTTTCATCATTTCTTCTGGCCTTCATCATTTCTTCTGGCCATCCTCATTACCTCTAGTCTTCCTCATTATCTCTGGTCTTCCTCATTTCATCGGGTTATCTCTATTTCCTCTGGTCTTTCTCATTTCCTCTGGTCTTCTGCAGATTTCCTCTGGTCTTCCTCATTTCTTCTGCAGATACACCAGACAACACTTTAGCCAAGCAAATCTAATTAGACTTAGCCCAGTGTTTAGGTGAATAATATATTACCCCTCTTAAAGTATCTCAGTACATCTAACTAATCACCACCGGCTACGGCTAGCCCTTTCCGTTTCAATACGCATCTCATTGCTTTTAAATCACGGCTAATAGTCATATGGAGATTGTATATTGATCTCCGTGAGCCTGTGAGTCAAACTACTGTCTGACTGCTTCCACTTACAAGGATGAGTCTTACTGAGGACAGCTGAGGCCACCAATTTCAGTGTTGCTGTTGCTGATGAAGATAAAAATGCGTTCTCATTTTATCTCCTGTACCTCGCTCTGATCATTTGGGGCTTTGAAGACATGTCACCAGAGTTGGTTTTCATCTTTTTCAGTTTCTTTTTGTTCATACAAGACAAAACTCGTACAGAGGCATATTGATCTGGCGTGGCATGCATTATTACAACAGCAGACTTTGTGAAGCAACACGGAACAGACTGCACAGTCATATACAAGATGCCTTGTGTGTGTGGTGGTGTTTTTTTGGCCCTAGTATATAATTTTCCAGCCTTTCATGGCGAATTTTAAAAATAGAGCTGTTGCTAAGAACCCAAGCTGGCATCGCATCCTTTTGAAGGTGGCGTTCAAATATTAACGCATTTCTGAGATGTCACGGTTCCTTCGGCAGTCGGCTTGAAATACGCTGCACATGTTGTATTTATTCTATTATTTCTACTCCTGTATTTTTCACTGAAAGACCTTGAGCAGCCTGTCACCCACCACCCTCTCTATTTTATGGGCCCTTATGCATTATTCAAACTCACTAGGGAATAGCAGTGGACAAGGGTGACGATGCATCTCAGGAAGCAGACGAGAGACCATCTGGGTCTTCTGTTCCTTCCATATTCGTCCCGGAAAAAGTATTTGAGACCATCAGAGCTCGGTTTTCCATGTTCAAGTTTCCCAACACACTCCAGCTCACTCATTAGCATATACACTAGTACTTGGATCAGCTGAGTTTGGAGCTGGAGTAGAGTAAAATTGTGGACTGGCTGTACTAAAAAAAAAAAAAAACACTTTTCTATGTTTTGTTGTGTTTTTAAACACAGTAGGCATGTTGACGTGTTGAGTGTGTGTGTCTTGTGTTGTAGAAGCTGTCTGGAAGCCACAAGGCTCTGGTGGAGATGCAGGACGATGTATTGGAGCTCCTGCGTTCTGCAGTGCGAGAATACCCCCAAACCAAAGTGTGTACCATACACCCCCCCACACACACACACACACACACACACACACCTTACACACTAAAAACACCACACACTGTACATATGACACACCGTACACACCATAAACACCACACACTGTACATATGACACACTGTACACACCATAAACACCACACACTGTACATATGACACACCGTACACACCATAAACACCACACACTGTACATATGACACACCGTACACACCATAAACACCACACACTGTACATATGACACACTGTACACACCATAAACACCACACACTGTACATATGACACACCGTACACACCATAAACACCACACACTGTACATATGACACACTGTACACACCATAAACACCACACACTGTACATATGACACACTGTACACACCATAAACACCACACACTGTACATATGACACACCGTACACAGCAAAAACACCACACACTGTACATATGACGCACTATACACACCATAAACACCACACACTGTACATATGACACACTGTACACACCATAAACACCACACACTGTACATATGACACACCGTACACATCAAAAACACCACACACTGTACATATGACACACTATACACAGCAAAAACACCACACACTGTACATATGACACACCGTACACAGCAAAAACACCACACACTACACACATCAAAAACACCATACACTGTACAGTGACACCATACACACCATAAACACCACACACTGTACACATGACACCATAAACACCACACACTGTACATATGACACACCGTACACATGACACACCGTACACAGCAAAAACACCACACACTACACTGACACACTGCACACATCAAAAACACCACACACTGTACATATGACACATTATACACAGCAAAAACACCACACACTGCACACATCAAAAACAACATACACTGTACAGTGACACCATACACACCATAAACACCACACACTGTACATATGACACACCGTACACACCAAAAACACCACACACTACAGACACACCATACACACCAAAAACACCACACACTACAGACACACTGTACACATCAAAAACACCACACACTACACTGACACACCATACACTGTACATATGACACACCGTACACACCAAAAACACCACACACTACACTGACACACTGTACACATCAAAAACACCACACACTGTACACTGACACACCA
The DNA here is from genome assembly GCA_033459395.1 of Hemibagrus guttatus. Taxonomy (NCBI): domain Eukaryota; kingdom Metazoa; phylum Chordata; class Actinopteri; order Siluriformes; family Bagridae; genus Hemibagrus; species Hemibagrus guttatus. Next base: position 16,056,315 of record JAUCMX010000024.1, on the reverse strand, counting down.
TACACTGTACATATGATACCATACACACCATAAACACCACACACTGTACACATGACACCATAAACACCACACACTGTACACTGACACACCACACACTGTACGTATAACACACCGTACACACCATAAACACCACACACTGTACACATGACACCATAAACACCACACACTGTACACATGACACCATAAACACCACACACTGTACACTGACACACCACACACTGTACGTATGACACACCGTACACACCATAAACACCACACACTGTACATATGACACACCATACACACCAAAAACACCCCCACACTGTACACACCACAAACACCATACACTGTACACACCACAAACACCATACACTGTACACTGACAAACCATCCATAAGAATAAACAACCACACACTGTACACACCACAAACCCCACACACTGTACATATGACACACCATACACAACAAAGACACCCACACTGTACATGACCATACATATAGCACACCGTATACACAATACACACCACACAGAGCGAAAACACTTTACACACCATACATACGATACACCACACACGATGTACCACACTACATACACACAACTGTGCGATTGTATCTAGTGACTGTGAGCTGTGTTTACAGCATTGTCTAGTGCTGATTCTTCCCCTTTTCCCCTCATGCTCAGTATCATAATGACAGCTGACAAGTAGGAAGTGTAAAAGGGAAGTGGTGGCTTCTGGTGGCAAAGGGGATCGTGTGTTTAAAAAAAAATAAATAAATAAATAAAAGTGTCGACCCACTGGGAATACAAGATCACACACAAGTCCAGCTACAAGAGCTCAATATGAAAATGTCCTTTTTCCCCATCCTTTTATCCTCCACATCATAAAATATTTATGTATTGTATCCATGGTAGAGTTTCAGAAGAAAGAATGTTGTCAGAGCTTTTGTTAGCGTCTTTTATCGGTCAATCTTCCTTAATAACTTCAAAAGCAAGAGAAAAGAAAGTAGGGCTGGTGAGGAAGTGTTTTGCAGAGGACACCGAATATATAGAACGATAGATAAAAATCCTAAGAGGAATAAATTCTGTCTTGATGCTATAGCTAGCAACAAGCAGCCAATCTCAAGAATGTTTAGCGTTAAACACTTAGCAGAATCCTGCTCTGCAATAAATGTGATCTCTTGAAACCAGTCAAATTTATGTGGTTATTAATTAATTAATTAATTAATTAATTAATTTCTTAACTTCATTAAACCACATTTAAGATAATTAAAACGGTTTCTATGCATATTTTACTATTTTTTGGCAGAATGTGTTGCTCCTTGAACAAATGAATTCTCAAAATTAGCAAATGATTTTCTTAGAATAAGAAAAAGTAGATTATTTTGGTTATATTCAATACATTTTAACTTAACCTCTCTCTCTCTGTCTCTCTCTCTCTCTCTCTCTCTCTCGCTCTCTCTCATTCACACACACTCACTCTCTCACTCACTCATTCACACTATCTCTCTCCTGCTCTCTCTCTCATTCACACATACTCACTCACTCACTCATTCACACTCTATCTCTCTCTCGCTCTCTCTCATTCACACACTCACTCACTCACTCACTCACTCTCTCTCTCACACTCACTCACTCATTCACACTATTTCTCTCCTGCTCTCTCTCTCGCTCTCTCTCATTCACACACACTCACTCACTCACTCACACTTTCTCTCTCACACTCACTCACTCATTCACACTATCTCTCTCCTGCTCTCTCTCTCATTCACACTCACTCTCTCACTCACTCATTCACACTATCTCTCTCCTGCTCTCTCTCTCATTCACACATACTCACTCACTCACTCATTCACACTCTATCTCTCTCTCGCTCTCTCTCATTCACACACACTCACTCTCTCACTCACTCACTCACTCTCTCTCTCACACTCACTCACTCATTCACACTATTTCTCTCCTGCTCTCTCTCTCGCTCTCTCTCATTCACACACACTCACTCTCTCACTCACTCACTCACACTTTCTCTCTCACACTCACTCACTCATTCACACTATCTCTCTCCTGCTCTCTCTCTCATTCACACATACTCACTCACTCACTCATTCACACTCTATCTCTCTCTCGCTCTCTCTCATTCACACACTCACTCACTCACTCACTCACTCACTCACTCACTCACTCTCTCTCTCACACTCACTCATTCACACTATCTCTCTCCTGCTCTCTCTCTCGCTCTCTCTCATTCACACACACTCACTCACTCACTCACACTTTCTCTCTCACACTCACTCACTCATTCACACTATCTCTCTCCTGCTCTCTCTCTCATTCACACTCACTCTCTCACTCACTCATTCACACTATCTCTCTCCTGCTCTCTCTCTCATTCACACTCACTCTCTCACTCACTCATTCACACTATCTCTCTCCTGCTCTCTCTCTCATTCACACATACTCACTCACTCACTCATTCACACTCTATCTCTCTCTCGCTCTCTCTCATTCACACACACTCACTCTCTCACTCACTCACACTTTCTCTCTCACACTCACTCACTCATTCACACTATCTCTCTCCTGCTCTCTCTCTCATTCACACATACTCACTCACTCACTCATTCACACTCTATCTCTCTCTCATTCACACATACTCACTCACTCACTCATTCACACTCTATCTCTCTCTCGCTCTCTCATTCACACACACTCACTCTCTCACTCACTCACTCACTCTCTCTCACACTCACTCACTCATTCACACTATCTCTCTCCTGCTCTCTCTCTCGCTCTCTCTCATTCACACACACTCACTCTCTCACTCACTCACACTTTCTCTCTCACACTCACTCACTCATTCACACTATCTCTCTCCTGCTCTCTCTCTCATTCACACATACTCACTCACTCACTCATTCACACTCTATCTCTCTCTCATTCACACATACTCACTCACTCACTCACTCATTCACACTCTATCTCTCTCTCGCTCTCTCATTCACACACACTCACTCTCTCACTCACTCACTCACTCTCTCTCTCACACTCACTCACTCATTCACACTATCTCTCTCCTGCTCTCTCTCTCATTCACACATACTCACTCACTCACTCATTCACACTCTATCTCTCTCTCACTCTCTCTCATTCACACACTCACTCACTCACTCACTCACTCACTCTCTCTCTCTCTCACACTCACTCATTCACACTATCTCTCTCCTGCTCTCTCTCTCGCTCTCTCTCATTCACACTATCTCTCTCTCACTCATTTATTCACACTCTCTCACTCACTCATTCACACTCTGTCTCTCTCTCACTCATTCATTCACACTCTGTCTCTCTCTCACTCACTCTCTCATTCACACTCATTCACACTCTCTCTCACTCATTCACTCTCTCTCTCTCTCTCTCTCTCTCTCTCTCTCTCTCCTCTCTCTCTCTCTCTCTCTCTCTCTCTCTCAGTCTAACAGCTGCCCTTAGACTTCTACTGGGAATTTGTTCACTAAAGATTAGATTGCGGAGAAAACAAAATAAAAAAAAAAAACCCTTCAGCATGGCTCGGTCTGTTCCAGGATAGAGTTTTAGGACAGACGCCTTCCCATGTGTCTGTGTGAATGTCCTGCTTCTGTGAGGCTCCTTCATGTACATATTCGCCTGCAGCGAGCGCAGAGGGAATTACAGGAAAGATGAAACTTTCAGTGTGTTAAATTTTAAGGCCTGGTGAAAATTAAGTGCAAGTAGAATACAGAATTAGGCATTATCTATATTGCGAGCACACACACACACACACACTACAGCTCTGCTTCAGAACTAGACTGACCCAGTTATGTCGCTGGTGTACCCCCCACCCCCATTTTTCAGAGTAATCTGGAGCAGATTCAGGGAGTTTTAAACACCACTGAAATCGGCCTGCATCAGCTGACTGCCCTAGTGGACTGCCGCAGTCTGCACATGGTAAGTGTATCTGATGTTGTGTGTGTGTGTGTGTATACGTGTGTGTGTGCATATATACATGTGTGTGGGGGTGTATTTGTGTCCGTATGTTTGCTTATATATTTGAATGTGTGTACACGTGTGTGTATATACATGTGCGTGTGTATATGTACGTGTTTTTAGAATTATGCGTATATATTTCCTTGAGTCTGAATACACTTGTGCGTTTGTTTGTATACTTGAGTGTGTATATATACGTCTCTGTGTGCGTATGTGCATGTGTTTGTGTGTGTATATACTTGTGTGTTTGTGTGTATACATGTACGTGTGTGTACATATAGAAGTGTGTATATGTGTTTGTGTGTGGGCGTATATACGTGTGTGTGTGGGTGTGTGTCTACAGATCTAGTGTGAGATTATGATCAGTCACGGAGCCCAGAGTTATAAATCAGGCGCGGAGGTATTTCAGGAGAGTGGACCTGTGTGGCCAGCGCTGCCCAGTGTCCTTGTACAAAAGATTTTATATCTAAACCTGACGTATGAATTATTATTCATTAAACTCGCCACTGTTCAACACTGAATTCTGCCAGGTCAGGGGTAGTTGCTTAACTTTCTCCAACATCACGGCTCATATAGTAGCACAGAGCACCAGGTTAGGTTCCTTTCCCGGATATTCAGCCTGTGTGTTGTGCTGAACTCTCAGTGCGCGTGATTATGCATGCGACACCTTGACTGTGACTAAGAAGTGAGGATTTGCGAGTGGGATTGACTGCTGCATTACTGCTGTTGCGGATGTCTATAACGCTACCTGCAGTGGAGCTGAGGCTCGCTCCAACTACTGAGACACGACACACTCCTCGTTCTCTTACAGTGTCACAAAATGTCCTCTTCATTCCAAAAGAGCAAATATGCTTTTATGGTGTGTGCGTGTGAGAGACAGACAGAGAGAGAGAGAGAGAGAGAGAGAGAAAGAAAGAAAGAAAGAAATCTATGTCTTGTGTGTTATTGTAGATTCTGCAGATTCGAGTTCTGAATGCCACATTCTTCTGTCTAGTCACGAATCCGGGATTGTGGTTATGAGTGTGGGTGTGTGAAGAGTGTGGGATTGTGTCTGATTTTTCTCTCTCCATCTCTCTCCCTCTCCACACATCTGTCTGTCTGTCTGTCTGTCTCTCTCTCTTTCTCTCTGTCTGTCTCTCTCTCTCTCTCTCTCTCTCTCTCTCTCTTTTATCTCTCTCAGTGAACGATTACGATGACGTACATCTGTGTCTTCGTTTGTGTGTTTGTGTATGTGTCTGCAGTGGGAGATATGAGTTTCAGCAGGAAATGTGTGGGTGTAAAACTCTGTCTCTCTCTGAAGGAATGGGATGGCAAAAAAATAAATAAAATAATCATGCTGCTTCTCACGATGCAGAGGATTTCTCTGCAAACGACCACGATATAGACCGGTATCCAGTTAGAAATCTGCTGTGATGATTAGGTTTAGGATGGATGTCTTTTAACACGCATCAGTAATCGAGGGTGGTGGAGGTGATTATCAGTTTTTATCTGTGATTTATAAAGAGATATTAGCTGCTGTAGTGTTTCTGTAAATCTCTAGCAAAGGCCTGCACATGTTCTATTAATACCTCACAGACTGTTGTATCAGGAAGATATTCTAGACGTATTAGCGGTCAGGGGAGTGACGGAGATCAATGGACTTGCACTCTAGTCTAGGACATGTTTCCGTTGTGTCTCTGGTTCCACTGCTTACTTTCTGCAGCACAGTGAGACAGCAATGTCTACCCTATTTGTTAAGCTTTGCAGTAAAATCGCTGCAAGTGTCGGGCTAACATTATATCTTACATGAATGATGAACAACGTTTTCAGGAGCTCCTGCAGACACCAAGGTGTAAAATAGCACCATAGACATTATAGCCGATGTGTTGGAAGCTTTCTTGGGTGGTGGTAGCTCAAGAGGTTAAGGCTCTGGGTTGTTGATTGGAAAATCGGGTTTCAGGCCCCGGCATCCGCCAAGCTGCCACTGTGGGGCCCGTGAGCAAGGCCCTTAACCTCCCCCTGCTCCAGGGGCACTGCATCATGACCATCCCTGTGCTCTGACCCCAACCTCCAAGGATGGGATGTGTGAAGAAAGAATTTCACTGTGCAGTAATGTGTATGTGACAAATAAAGGCTACTTAACTCATCACAGTTCTAATGAGAAAATTGCTCATTATGTCTACAGGATCTGTTTTATCTCAGCCTGAAATTTGTTAATAATCCGCCTGGCTTCATGAAACATAATAAAGAACACTAATAGAAACCATCGACGTCACAAAGACGCATAAAGTCTTTTTAATCAGTAATCTATATACAAATGTTTTCTGACATTATCTTATCTTTAATAGTTGTATAAAAAGGATGCAAAGGCTAAGATGCTTTATCTTGAGTAAATTGGTTATTGTAATTAGAAAGTAGGTCACATACTGATGATACCTGTGCTAGTCAGCGTAGGATGGTGTGTGTGTTTGTGACACAATTTTCTTCCTCTCCGCAGGATTACGTCCAGGCTGTGACGGGGCTGTGCTACGACGGTCTGGAAGGGCTGATCTACCTGGTGTTGTTTTCCTTCGTCACCGCCCTCATGTTCAGCTCCATCATCTGCAGCGTGCCTCACACCTGGCATGGTAGGAGGTGAGTGTGTGCAGGGAAGGAAATCAGAAAGCCTCATCCTGTTATGTATCTCACTTACTGTTGTCCTGTAACTTTGTTAGCCCCGAGCGACACAGGACATGCGTAGGAGGAATCTGTGCGTCATGAACACATCTGTAAAACTGGCTGGAAATCCGGCCGTGTGTTACGGATAAGATGCACGTTATATTACACTACATTAAATCATGTTATGTTATATTACATACTCCGTCGCCAGGTGCTGTTAGTTGGTCCAGATTTCTGAATCCACAGTAAGCTAGGTACTGAAACCACACGCAGCTGCTTCCTCTTTCTTGTAATCATTTCCTCTTCTGGTTCTGAGACAGCTGGAATTAAACGGGATCAGGGTAGTACCGGATTCAAGTTTTCCGTAATTAATTCTGATCTTCAGTAGCAACGCTGTTTCTCATCCTCTGTCCCAAGACACAGCGCTAAGCTCCAGGTCTCTTCATCGCTGCCAATCATCCACCCTACAAGGAGCTTCTAAGTGGGTTAAAAATGGGGCAGCTTTAATTATATTAAGATTGATTATCATCATTATCAGACGTTTCAGATTTATCGCATGAAACCTGACGAGAAATCATCGATTGAGATTTGATTTGTATCAATCCTGTGTGTGTGTGTGTGTGTGTGTGTGTGTGTGTGTGTGTGTGTGACTACACACACCTAAGGTAGGTCTTTATCTCTCAGTCATGGATTTGAAGAGCTCCACTGAACCTGACTGTAGTGCCCTTGTAAGATGCTGCAACATACTGCAAAGAAAAATTTGTTTCTTCTTTTGTCCAGCAGGGGGAGCTAGTGTTAAAAAAGATGACGTCATCTTCTTGCTGATGTTTATTTCTGTGCCGTCCTCCCCCCTCCATAATCATCTGCATTGAAATCCATCAAGGCTCAAATGCTGCATTATGTGTGGTCGTGATTACTGACACAAAGCTGCATTACTGTAGATTAGTGAGGCGATACAGACTAACACCAGTTTATACCAGTAGTAAAATTTTGTCTGCAGGCGGGTTTTCGTTCGGGTTTCCCTGCAGCCTGCCAAACAGGAAATTGAGAGCGAGCGTGAGAGAAAGAGAGGGAGGAAGGGAAGGAGGGTCGTAAAGGGAGCAGGCACAAGCTTGTGTTGTTGCCTGTGGCATTGTGGGTTATGAGCAGGACTGCAGATAGGAACATGTGTGCTCATTTCGTGCTGCAGACATTTGTGTGATCATAAAGGCATGGTCTGCCCTCTGCTGGCCACATCGCTTGCCTCCTGATGTCAATCGAAGAGCTGTGTTGGGATCTGTAATATGTGCGCGTTTTTTTTTTTATTATTATTTATTTATTTTTATTTTTTTGTGCAACCAGGCCCAGTGAAGACACAGAGGAAGACTCTGCCGCTTCTGGAGGAAGACAAAACCATGATAATCTGTACCGAGTGCACATGCCCAGCCTTTACAGCTGTGGCAGCAGCTACGGTAGCGAGACCAGCATCCCTGCAGCAGCACACACCGTCAGCAACGCTCCCGTTACTGAGTACATGTACGTTCTGACCAACACACACTTGACTCACACAGTCCAGTATTACTGCGACCTTCCCTTTATTAGCTTTAAAGTCTAAGCTTGTATCTCACTCCACACACAGTAGCCTCTCAGGGTTTGTTTAATAAGAACCTTTGATGTAGAAGCTCACTGCATTGTAGTTCTGTGCTTTGCAACTACACACACACACAGAGTAGTGTGAATCTTGTCGTATTTAACACAGGGGTCAGGTTTCATACATGCACTTAACTTCAGTGTAACCATTAGAGGGCAGTGTTACATGACCCACATCAGAATCTTTTCAGAAAAACAAACAGCTCTGTGTTTCTCCTCTTGTCTAAGTTGCAGAGTGAGGAAAAGGAATTTTACACAATCAAACATTTCTGAGGCATTTCAGTTAAACTAGTTTCATGTCGTTTTTCTTTTAATTAAATTGCCTTTGTGTGTTTATTTGAAGTCTGTTAAAATGATACAGGAAATTAGGATCGTGCAGGATTAAATTGGCTTTGAGGTCCAGTCGCTATAAAGCCTTGAACATAACTTGTGCATAGGATACAAATATAATGCGTCAGTAAATTATTACATTAAACACTATGCGACTGTATCACTGTGTGTGAAGCACAAAGGGGGAAAAAACCGAGGAAACCCGCTCGCTTGTCCTGTTCATTTAAAGTTGTTCATCATCCAGGAGACTTCATATTAAAGCTAAGAAGTCAAAACTGAAACAGATGTGTTCTCATTTTTTTGGGAGGTTTTTGGTTTGTTTTTCTCCAAAAAAAAAAAAAAAGACAAATCGGAGATAAAAAGAAAAAAACCTTCCTTTTACTCAAAATATGCCACACTGCTGCAGCCCTCCTCCTCTTCCAACACAGAGGGCTCCTGTAGCTCACCAGGAGTCTGAAGTGAAGATAAAGCAATGCTTCGGTTTCCAGAATTACCTGCAGAAATAAAGGCTAAATAAACTTTGCTGAGAATTCTGAAACACTGAATGAGGGTTTAGTTTTATTTGAAGCCTGGGGTATATGAAGACGCTGCTTTGCCTAGAAGATCAGCTATGAATTTTTTGAAGCTTGAATAAACATGTACAGTAGGCTCTGTGATGATGAATTTATTTATTTATTTATTTATTTGTGCATCTTTCTCTCCTCACACAGGACACAGAATGCAAACTTCCAGAATCCTCGCTGTGAGAACACACCTCTAATCGGGAGAGAGTCACCTCCCCCTTCTGTGAGTGTCTAACGCTAACATTGAATCTCGCACACACACACACACACACACACACACACTGTTCTTGGGTTCTTCTCTGGCAGTTCATTCATTTGGTAAACATCATGTGAGAGGGCACAGTGCTGCGTCTGTGTGAGAGAGAAAGCTGAAATGTTTCTCTCTGGACAGGCTGTCAGGTGAAGTTAGCATGCACTGGGATCACACCAAGGAACAATTAGACCTTTCCGAGCTGGTTTGCTGTCCTGAACTGACACTACACCTTCGTTTAGAGGATTGAGTGCTACGAGATGCCACGAGAGCTGCAGGTCGATGTTAACGAGATTTATGTGAGAGAGAGAGATGAGGGGGATGGAGTATGGCTTTGTCAAGTGGATCCAGGTTTCCGAGTCTGCACAGTGTTTGATTTGTGTATCTGTTCTACACTCAACAACACTTTGTTGTTGTTGTTGTTGTTGTTGTTGTTGTTGTTTGCTAACCCTTCCCTTCGTTAACGCAGTCTGATCCGACTGCCCTGGATGAAACGCTTACTACCGAAGGGTTTCAATGGTCTTCCACTCGTACCGGTGCTGAACCCATAGGTACTGAACACGTCCAGTCCATCTCCCAAATTACTGTGACCGTGTACATGGTGGACAGAGCCATTGTATATCACCAAATTGTTTATTGATCACAGGCCAATATAAAATAAAGCATGTAAGGTAGAGAGGATAACTGAATTTGCATCACTGACCAACTGCATAACTGATGATCATTCCTTACTACAGGGTGCGTAATTAAATCGCATGACCATCATTTATATTGGTTGTTTGTTTTTGGATGTGTTGACAAAACCAACACACGGCCAGTTTACTATTTATTGTTAGAATTATTAATGTTAGAAGGCTAACCGTAGTTACTAATCAGGAATCTAAGCTGTTCCCTAGTCGATGGCAAATGACATCAAAAACTCTTAGCACTTCAGTAGGTTTTCTGAGAAAAAAAAAAAAAATCGCAAAGCATGAGCTAAGTTAATAGACGTTTGTAAGAAGTCCTGTCCACTGGGGTGTCGTCGAATATCTTGAATATTTTTTCTTATCCAGCATCAGCACCTGGTAGCCCCGCCCCTTTCATGTTATGTAAAGCAACGCTGCAGGTGTTTCTTATCCAGCATCAGCACCTGGTAGCCCCGCCCCTTTTCTGCTGGGTAAAGTGTTTACAATTCTAAATCATTAACTGCTTTTAAGTACTATTGCTGACTTGCTGCATACAAATTGTTTGTTTTTTGTTGAGCTCCGAAGAGGACGAAAAATTTCTAAAAGAACTGCCGTCAGTTAACAGAGCCTGTACAATCCTAAATCTAGCTCTCAATTTACTAAACACATGAATCTTTTTAACCACACGCTTAAATATCATCTGATAACTTTTATAAAACGCGGTCTCTGGAGGATTTCAGACATTTTGGCTCCACATTTCACCCACTGTTATATTGTCCACTATATATACAGTCATCCAGAGGCAACGAAGACACCCTTCCTCTGAGCTCCTGTTATCCACCGAAGCCTGTTATTCACCTCTCCTTAGGTGTGTGGTGGTGGGTTTTTTTCCATTGTCTGTAATCAGAAGTGCTCTGTGATCAGCTCCCTCAGCTCCTCCCTGAGGTCAGTGTCAGAAGTAAGAGCTTATCTTGCTGTGCACGAGTAGGAGAGGTGTGTATCGTCCTGTTTTAGTGTGTTAAATTCCCAGGTAGCAAAAGGGTGTGTTTGCTTTTCTTTATACTCGGGTAGTGTGTGATTTGGGGTTGTTTTTAGTACTGTACACTCTGCTGGTGTATGTGTGTGTGTGCAATTTTTGATTTTACAGTTTTTGAGAACTTAAAATAATAATTGTGAAGATAAATCACTATTTCTGCAGTTTTAGGATTTCTGATTATCCCTTTATGTGACTGCGGGATCAAGAGAAGAGACAGGGAGATGGAGAGATGGATGGACAGACAGACAGAAAGAGAGAGATTGAGAGAATCTGCGAGGGAAATGGAAAGAAAGGCATAAAGACAGACAGAAAGAGTGGGAGAGAGAGAGACAGAAGGAGAGAGAAAGAGATGGAGGGAGAGAGGGAGCAGACTGGGTGAGAGAGGGAAAGATGGAGAGAAGGAGAGATACAGACAGAGGGAAAGAGAGACAGACAGACAGAGGGAGAGAGAGACTGACAGGCAGACAGAGGGAGAGAGAGACTGACGGGCAGACAGCGGGAGAGAGAGACTGACGGGCAGACAGAAGGAGAGAAAGACTGACGGGCAGACAGAGGGAGAGAGAGACTGACGGGCAGACAGAAGGAGAGAGAGACTGACAGAGGGAGAGAGGATGGACAGACTGAGGGAGATGTAGAAAGTGTGAGAGATGGGATGAGACAGAAAGACAGGGAGAGAAATGGAGAGAGAGAGTTGTATCCCATTCATCTAGTAGCAATAAATAAACCCATCCAAGATGATGTACTGTTTTGTCTGTTTTGCCGATTGATGCTGCTATAGATTTCATACACTGTATAATTAACAGTGAGTCACTGTTGATAGTGCTGAAAGCTCAAAACCACCTCAAAGCTGACTAAAGGAGGTTCAAAGCCCACTTCCTAGTGTTTCTAAGCTTAGAAACTGAATGGTCTCGGTGCTGGTCATTCTGTGCACAACATTTACTGGAAAACTGAAACTAGTGCGATCTTATTTGTTGTGTTGCAAGAAATAACAACTAAAACGTACAGATTATTAGATTGGGCACAGCCTGGAAATGGTTACAACCTAGTGTAGATAAACTATACAGACAAACGTTTGTGCACCCCCGACCATCACACCCATATGTGCTTGTTGAACATTTGACAGTTGACCGCTTCTCTTCTGTGAAGGTTTTCCACCAGATGTTGGAGCGTGACTGTGGGGATTAGTGATCATTCAGCTACAAGAGCATTAGTGAGATCAGACACTGATGTTGTAAGAGTGAGGAGGTCTGGGGTTCAGTCGGTGTTCCAGTTCATCCCAAAGTGTTCAGTGGGGTTGAGTCAGAGTCAGGGCTCAGTGCAGGACACTCCAGTTCTTCCACTCCAACCTTAACACACCATGTCTTCATGGAGCTCTGTGCTTTGTGTACAGGGGCATCGTCATGCTGGAACAGGGTTTGAGTTCCAGTGAAGGGAGATTGTAATGTTATATGGGTGTAATGGTGAGATGTCATGGTGTACATGAGGTCTACATGAGGTGTAGCCATATACTTCTTTGTTATTCATGTTTGTGTTTATCTTTTTCTTCTTGTGTGTGTCTCTACAGTACACTTCCAGCATGAGGGCCAAGTATTTGGCCAACGCCCGACCTGATCCCAACAGCAGCACTGCAGCACACTAGAGAGCGCCCAGGAACGCCCCCCCCTCTCTCTCCCTCCCTCTCACTCTCTTTTTCCCTCTCTTCCTCTCACTCTCTCTCTCTCTCTTCCTTCACTCTCTCTCTCTTTCTCCCTCTCTCCCTCTCTGTTTCTCTTTCTCTCTCTCTCTCACACACACACACACACACTCTCACAAATGTGCCCTTGTTCCTACGACACAAACAGACTCCACCAGGCCCACCCACTACTTCAAACAAGAAGGACATCACCACATTCGCCATTGAAGAGGCCCCTTGTTTACACATGATTGGCCACAGCTCCAAATAGTGGTGTAGTCCTGACAAGTGTGTGTGAGCGTATGAATTGTGTGTGCGTGCGACTATGTCTTACAGGTCTGTGTGTGTGTGTGTACGTTTGTTCCTATGTGCTGCCGTTGCTTTCTTGTGGTGCTTTTGCCAAAAGAGCCTAAAGCCCTAGAAGTACACAGCCAGTCAGGGTAACTGGCCTCGATCACATTCCTGCATGAGTTCTAATTTCAACACAAAAACAGTAACTCTGATTAGCTGGATCAGTACCGTGATCTAAAATATAAACCACACACCACACCAGGTAGCGACATCACAAAAGAAGAAAAAATGCACGACTTTTACAATAGGAATGAATGGCGATTAGTCTGGGTTGAACCGAGGTGTATTTGTAAATTCACTGATTCAGTGGTGCTAGCTAAAGAAATCTGGAAAAAAAAATACTGCCATTATTATATACGGAAAGGAAACCAGTAGCAATAGTGAGGCTGGGGGCTGACGAACGGCTCGGGGGTTAGCTGTAGTTTAATATTTCATTCTGAGCTCTCTCTTGTAGGCGGAGTAGTTTTAATTAAAGCCATGGGCAGCTTTAGAAAGCCCTGCGTGAACCTGTCTTTCCTTTTTACCACCATGCATGTAAATAACTCCTGCGAGGTCCCCCAGATTTGCGCGCACACATTCAGAAACAGCGCACAAAATAAAAACAGCAAGCAGCATTGCTGAGTAAGAGCTGCTCAGGTTTTCTTCCGCAGAGATTGACACACATGAACACACAATGTTATATGAGGGTTTGGGCACTGGATCCCATTCACCTCAGTTCTCTTTGTATATCCTAGCCACTAGACAGCAGACCCGGGACTGCACTGCTGACTTCAAGCAAGATGTATAATGTCTGTGGCGTTTCTGGGAACTACAGATCTTATGATTTTATGGAAATTACAGGTTACCAGTTATCTATGACATGCATATGAGTGTTGCATGCTTGCAGCTGTGTTTTTTTTCCCCTCCACATGAGGATTTATCATTGTGTACTTGAGAACTTCTCTGTACTGTACATGAACATGAACTATGAACTGGACATATTGGACTCAAACATGGCTGAGTGTGCGTTTGGTTTTTTTTTCCATCTCTCGAAGCAGGATGGACTCTCAGAGGAGAATGACTGGATCGGTGATTAAGCCAGTCATTTTGTTTGAAATGTTCCAGCTTTTTTGTTTAACATCCACACTGACTGCTCTGCTCCTACTCGGCAATGTTAGAACCACTAAGTTAGCGCAGACTTGCAACAACAACTGCAGCACATCTGATCCAAGGAGAAAGAGCTATATCTCTCCAGATGATCACCTCTTTATATCTTACACACACACACACACACACACACACACACACACGTTGATGCATGATCCACCATCCACCAGGTCTGGGTTCCTCACACAGATTTGATGACGTGATGATCTACAGCGACTTGGTGATCAGTTTCCCGCACCTTGCTATGCAGTGTCATACGCGATGGTGCGAGCCAAACAAACACGCACCACTTCAACATTTCCCATAATGCTCCACGGACCCTCCTGTTCCATGTACAGTCACTTTCCTGGGACAGAGGCATGCATGCTGTGTAAGGACGTAATCATGCATTACAACATTACAGCTCCTACTAGGACTAATTTTAAAAAAGGAGCAAAAGGGATTGTGAAAGACTTTGGGGAAAAGTGGGGGAAAGGAACCTGGGTTATTTGTGTCTTTTAGCTCGTAGCTGAACATCTCTAGCTTTCTGGACTGTAAGCATTCGTTCATTCACTTCTCTGAGGCATGGTGACCCTTTCGATGTGGAGTGTGAAGTGTTCTCGTGTGCTACTGATGCTTCTTTTTTGGGTTCCTTGAATTATGCTATTACTGCAATCAATAACGAGGCGAGGTTCCTCGACTGTGCCAACAACCAAACCATGACTTTTAATCTTTCTCATTACCTTTTCAATGTTCCACATGTTTAAATGGGCCTTTTTTGTACATTCACAGCTCAGCCTAGCCCTGAGCGACCAAGCGAGTCACCTGTGAACATGAGCCTGACGTTTTAAAAATCGTCTTTTTTTCTATGTGAACGACCATTTGTTAGTGATGCAATATATTTTATTCTTTTTACATCATACTCTGTTAAATTCATAATGCTAGAACAGTGTATATATATATAGTATATATATAATTACAATGCAAAATGAAGAAAACCGCAAGACAGATTTGCAATACCATAGTGCAAAACGTCACGCACCTTCATCTCATCTTCCTTTTTTTTCTAGTCATTGTGGCGCGCTTTTTTTTTTTTTTTTTTTTTTTTTTTTCTTTTTTTCTTTTTTTAAAAATATATATATAGAATGATTAGTAAGCACAAATTATCATTTTTTTTGTCTTATGTGAATAAATGAGTTTGGTATTTCATTGAATTGTTTTTGATTCAATTTCCCTGTAGATTTTTTATTTTATTTTTTTTCCCCTTTTTAATTTTTGGCATTTACTAAAATATTGTACATGTTAAACTTGTGGTTTTATTCAGCTTGAACTCAGTGTTTTCAGATTAAAATAACATGAACTGACGGCAACTTTCATTGTCTCAGTTTTTTATTTTTTATTTTCTTTCCTTGGGGAAACGTCTATATCGCATCTTTTATGTTTTATAAGAGTCAAGTCAAGTGTCTAGAAGCTTTTATTGTCATTTCAAGCATATATAGCTAACGCAGTACATAGTGAAATGAAAACATTTCTCAACAATCATGGTGCTATATAAAATATCAATACAGAGCTAAGGACTGAAATTAAGTTGTCCTAGCCACATAAAGTGCATCATGTGCAACCTAGTGCAATACAAAACGCTACAGGACAGATACAGAAAACAGCGCTGACCAGCATACATTCTGTATATTATACAGTATATTGTGCAAAAATAGGAGGATTGGAAATAGAGAATGTTCGTGTAAACATATATGCTTATATAATAGGAGTGGTTGGTGGCAGTGTTGAAATGTGTGCAGAAACACCAACTGAGTGAATATGCAAGACAGCATGTAAACATGTTTTGATATGGGTGCTGCTATAGACATGGATGTATATTAATTGAGTGTGTTTGTGAGTTTGGTAACACAAATGTGTAGCTATTTTCAGACAGTGTATTTTGTTGTTAGAATAGTGGTGTTCACTTTTGGAAGAAATCTTTCCTTACCTTCATTTACTGATGTGGTTGTGATCGTCTTGTAAACGGGGTCTGAAAGGTCGGGAACTATGTTGATCTGAATTAAAGTGAAAATAGAATCAATAAAAAATATATTAAGAATAATATTACAGTAAAATTACATAGAAATAGAATTTCTTGTACAGGTGGGTAAGGAAGAAAATATAAAAATGTATTTACGAAGGTAATGTTAGGTGATAAATACAAGATTAGCTACAGTTGAGGTCACAGGTTTACATCTCCTTTGCTAAAATCTGCAAAATGTTAATAATTTAAAAGGAAATTAAGGTTTTTTTTTTACTTGCTACCCTAAATAAACCATTTCACATAACAGCTGTTTACATCTACTCTACAAGATACAATAATAACTGAATCTGCATGATGAACTAAGTTTACATTCGTGTGATTCTTAACACTGTGTTGTTACCTGGATGATCAGCGACCGCCATGTTTTAATGTTCTGTGAGTTCTTCATCTGTCTCTTGTTTGTCCTGAGCAGTTCAACTGCCCACAGTTCTTCAGGAGTCCTCCATTTCCTGCACATTCTTCTTTTTTTCTGGCATCTTCTGCGCATCAGAGGCTATATGATTTTGAGATCCAACTTTTTACACAGAGGACAACAGAGGGACTCGTACACGACTAATACAAAAGCTGTAAATGTTCACTAAGGTTCAAGAAGGTGACATAATACATTAAGAGCCAGAGGGGTGTTTATTCATTCATTGTCTACCGCTTATCCAAACTATTCTCGGGTCACGGGGAGCCTGTGCCTATCTCAGGCGTCATTGGGCATCAAAGCAGGATACACCCTGGACGGAGTGCCAACCCATCGCAGGGCACACACACTCTCTCATTCACACACGCAATCACACACTACGGACAATTTAGAGATGCCAATCAATCTACCACGCATGTTTTTGGACTGGGGGAGGAAACCGGAGTACCCGGAGGAAACCCCCGAGGCACGGGGAGAACATGCAAACTCCACACACACAAGGCGGAGGCGGGAATCGAACCCCCAACCCTGGAGGTGTGAGGCAAACGTGCTAAGAGGGGTGTTTAAAGATCTTATATTTTCATTTAGTACTGCTTTACTTTACTTTTCTGAATTTTTGAACAACCTGATCTATATCAGCATCTTGACAGCAAAGACCTAAACAGTTGAGATACATTTGGCTGATCTGTAACTAATGGTATGTATCAGGTTTGACAATATATTGCCATTTTAATATGTGAGATTCTGAGTGAACGTGAAGGCAGCGAACACATTTCCCATACATTCATTGCCTACCGCTTATCCGATCTATTCTTGGGTCACGGGGAGCCTGTGTCTATCTCAGGGGTCATTGGGCATCAAGGCAGGATACACCCTGGACCGAGTGCCAACCCATCGCAGGGCACACACACACTCGCATTCACTCACGCAATCACACACTACGGACAATTTAGAGACACCAATCAACCTACAATGCATGTCTTTGGACCAGGGGAGGAAACCGGAGTACCCGGAGGAAACCCCCGAGGCACGGGGAGAACATGCAAACTCCACACACACGGCGGAGGCAGGAATCGAACCCCCAAACCTGGAGGTGTGAGGCAAACGTGCTAACCGCAGTGCCCCCCCAGACATTTCCCAGAGAAGCCCAAATTATTTAAAATCATTGTGTCAAGGGGAACAGTGTCAAAAATCCTGGCAGTGTAATAGAAAACATACAAGCTGCATCAGCAAAGATGATCACAAAGGGATGACAGAGATGGACTGACTTTACAGAATACTTGCTAAAATCCCCTTCGAGCTGCAAACCTCAGCAGTGAATGAATGAATGACTCCATCTGAACAAAAACTGTACGTCATGAGCTTCACAAAGCTGGCACTATTCAGAAACCTTTTGTGCCAGAGATTAATGAGCAAAGGTGTTTAGTGTAAGGACTACAAAAGCTGGAGCCCTGAGCAATGAAAACATAGCAGTGTAGTCTGATGAGATAACATCATAGCAGTGTAGTCTGATGAGATAACATCATAGCAGTGTAGTCTGATGGGATTTGTGCTTGGAGGAAGCCAAAAACAACGTGTTCACATTACAAGTTCTTCTACAAACTGTTAATTATGGCAGATGAGCTGTAAGTCCAATAGTACACATACACTTTCCTGATTACAAAATAAAACTCTCCAGGATGATACTGCCTTCATACTTATTGCTAAAAAGATGGGAGTGAATCTAATGAACAACAGGATGAAGCTGAGCACCTTCTCTTACCTCAACAATCACAAGATTTCTAACATCACTAAACGTTTATGAAAGAACAAAAACTGATCCCTCCTTCATTCGCCGAATAGCTGGAAGATTTTCTTATTAAAGCATAATCCAACATTCCTCAAGAATATCTGACAACATTCCAGGAATAATCTAATATCTCATTATTAGATCCTTGCTATTAATCTATTTACAGGTTTGTTTGTTTTTTTATTATTATTTGTATTTTGAGACTGGATTTGGTTCATTGGACTGTGTGGGGGGTTTTACCACAGGAAATAAAAATAATAATGAGCTAAATGATTCTGTTCTGTTTAAACATTCAAGATGGAGAAGAAAAAAGCCTGAGAATGATTAGCCATGAGTGTAGCCATGTTTGCTTTGAATCTTCCTGCTTCGTGGGAAATCTTCCCTTCCCTGACTCGGACAGACAAAATGGCCGACCGCAGAGTAATTATTCTGGAAAGAAACACTAGAGGGCAGTAGTGTTCCATGTTAAACTGGACTGAATAGACGAAGATGCGATACTTCATTAACTTCATTTAGACTTTTTCCTGAAGTGTTTAGTAAATGCGGTTATTTTAATGGACGTAAAGCCATTTTATTTTCATCTTTACATAGGATTAGTCTTAGAAATCATGAGAGTGTAATGTAAAACATGCAAGCTGCACCAGCAAAGTTAAACATTGTTCAATAGTCAAAGCCTTTTCAGTTAGTGTAACTCATTTGTGTGTGTGTGTGTGTGTGTGTGTGTGTGTGTGTTGTTTGTTATCATGCGGTGAGACTGAGATGAACATTTGCCCAATGAATCAAGAATCTTTTTGAAAATACCCAGATTGAACAGGTTCCTCAGGTGATGTTGTCCAAGCGTATTTTGGAAGGCTAGACCGACTCTCACTGGGCAATAAGGCCAAAGGTGATGCAATGCTGGCCCAAATCTAGCAAAAGAGCATTTTTCATAACAACCACAATGGTTGATGACCCAACTTTAGGTCATTAGTTCTGATATTATTCCCAATTAGTTCTGATCCTCATTAAACTAGTGACACACCTCACCGAATACATCTCACACTTTTAACACATTTCGCAAGTTGATCAAAATCTGATCAAAATGTTCAACTTTAAGTCAACTAAAAAAAACACAAATCCAGCTGATATTTTTTTTGTCTTTCCTGACTGAAAAATGTCTGCACAAACCACTATAAGCCAGCTGCTAAGTAAAGCTGTGTTTTTCTGGTCATCACTGTTCCAGTGCTGGACTTAATGCTGGCTTACTTGATGATTAGGCAAAGTCATTCTGGGATACCGGCTTGGCCAGCATGAGCTTACCGGGTCATCTGCAAGGCCATTTTCACCTAATTTGGGCAATTCTGGGCTGATTTCTGGTTTGGTTGGTGAGTAAGCATGGTCATAGTGGGAGGACAGCAAAACCCAGCATATGCTGGTCAAAATCTGGTCACAGAGAGAGACAGAGAAAGAGAGATGTTCACAAGTACAGGTCATTACAGGTCACCAGTATTCAAGCACCATGCTGGTAGAAAACAAAGAGATGACATGACTGCATTTCTCCTTAGCTGTTCCCACATCCTGAAACTCTCTTCTTGCAAATCATCTTTAGCCGCACAGCACTCATGTCCAAGCACCTATGGGAAGTGTAGGTGCATTTTTTTTTTTTATCATTCAGTGGTCTGTAATGAATGAGAGTGTATGTGCCCTGTGATGGGTTGGCACTCTATCCAGGGTGTATCCTGCCTTGATGCCCAATGATGCCTGAGATAGGCACAGGCTCCCCGTGACCCAAGAATAGATCGGATAAGCGGTAGACAATGAATGAATGGTCTGTATTGAAACCAGCTCCATGTTTCTCTGGCATTTTCAGGAAAATATAACATTCTTATGATGCATGTTCTGAAAGATTTTGTGAGTTCAATTGTAATTCCTGTAATTTATAGATTAGAATTTTTCAACATTGATATTAAGGAAATGTGCATTTATCACATTCTAAAATGTGTTTACTCGATAGGTGGTTAACTAGCATCCATGCTAGTATGGAATGAGGTATGAGTATATGATGGGCATATTGGAGTATATAATTATAGTATGGTATAATGGTTTGAGGGGATTAAAGACATTAATGATTTCTTCAAAAGTAATTTTCTAAAAGACAATAACTAACAACGGTTTACTTGCAAAATGACATTGTTTGTCAGTATAACAATATCATTGAAAAATAATAATAACTAATAACAATAATAATTTTATAAATTATAATAATAAATTAATAAACACTATTAATATTATCAATAATAATAATAATGACTATTATTATTATTATTATTATTATTATTATTATTATTATTATTATTATTATTATTGTTGTTGTTATATTCTGACATCATGGAACCTTGAGGAAGATGGCATATATGTGTGTAGATATATAGGTGTGCTATAAAAGCTACTCTACAAAATGGAGCTTGAGACATATCAGGCAGGTCCACGTTAGGGCAGGTTTGTCTCAATTCTGGGCCTGCTGGAGTCTGGTGTCTCTGTCAAGAATGATAAATGAATGAAATGAAATGAAATGAATGAAAGGAAATTGGAAAAAGGAAATGTTGCCACAAATACAGAAGGGTATACAACTTCTCTACCTGTTTTTCCCAATATTCAAAAGAATTAAAAGAATAAATAACAGCGGAATAAATGTAGAAATGTATATAGTTTTCACAGTTTAGCACATAAACAAGGTGTAGGTCTCATTGGTTAGGACTGAGGATGTTGTTCATGAGGCTCAGCATGAACGTCAGCTGGGTTGTTAGCAAGGATGGCCAGTATAAATGAGCTAACAGGGCTACATACTGAGTTATTTGCTGTTAACAGGTTACATCAAGATTACATCTATTTTTTATTTTTTTTTGGAACCAGGTACAACAGCATCACCAATGGCTCATTAGACAAATACACAGAATGGTATGAGAAGCAAGGCCAGGCCTAAACAAAAGAGTTACCTTATCTTTTCTGTTTACCACTTTTGGCTTTCGGACCAAACAAGGTACAGCATTATGGAATTAAAGATTAAAGTTTTCAAATCACAAATACAGCTGCTTGTTTTCTTCATGTGGGTATGACTCCTGCGAGTCATACCCACAGTTTGGCCCACATCATTCTCATTGTGTCAGTTATGAGACCTGTATAATACTGTATACAAAACAATTACACTGTAGAGAACTGCAACACTATTGTACTACTGTACTTCCACAACCTTAATGTAGCTATTAATAGATATGATACATAAAATATAGGCTTATTACTATTACTTTACTTTATTGTCCTTAATTCTTTATGTAGACAGCAGTGCACATACATACAGCAGCAACACAACACACATTTATAATAAGTCATTTCTTAGGCAAGCTGGCGCAGGCAGTGTGACGAACAATGTTCTGGTGGGAAACATTGGCTCTGGAAGTTCATGTGGATGTTATTTTGACATGTACACCCTACCGAAACATCACACCTTCATGCCAATGTATTCCATAACAGCAGTGTCCTCTTTCAGCAGGATAATGCTCGCTAACAGACTGAAAAAAAATTGTTCAGGAATGTTTTGAGGAACATGATGAAGAGATTGAGGAACGTTGACTCGGCTTCCAAATTCCCTTTCAATTAATCTGATTGAGCCTCTGTGGGATGTGCTCCGATCCGTGGAGGCCACACCTTACAACTTACATGACTTACATGATATGCTTCTAATGTCTTGGTGACAGATACCACAGCACACCTTCAGAGGTCTCGTGGAGTCCATACCTCGACCAGTCACAGCTGTTTTTGTAGGATGTTATAGCTGATCGGTATATATTCTAGCCTTACTTTATTACTTATGTGTATTTGTGCCTTGTCTTTTATGTATACTGCTGGAGTGGACTCATTTCCCCTTGGGATCAATAAAATGTTTTATCTTATCTTACCTTGCCATGCACTGCTTAAAATTAATCATTTTGTGGTTAAGTTATTGATCAATATTAAATTTTATCCCCGTATTTAATGTAATGACAATGCCATCACTGGTCATTAGGCCTGACTGATTTTACAATTTAGTCCTAATTGTTCATTTGCTCGCTATTACGTGGCAAGTTGGAGTCGCGGAAATGAAACCTTCTGTTGTTGGTGTTCTATGCAGGAGGAATTAACTGAACTCTTCAGAGCAGCATAGACGTTTTTGTTGTAAACTTGCTGCTTGTTGTAAGACGATCTTACTTCAACAAGTAAAGGTGCATCTCAATAAATTAGAATGTCGTGGAAAAGTTCATTTATTTCAGTAATTCAACTCAAATTGTGAAACTCGTGTATTAAATAAATTCAGTGCACACAGACTGAAGTAGTTTAAGTCTTTGGTTCTTTTAATTGTGATGATTTTGGCTCACATTTAACAAAAACCCACCAATTCAACAAATTAGAATATGGTGACATGACAATCAGCTAATCAACTCAAAATACCTGCAAAGTCATTACGAATGCACTTTTTTTGTGCTTGCAATGCGTTTATTCAGCAGGCTTCGTTAAAATGCATAAAAAAAAATCCAGTGTGCTAGTTATCAGTTCTATTGGCATAGCAGTCTACACTATGTTCCTAGCATAGATATGTCTATGGAAGAGACTGCAGAAAGTCAGGCAGCTTAAAAATGCTTGATATAAAGATACTCCCAACCACTAGGGGACAGTATTTATCTATTACGCACTGTGTTGCATTCTAATAAAAACAGCTAATAACATTGTGGTGAGGATTATTTTCACAGTTTGAAATCCCCAGTCCCATGTGTTTGTGTGTAGCTGTGGTTAATGTAACTCAGGCCTTGGTGGAAGCTGTGGATAACTAATAGTGTGTGGGAAGTAATGACATCATTCAAATGATTCCAGAGAGGCCTCAGAGAGGTTGAGTCTGGGGTTACATCTTGACTGTTTTCAGATCTTTCTAAATGAAATTTCTGACCTACACAAACATCTCAACGATTAACAAATTATCTGATTATCAAGGCTAAACAACACAGCCTATTTTTGTGTTATTGCATAGTGGACCTCACTGCTACAAACACAAGAATGTGCTGCACATACATACTTGCACACAGAGTGGGAGTCAGAAAGGCCGTGTTGTGCTGGTGACCCCGGCAGGGTGACTGCTGTCAGGAGGTCAGTGTCACAAACAGGACAGAGAGAACATTTCTGAACCTCCTGTAGCCCGCTCAGCAGCTGCTGCTTCCCCGAGGATTGTGTTTTGTGTTTTCTATGTGTATATGAGGGGGTGTAAGTGAGGGGACAGGGACGGGAAGGCGGCTGACTATAGGGAAAACAATGATCAGCCTCAAGCGCAAACTGAACGGGAGTACAAACGGTCCTCCAGACTGAGCATTAATCTCGACTTGTCAAATGAACTGCTGCTTTAGGCTTTTACAAACTCGGTGTATAGTATGATGTCAGAACACAGGCATGTGAAACTGGAGCTTATCTACATGAGTACAATGCGTAATATATCTAATTTATTTGATTTATTTTTCCTTCTGTTCAGTCTCAAGTGCATTTTTGGCTCCTTACAAAAAAAAAAAAAAGTTCACTTGTGTCACATAATTCATTATCGTGTGCTACTTTTACTTTCTATCCAAACCCTGCTCCAGAATCTGTTTATTTTTCTCATTCTGAAACTTCTCTTGTGTGTAAAGTGGTTCATGATTCTTCACTGGAGCTTCTACATTGATTCTTCAATGATTCTTTGAACAGTTTTGATCTTCTTACTTTTAAAGCTTATTAAACTCCTTATGGGTTCCCTTAATTCAAGGATAGGTTTTATCTTTTGTGTAATGTTGTGTAAGAGAGTAGAGTGTAGTGATAGTAGTGCACCGAGTGGGACAACAGAAAAAAAATCCACATTATGGTCATGAGATTGTGAATTTGAATCCCAACACAGTGACCAGGAGCCAAGAAAGCAAAATTAGCCATGCTGTCTGGGTGGGAGGGACAATTTCTTTCTCCAGTGTCAATCAAAGCAACACTAGCCAATCATGGATGTCTGTGAGCTTATGAATGCAGAATAGGGCAGATGGTGCTTTCCAGAGAGTGTATTATACTGGTTTGTGATGCTGCGTGAGAAGAAGTTTCAAAAGATGCAGTTTTGGCTTGATGTGTCTCACAGGAAGTACGTACTTGCCCCAACTTCCCTGGTCAGTAAATGGGAATTAGCTTGGCCAGATTGTGGAATAAAACAACACAATCAAATAAAATAGTAATTTACATAAAATTGTGATTTTATGTGAATGCAGTCAACCAGACCATTGTCCTGTAGTGTCCACTTGACAAGCAATCAGGGTTTGCCAAATTAGAGTTTTTCAAAATGGCAGTTGTCTAAAAGCCATTTTGAAACTTATTACCATTATCATTTTGATTGTGATTGTGTGACAATGCCCATGCGTCCCTGTTTGGTACTCTGGTTCCAAATACATCATGGACACTTTGTGCCTATTACCGAGGCCTTGATACTTATTCATGTAAAGTCATATACACACAAGCTAAACAGCATATCAACTCTCCCAAGCCACCAATAACATCATACTCGAAAACTAAAGACTAGACACTGGCTAGGAGACATCTAGACAGATGGTGATGATTCACAATGACTGCAGGTGGATCTTTATCATCTTGATCATATGTGCCAAAAACAAATCCTGCCACCATCTGCTTTAAAAGTGAAATCTGTCCATTTTTTGACAGATGTCACTTATTTCGATGCTAGAAGAGGGTTTTAACTCTCAGCTTTGCTCCATGTGCATAACACCATTAGCAGCTGCGCTGCTTTGTGTTGTCCTGACCTCTGGGGTGGAGTCGGAGTCTCATGGCAACATTGCACGTTGTTGCTGGGAGCCATGGAGAGAGGGGCAGCTGTGTGTGGGGTGTGCTCGTGTTTGCCTACGTTTTCTTCACACACCAGCGGCTCCTTTGAACGCGCCCTTCCATCAAAAAGCCCGAGCAGACGACTCTGAATGACTGCTACCTCCCCCCCACACACACACACACTTTTTCCTGAAGTGTGTGTGGAAATTTCTCTGCCACCGCTACGTCGTTTCTAAGCGCACTCTCCACCTACACACATACAAGTGTACGAATGCAGGCATGATTCTTCCAACATCCAACCTCATGGCCCTTTCCTTCAAAGACATCACACTCGTGCTTACGCTCGGGGCTATCCCACTTGTCACGGCTCTTTGTTTTGTAGCCTCAGTGTTTCAATTTACAACTCTGTCTTCTTTTTAAGTGCCAAGAGAAGGTTACCAAGACATAATTCAGTATTACCTCACACCACTGATTCTCAATGATGTGACCATTACCAGCAAAATCTGCTCCTTTGTGCTGCGTTCCAGTTCCTGTTTACTGCAGATCCTTTACGAAAGCCACTTAACTCATTTCTACTCTATTTTCACTGATTTCTGACGCCTCTTTTTTCAATGTTATGATATTCTAGAGAGCCTATTTGCATGACGTTAAAAGAAAAAATACCTCAGTCTAACTGAAAGTGTTTTGATAGATGGGAAGCCAACAAATAATCATCCTCTTACTATCACTCTTCTGCTAGCAGATACGCCTGTGAGTCTACGAGCCAGGCTTTTGCACCTGGGAAGACAGCTTTTTGAGTGAATAATTATTTGCTTATTTGCATCCTGTTTTGCATCTCAGTGAAACGGCATGCCGATGCTTTCCGTTAAGACATTCTCACATTAATACAAGCACAAGCAGCCACAAAACAAACCTGCATCATAGTCTGCGCATACTTTGGCCTAAATACCTGTTGGTTCATGTGACAGCTGTCTGGTATGAAAGGACAGACTTGCAAAATAAATCAATAAAGTAAAATACTCACAAAAACACAATTGCTTTATGTAAAAAAAAAAACCCAAAAAAAAAACCCAGGAAACATAGTGATAAGAGAGTATTAAAAGCAGACAAGCCACAAACACTAACACTAAATGAATCTTGCATGCTTGACTGACTGATCACGGATATAATTTTTGAAGAATGTTAAATAGTAAAACGATGGATGGATGCTGGACTGGACTTCCCTGACAGTGTTATACTGGCCTGCTTTAGAAGTTGCAATATGCAATACTTGAAAACTGGTGAAAATTGCTTGCCACAAGACCTACAGCAACAACAAGGAGCTGGAAGTGACATCAGTCTCTTATATTATTCACATATCTAGGGAATGAGGTCATCCAAGCCTTTCTAAATAACCTCAAGCCATGTGTTAAAACGTGTAATGGTTTGATCAGACTAAGTTGAAACCATTTGGTCATGATTCCTAGAGATGGGTTTGGTATAAATACAACACCGCTTCTTATCACATAAAGAGCAGCATATCCATGGTGAAGCATGGGGGTTGTGGTGGTGGTGGCTGCTTATCTTCAGCTGAACTGGGGCTCTAATTAAATTAAAGAGAATCGTGGAAAGCTTCAAAGACATGATAATTGACAATTACATATATATATTTATGACTTTTCCTATTTTAATGGGGACAAGTGCAGGTAAACACAAAATTATGATGATAATAAGATTTCAGTGTCCTGTACACATTTTGTGGCATCATACTTTGACCCCAGCCTGTTTTAGCTGTATAAAACAGTTATTGGTTTAATTGGTAAACTTTGGTAATTGGTTGTTTTGGATATTTTTAGATCACTATAACAATCAATTTTATAATCTTCAAGAACATCCCTCTGCTTTAGGGCCCTAACCTAACATAAATATATTTGTGGTATTGCAAAAACCACTGAGAGGTCACAAAACATCATGGAGGAGGAGAAAACTTTCTCAGAGACCCAGAGGAAAAGACATGTTACTGCCCTTGATAACAGAAATTGTACTACTTTCCAAATGTTATAAAATAATAAAAATCTGTACTTAAACAAACAAACAAAAGCAAAACAAAACAAAAAACGATCTTTCTGTCCAATTTGAGGTTACTCTGTGAGATTTTATGGTGGTTTAAAAATATTTCTATAGTTGTGTAATAGAAATTCGGGGTGTTTAGGAGAATGGGGTGTGTTGGGGTTATGTTTTATGTAAAAAGTTATTTAGGTAGTCAACAAAGAAACATAAATTATCTTACAAAAAAAACCTGGGTAAATATTATTATATTATATTCTAAATTAATTATCCATTGTCACGGGGAGCCTGTGCCTATCTCAGGCGTCATTGGGCATCAAGGCAGGATACACCCTATACGGAGTGCCAACCCATTGCAGGGCACACACACTCTCTCATTCACTCACGCAATCACACACTACGGACAATTTAGAGATGCCAATCAACCTACAATGCATGTCTTTGGACCGGGGGAGGAAACCGGAGTACCCGGAGGAAACCCCCGAGGCACGGGGAGAATGTGCTAAATTATTCATTCATTCATTGTCTGCCGCTTATCCGAACTACACTCGGGTCACGGGGAGCCTGTGCCTATCTCAGGCGTCATAGGGCATCAAGGCAGGATACACCCTGGACCGAGTGCCAACCCATCGCAGGGCACACACACACTCTCATTCACTCATGCAATCACACACTACGGACAATTTAGAGATGCCAATCAACCTACCATGCATGTCTTTGGACTGGGGGAGGAAACCGGAGTACCCGGAGGAAACCCCCGAGGCACGGGGAGAACATGCAAACTCCACACACACACGGCGGAGGCGGGAATCGAACCCCCAACCCTGGAGGTGTGAGGCAAACGTGCTAACCACTAAGCCACTAAGCCACTGTGCCCCCCCCCCCCCCCATGCTAAATTAATTATATTAAATTAATTAATTATATTCTGGAGGTTTTAAAATTGACCCCAAGGGCAAAACATGTTTGTAAATTTGAGGATAACAGGAAGGTTAACTTTTTTGGAGCATAGATATAAATCCTTTTGAAAACCTGTGCAGTGACTTGAAGAGAGCTGTGCACATTTGTGATCTCCTTAAATTTGATAGATCTGAAACATTTTTTTGTAAGGAAGAGTGGAATAAAATTGTCAAATCATCATGTCAGTAGACCCCAAATGACCATGCTCTGTATTACAATCAAGATGTGCTTTAACAAAGTATTAATTGAGGTGTGTGTATACTTATGTAACTAGATTATTGTGTTGTATTTTTCTGAAATGTTTAGCTATTTGCTTTGTTTTTTTTTACTTGAATATGGTTTATACATCACATCAAAGGTGGATAAAGATCTGTAATTGATCTGTTTCATTTTTTACATCATAAAATCCTGCAATTATTAACCGGGGTGTGTATACTTTTATTTCTACTGTAAGTGTTTGAATGTTAAAAGAAGAAAAAGAAAAGAGGTGGAAAGAAGCTGGTAAGTTTCAAAGAAGGAAACATTGCATAACTGGTGTTCACAATCAGTGTTCATTAGATGTGAGAACACTGTACCCACAGAAAAAAAAGACACACACACACACACACACACACACACACACACACACACACACACACACACACACACACACACACACACACACACCCCTCTGAGAAACATCTATTCAGACAGGAACCAGAGCTCAGGATCTGAACCCTGGACCCTGAAGCAATAAGGCACCAACACTTTCTTTTAGATTACTGGGCTGCCTTTCCGCAATCTTTTGCACTCATATTTACATCAAACATCAAAGTGGCAGCTCCAGCCCCGATTTTTATCCAAAACACTGGGACTGGGACATGCTGTCCTCTTCAGAAACACAACCCCAGGCTCTGAACACAAGAACCAACAACCAGTAACATTTCAAAAGCTTCAATGTAATAACTAATGTTCGCTGTGCAGAAGAAGGTTATGATGTTGAATATGGTACTTTTTTTTTAATCATGCTAGGCGTGTATTAGCTTTTTGTGTAAACAAAAACAGATTTACAAAAATAACATGTTCACACCTTTATCTTTGTTCAGTGTACACAAAAACTGTTGTGTGTTTCCCAGCAAACAGAAATGAAGAGTAGTTATTATATAAATCCTCTCTTTCATCTTCAGGAACCATTTTATCCTCAGCAGGGTCATAGTATCATGGGAATGATGAGTTCACCCTAAATGGGATGCCAGTTCCTTAGTAAATACACCTTTACCCACAAAGTTCACACTCGATCTTTAAGTATTTGTAAATAAAATTCAATTCAATTCAATTTATTTGTATAGCGCGTTGAACAACGGACATTATCTCAGAGCAGCTTTACAGAAGTATAGAAACATAGAGAAATTATACATTTTAAAGTTAGGCTAATATTTATCTCTAATATTTATCCCTAATGAGAAGCCTGAGGCGACGGTGGTTAGGAAAAACCCTCTGAGATGATATGAGGAAGAAACCTTGAGAGGAACCAGACTCAGAGGGGAAGCTTATCCTCATTTGGGTGACACTGGACAGTAAATAATGTAAATGATGATAATTCCCTTTCTCCAACAGTTTATAGTCACAAGGAATTGTGCAACCAAGAGCACAAGAAACTAATAGGTCAGTGTAGTTTCTGCATTCATTATAGACTTAGCACTGATTCCTTCCTGCCGAAAGCTGACTGAGGAAACGGCAGTTCAAGGACGGTGTGATAGTCTCCAAGTGATTCTGTCCACTGCAGTCCCATGGGTCACAGGCTGTCCATGCAGATCTCTCCACAGCATCAGTGATCACCACCAAGCGACAGGGGTAGAGCGTCTGGATGGATCAAGCAGGACCAAAATGAAATGGTATTAAAATAAAACAAAGTACTTTTACTAAAATAAATTTCACACACTGTGTGTGTGTGTGTGTGTGTGTGTGTGTGTGTGTGTGTGTGTGTGCTGATTCTATTGATGTATATATCACACAGGAAAAGAAATCCTAGTCAGTGTATTTAGTGGTAACTTTTGCTCTAACTTGTGTACCTTGATCTAAGTAGGAATAAATAGTTTTTGGCATTAATAACTTTTCTCTTGTTTTATTTTGTTTTTATTGTTAGACAATAGCTCATTATACAAAATAGCTACCGATAATCCATGTAGGATTGGACACAAATAAATGCTGTACCTATATCTAAGTAGGTACAAACAGTTTTTGCCTATTCTTATGCCTATACTTTTTATCTAATGTTCTTTGTGTAGTTTAGTTTAGTTTTGTCAGATAATAGCCTATTATAAGAGATCATTACCCACAATCAATGTAGGATTGGAGACATAAATGGTCTACCTATATAGATTTAAATAGTGTTTGCCTTTTATATCTTTTATCTTTTGTATTCTTTTGTGTGTGAGACAATAGCTTATTGTATGAAATGGTTACCGACAATCTATGTAGGATTAGACACCAATAAATGGTGTACCTATATCGAAATCTGTATAAATAGTGTTTGCCTTTTATACCTTTTATCTCTTGTGTTGTTTTGTTTTGTCAGACAAAGCTTATTGTATGAAATGGCTGTGTCACCGCTATAAATGAGAGAAGTGTGGAGGGAACAGGAAAAAGGAAGACTGAATTTGTGAAGAGTGTCACGATTCGACCATAAGAAAAGCAAAGTGATTAAGAGCAAATTCTTGGAAGGAAATATCTTGTATAGGTTTCATACTTAGATATTTTTCTTCTTGCTTTTATGCTTTTAAAATGTTTGATTTATTCCATGTCATTAATGTGGGTGCATATTTTGCGGTGACCAACATACCTCTTTAATTGTTAACATTACATTACAAGTAAACAAATGTCAGTTTTGTGTTTTTCTATAATTGTTTACACAATTTAATTGCACACTGGCACATGACTCTGCATAACAAAAACTCTGGCCAAGCCATTAGTACGAAATTCTAGCCACAATTTTACTAGAATTCATTCTCACAATCCTTCATACTGCACTATTTTGGGACATACTGACATTACAAAATACATCAGACATTAAAGAGCCTTTAATTATGCATCTGTATTGTGTTTTATGAGAAAAATACTATTTTTCAAAAGGAGTGGTGGACATGAACTTGATTTGTTGATTCATTATGAACTTGAGTCATTGATTCAACTTGAACCTGATTCATTGATTCATCATGAACTTGACTTGTTAATTCATCACAAATTTGAATCATTGATTCATAATGAACCTGATTCATTGATTCATCAAAAACTTGATTAGTTGGATTCAACACAAACTTGACACATTGTTTCATAATGAACTTGAACGGTTGTTTCATCACAAACTTGACTCATTGATTCATAATGAAATTGATTGGTTGATTCATCACAAACTTGATTCATTGATTCATAATGAACTTGATTGGTTGATTCATCACAAACTTGATTCATTGATTCATAATGAAATTGATTGGTTGATTCATCACAAACTTGACTCATTGATTCATAATGAAATTGATTGGTTGATTCATCACAAACTTGACTCATTGATTCATAATGAACTTGATTGGTTGATTCATCACAAACTTGACTTATTGATTCATAATGAACTTGATTGGTTGATTCATCACAAACTTGACTCATTGATTCATAATGAACTTGATTGGTTGATTCATCACAAACTTGACTTATTGATTCATAATGAACTTGATTGGTTGATTCATCACAAACTTGACTTATTGATTCATAATGAATTTGATTTCTTGATTCATCACAAACTTGATTAGCTGATTCAACATGAACTTGATTCACTGATTCTTCATGAACTTGACTTGTTGATTCATCACAAACTTGACTCATTGATTCTTAATGAACTTGATTTGTTGATTCATCATAAACTTGATACATTGATTCGTCAAGAACGTGATTCATTGATTCAGTGATTCATTGATTCAGTGATTCATTGATTCAGTGATTCATTGATTCAGTGATTCATGAACATGGTCATTTGATTCACACAGTCTTGCTAAACTGATTCATCATGAACTTGATTCAGTGATGCATAATTAGTACTTGGTCTGTTGTGATCAGATCAGAGGGAAGCAAGAGTAATCTGATAGGCAGATGAAGCAGGACTGATTATGTGGCACATGTTCAGAGAACTGACTCTGGACGAGGTCAGAGAACGGCTCTATGGTGCTCGGCTATTAATTAGACACTAGTGTGGAGACGTGGAGCTAAACTTTCTTATTCTCAGCATTTAGTACCTCTAGCATTCACTTAAGTCACGTCTACGTCCATCCCTAATGATGGTGCATTTAACACCAGGACAAAGGTACCACGAACTTGCAATTATATGTCTTGTGAATATGTGGTTAAAATGTAGGCAGAAACACTTCCAAAATAGAAGCAGGAAGCTGATGTTTATCTGAAAATGTTCACACCCTCTATCTGATATCATTTCTGAGAAGTCAAAGTGAATCTTATTCATTTTGAATCTCCTTCTCTGATGCTGTTAATGGACACCTGATGGACAGTAATCTGCTGTTAGCATGTAATTCAGAAGAAGAAGAAGAAGAAGAAGAAGTGGTTTTGTCAGCTTTATATATAGCATATTTTTCATGATGAGGTACAACAGGACTGAAAAAAAAAAAAGTTTACAGACTGAAAAGGTGTTATATGTCTGGGTTGCTCTGACTCAGAGCTAATTTTTCCAATAAACACACCAGTTTCTAGACATATGAAACCATTTACTTTTCTCTGTTCTCAACGCTAATGATTTGCCATTTATATTATAGACAGAAGCATTTCATCTGGCAAGGCACAGCATTGAGTGATCAGCTCCCATTTAGATTTCCAAGCTCCTAAAGTATTCATGGTGTTTCCTCAGCATCGGCATCGTTTTAGCAGAGTGACGGATATTTGTGTGTAGTAAAATAAATGAACCGCTAGCGACTCTGCCTGTGCTCGTGTTCTAGTCAGGCTGCGCCGAGTCATGTGTGGTCCAACTCTTTGACGCTTCGCTGCAGAAGCAGTCATAACAGACCTCGAGGCCCTAATTACAGATGAGAATTTGAAGCACGGATGAGAACGGAAAACAAAGTGCATTCTCTAAACCCTGTTCTCAGGGTGTAGCCATAATACTGACCAATAATAATGACTCCAACCGTTATTACACCAAACATCACAGTACTGAAGTATTGAAGTATTGTAAGCACTGCACTCTATGTGTGTGTGTGTGTGTGTGTGTGTGTGTGTGTGTGTGTGACATCCTGTTGTTCTTAACTTATAACGGTTTTAGCAGTACATACTGCACCTCTGCCTCTCAGGAGACTCATGTGCTCGGCAAACGTTCTATTTAAAATAGTCTGACATAAACCTGTTGTCAAAAGATATTACAAAATGTTTATTTATCAAAAGATATTACAGATAAAATAATCTGCCAAACTGATCTCCCAAGCAGAGCCCAAAACCACTACTTTGGTCTGTTTCTGTGGTTGTGGCTGAGGAGACTAACGGCAACACGTCTGATGCCGTCACCACCACGTGTACCTGTTATCACTTCCACTTTGCAGCAAACAGACCCTGTGTGTGTGTGTGTGTGTGTGTGTGTGTGTGTGTGTGTGTTCTGCATAGCCTATATAGTTTGGACCCGTAGATGTTTGGGTAACAAGGCTTGACACTTTTCAGACTAAACGTTCTCCCACACTGCTGTGGGACGCATGAGAACGTAAACAAAGCCGGGTAAAAATGGCATGATGGTGTTAATAACCCTAACATGCTTCTGTTCAGAACTGTGCAGAAGTCTTGCTAAAAATCACCTGCCCAGACCTGTGCAGAAATCTTAGGCACTACCTAAAAATTGCTGCCTTTAAAATACCGAAATACTTCTATATTTAAGAAAAAAAATCTATAAAGAGCGGCAAACAGTAACAAACTAAACCAAGTCTTTATCTGGTGTGAAGCACTTTCTTTTTCTCAGGTGCACACTTGGTGCAGCTGTAGAAGGAAATGAGCTGGTATGTTTTAGCACTTTAGACAATGTGCCACAGTTCTTCTTCTTCTCAGCACTTTCACTTGCTTCTTTTCTTTGCCTGCAAAACCCAGCAGCTTCATTACATTGTTTTTTTCTTTGTCTCAAAAGTGCTGTGTTATGTAATTTATTGCGTTCTTTCCTGGCATACATTTTTTTCTGCAATGTTTCTTTTTATTTTATTTTTATGCAGAAGTAATGTTTGGAAATATAATATATACACAAGGTTTTGTGCCGAAGTCTTTTACACAGCACTGTATATCTATGTCAAAAGCCAAATTCCTTCTCTCACAACACTGAAAAAAATATTCTTCTTATACTGTAAGCTTAACAAATATTGGTGTGAAATTAACTTTGCTATCACTACATGGACCTGAAAAACATCACCAGAAATCTGGTTGGGAAAGAGATAATGTGCTTTTTGTCAAAATAAAGCTGTGTGGTTTTTGGCACAGTTGATTTTATTAGCTTTACTAGCTTGTTGGTTGGATTTAATATTTAGCTTTTGGACAAAACTATTCTATTTAAACATGCATTTATAGATCTAGCAATACTTCTAAAGTGTACTTACATATTTGATATGCCTTTGTTTTGCTAGACTTCAACAAAAATCTCTCCCAAATTCACTGTTTTGAAATAATAAACAGCGCATGTGGAAGTCTGGTCAACCCTCTACATTTAAACTGTGGTCTCATGTGGAATGGTGTGTTTTTCCCCCCCAGTCTTACAGCTTACACCACTTTTTTTCCCCTCTTTTTAACCATGTAGATGCTAGTCCATACCCAGTTACATTTCAATGTTTTCTTTAGTCAGTCCAGAGAGAGAGTCAGGTTCATTTCCTGTTTCTGCGAGACTCTGTTTAAGTGTGAAATGAGAGGGGGGAAAAAAACCAAAAACACAGACAGATGTACAAGTTTCTCAGCGGGTAAGCCGTTTTATTTCGAAAGCTAATGCACAGTTACCACAGTGGAGTCCACAGTAACTCCATCAGGATGTTAATCCCTGAGAGAAAGGCATTTGAACAATTGGAGAATCCAGATACTGGAGGATAAATTACAGCACAATTCTAAGCAAAAAAACAAACAAACAAGCCGTTATCAGAGCCATGTCTGATTTAGAGGCGCAAGCATAATACCATCTTAATGACTATGTACAATTATTTGTACATGGCACAGTAAATATATACTGCTTTAAAATAACATACAGTCTACCCAACATGGGTGAAAAAAAAATGAACAGAGAAAGTCTCTGTAAAGGGCACACTGCTGTTGCTCATGTAAAGTTTTAGGATTTCAGGAGTAGAGACGCTTAAAGAGACTCAGGCCAATTGAGAAGACCGAGAAGGTTTATAACACAAACATGCTGTAGAGCTGATTTGAGCTCACATGCACATTGGAATTGAATAAAATCAAAAGTCTGGTCTCTTCACCCTGAAACATCTGCATGAAGTATTTTTTACAAGAGCAACAAGCAGTTCATTCCACCAAGCTGTGCAACCTTCCTATAAAATATATCTCAGGCTAAAGCGAACAAATTCTCATTTAAAAAAAAAATTCATTATGCCCAGATTGTTTGACGAATCTAAAGTTTTTTTTTTTTTTAAGTTAAACTTGAGCTTTGAGGTGCGTCAATCATTTTCAGATCAGTAGGGGAGAAAAGTGCTTCATCCGAATGCACAGCAGATAGAAACAATCTGACGGTACATATGGAAATTGCCTTTTTGCCAGCACAAATTATAGAATAAATTATCAGGTTGTCATTTCATACAAAGGTAACAACAACAGTTTAACACTGAAACTGAAAATGATGCCAACAACGGAATTACCCTTCATCTAATTATATCATCCGGAGTCCTTTTCAAATCAATAAAGCACCCATATATGTATATAAATAAATCTCTTTCAGGCTTGTCACTTCAGACCTAAAGTAAAAATCCTGAATTGCATTAAAAAATTTTTTTATATTTACTAAGCAGGTAAAAGCTGGCAGAAAGAAAAGGAATGGACATATTATAAGAAAGACATTCTATGAGAATTGCAATGGATACAAGCAATATGAAGGACGTAAGCACAGCTGATTGCCTGTAAAGCCTTTTGTCCTGATGGGCTCTGGGCCCCACTGCATGGTACACAGACAGGAAGCTCAACGCCACACCAGGCAGGAAGGAAATGTCCAAAGGCAGGCCGCACAGCAGCCTAGGTTAAAAACCAAACCAAAACAAACAAAAAAAAAAAACACACGCGAGGCCGCGTTGCACTGCAATGTCAAACAAAGCAGTTACATGAGCCAATACCACACTGGTCCCTAGTGCCTGTCAGATACTGTGGCACGTTTAGGACGAGGATACAAGAGAGGAGCTAGTCGCCTTAATAGGTAACCTGAGGAGGACACCACGGAGTATCCGGATAGAGCAGACAGTGCACGGATTTAAACCTGCAAAAGAGACGGGGAGACTCGATGAATTTGAATTCGACTCATTTATGCAACATTTGTAAAAAGAAAACCAAACTCTTACCTGGATGGGTCCTCCTCAACCGTGAAAACTCCTTTCATGTTGATGATGTTCCTCTTGTTCTCAAACATACCATAACTCAGTGTAATCTGAAACAGAGATAAAGAAGAATCGAGGTTACATCCGTGCCACCGCCAGGTTCTGTCGCATACATTTCAATGTAAAAGTCTCATAAACACACCTGTTTTTGTACTTCAGATCGGGAAACTTGTTGCAGGTTCTCCAGATGTGAGTGGAACAGGTTGCTGCGCGTCAGTGGAACCCCGAGAACCGACTCGATGATGTAACCGATGGTGCAGTCGTCAGGGAGACGGATCTTCTCGGCGGTGTTCATGAAATGGCCTCCGCTGCAAAACGATACGGGAGTTACCGGTCAACTTCGAGAAACAGGAAGCTTTAACCTAGAGACATGATTCCACAAACGTGAAAGATTTATCGTGTTTCTCGGACCTTGCCCAAGGGCTCATTTTCAGAGCCAGACCACGGCTGACACAGAACCCAGCTCCTCCGGTGGCAAACCAGAAATTAACGGGTTTCTGAAAAGAAAGGTCCAAAGTTTTAGCAATTTTTGGCTTCATATTAAAAACTGAAGTGATTTATCCTAAAGAGTCTTTAACTACTTACCATCTTGTTGTCCCCAAGTCTCTCTGTAGCCTCAATGGGCCTGTCCAGGCTGGGTTTGCCAATGTACAAGTCCTGAGTGTGAGGGTATTGAGAGAGCAGCTTGACAAGCGTCCTGACGTTCACGTAGTTGTCATCATCCACATGACAGAACCACCTGAAGAAGACAGAAGATGTTAAAGACACACTCGGATTCCTGAAGAGTTTTGCGTTGAAAACATCACCACACTTACTTTTTGCCAGATTCGATAAACTTGTCGTACTCCACGGCCATCTTGCAGGACAGAGCCTGGCGGCTGTGAGCGGCAGAGCAGTTGGTGTTGATAACATGGTTTCCTGCATGGAGGAGAGGGCAGATCTGGGTCACACATAATACCCCTCAAACCATTCATCAGTACAGCAAAGTCCTATCTCTTGACTAATGTGCATCACTTGAGGCAAAGAGCGATCAGGCATCTCTGCTGCAGCTCTTCATACCATTTGGCCTGGAGCTCAGAGCAAGATGTTCATGGGGATTATATAGCTGCTTTCAACCGAGTCCAAATTTCAACCACCAGGAATGCCTGTGCTACCCTCACTGGGGTTATGACGTTCATATCAAGACATGTACTCACCCATTTTCCTCTTCAGCTCCTCGTCCTCGCCATCTGTGAAGATGTACGTCTATGGAAACAAAGAACATAAGCGGTCAGCTCTATTTTTTTGCTGTCCATCACGAGATCAATGCAAGGCAAATAACACATAACAGGAACTGGCTTGGCCTAAATGTGTCTGTGTGCTATTTATTTCATAAAGGCTGATTGGGAGTCATTGTCTGTGTTTTAAACCATGGAAAACTTTCAGTTAAACAAGCCAAGCTCTACCCCACTGCATAAAAGAGGCCTTGTTGCTGCTTTTTAAGCTCTCCATGGCAACTGCTCCAGAACCCCAAAGTATCCCAGACACAGAACAAAGAGGACAGCAGACTACCCCACCTACCTCCATAACTACCCCACCCCACACACACACACACTGCCACCCCATTTTACACACCCACCATAGCCCCCAATTTATTCTTCATCCTCAAACCCCTCCTTCATCCAATTCACATGTCTAAATGCCAAACAATTCTCCAAGAGGCTGCACATGAAATTAATCCACATCTCATGCAAGCTGAAAAGAAGAGTGACAAAGCTCCAAGTTTTATTCTCAGGTCAAGATAGACACCATTACACATGCAGCCAGAGCAAGGTGTGATCTTGCCCCTTTATAAGAGAGGATGGTGTGTGTGTGTGTGTGTGTGTGTGTGTGTGTGTGTGTGTGTGTGTGTGTGTGTGTGTGTGTGTGTGTGTGTGTGTGTGTGTGTGTTGGGGAGGGGGGTTTGAGTGAGATTAGGCACTCTTTGTGGCGGATAAGACAGAGCAGGTGCTCGGCAGTGGCAGGAAGGCCGTCACTAAAGGCGCCTCGTTGCCACACTCCTCAGACAGCCAGATGAAAGCACGTCCACCGTTAACCTGTTTACACTGCAGCTCAGGTGAGACAACACCTGCCACCTGCTGCTTTATCACAGCCACGTGTCAGAACAGGCCTGTCAGGCCATGGCCTCCTAAACACACACACACACACACACAATAACTGTGGACTAATTGACTCCACTGTTACTTGGTCTTTGTGCTCAGTTTTGTCAAAAACAGCCTGAACTCATGCCAGAGGGTAGCTTTTGTCAAATGTCCTGCTCTGCACACACACACTCATTGCCTTTCTTTCGTAGCTTTTATTTTCTTTTAACCTTGGGTACTGTCATGGTGTGTTTGATTGGTTTGCAGAGCAAACTTTGAGCAGATGTTCAGCATGAGATGCTGGAGTCCAGTGCCCACTGCCTCTGTTTGTACAGCGAGGCCTGGCTGTTGAAGGATCAGAGGCCACTGCTGTTTGCGCTCGGTTCCTCTGAAAAGCCAGGCTAATCACACGAGCAGCTGCCAGTGCTGGCTACTAACAGACAGGCCAGAAAACAGAAAGGAAACCTCAGAGCTGATTAGTATGTGTGAGCCCCTGTCTTTGTGCATGTCTGTGTGGCCATTTAGCCCTAATTCACTTCCATCAACACCCACACCTCCCTTTCGTACCATTCTCTGGCTGGCTCTTGCTGAACAATGCAGAGTGGTTTTCAAGACGACTAAAGCCCTTGCTGGGGAAACTAGAAATATGTTTGGCTGCATTTGCATACAGCTGCAGTGGTTAACTAAAAAGCGGTTTCCCCTAAGCAAGCCCTTTGTTCTCTGCTTCTCTCTTTAACTGGACTATCCAATTATCAAAGATGTGATGATTCATGACCACTTTTTTTCTCCACTTCTTGTACAGATGCACAATCCTAACTTTGGAGAGTAGTGAAATTTTACACCTTATCAACCCAAATAATAAAAAAACACCACAAGTGGGTGGGTTTCTGGAGATGCAAGTGGAGTCGAGTTGAAATCTGGGGATCCCAGCGAGGCCCTCCCCCATCTCCAGAGCTGGCGCTGAACAGAGCACAGAGCCTGGCTGGCTGTCTCCAGCTCCCCGGGAAGGAAACAAATAGGCGCTCCTCCCTCCATTAGCCACCCGCACAGGCTGCTTTCCTGTCTGTGCCAGGGCAAAGCACAGTCTACTACCATCCCCTTCCCTTTATTCAAAATAAATGAACAGGGAAATGAGAAATGGACTAATACAGCTACCTGAAAAAATGACATACACAGTAGTGTGCGGTCAAGGTAGCTTTTTGTGTTAAATAATGGCGGTATAATTTAGTGTGTGTGTGTGTGTGTGTGTGTGTGTGTGTGTGTGTGTAACTGGACACCGGATAGCCCAGTACAGGCAAAACTCTCTTTTTATTATTGCAGAGTTCACTCGCTGAGGGAAGCTCCATTGTTCCAGGGGGGAAACTTAGAGAAATGCCGGAAACCAGGAGCTGTGGTCTGAAACAATCCTAGCAGCAGTGAATTGGACTGAAAGGAATAACGCTATTCAGAGGAACATACTCATTACTGCCATGTATTATCTGTCCAACTGTAATAATGATAAGGCTTTGTGTTCCACCTAAAGGACGATTGAAGTAAAAGCTTTTCTTATTAAGCACTTTCTGAAACTGGCAACTGAGGTCTGGTTTATAAAATCTGATCTCGATAGAAAGGACAGTGGGGAAGAATGGGGTAGGATTGATCACATCTTATTTGGGAATAAGGTCTGGTTCCCAGCCAGCCTGGGATGCTCACAGGCACAGTATCAACATAAAGACTTGATTGGATCCATCAACATTATTTACATGTAAACAGTGCTGCAGTGTGAGTTGCTCGTCACCCATATAGGAGTGCACAAAGCATGAAGCAACGCAACCAGAGATGGCAGACAGCACACACTAAAGCCAGATATGTCTCAGCATACAATCACAGGCCCACATGGCCCTGTTCATCATGCTTTTCAAGCTGGTAGCCTCCTCTGACATATGCTCTGTATTTCCCATGCTACACTTCATACAATATAGCTCCCTCTAAACACTTGTTTGGCACTGGCTATTCAGTGTTGCAGGAAAAGACCTTGGGCTAATCCCTAAGCAGTTCAAATGACAATGACTGGGATTTCACATGCCAAGGTGTTGTGGGGCCCAACACTGAAATAACCTTAATACGGACACCCATATGTATACACTGGGAATGTGAGGATTCATTAGCGCTCAGTCTATTGTTCTCTGAGGCCGGGCCACCTGGCACCCATTTTCTAGAAACTCCCACTTGTATTTGGGCTTGTTTTGGTCTCCTATGACCGCAGCGCTCTCTAGCAGCTGTCCGCATTAGGAGCCTTCTGTTAACTCTCCCTGCTGCCAACTTAACTTGCATCACTAACTGTACTGAACAGAACAGAATGAGTGGTGGGAACCAAGACTCGCTTTGGAAACCGCCTCGCTGACCTGAACCTGGAAACTGAACGGGTGAGCACAGGCTCTGGGAATTGAATGCATGAAAAACTGAGCTAGACTTCGTATCTGAACTCCTGTGTGCTCTTATTCAGCTCATTAC
The DNA here is from genome assembly GCA_033459395.1 of Hemibagrus guttatus. Taxonomy (NCBI): domain Eukaryota; kingdom Metazoa; phylum Chordata; class Actinopteri; order Siluriformes; family Bagridae; genus Hemibagrus; species Hemibagrus guttatus. The sequence continues at coordinate 16,014,758 of JAUCMX010000024.1, read as the reverse complement.
TCGCACAACAAAGAGAACTTGCTAGCCCAGGGAGCCTAATCTGCCTGTACTTTGATGCTCTTGGAAACCTAGAAATGCTCTTTGTTCTGAATGAGAAAGAATGAAGCTGAATGTGTAAAAGAATAAGAAAGAGTATTTCTATGGCCCCGACAACCATATTCAAATGACTGATCAAAGCAGCGGTGTTCTCGAGCTTGGAAACAAATCTCAAAGGAATCGGTGCAGGACACACATTTCCACAGCATGTGAGGCGAATTAAAGTGACTTTTGCTGAAGTGTGCATGACTATTCTCAGTGGTGGATAAAATCACTTTGACTGTTCATGGTTTGGTCCTGCCAAGTGTGCTGGGAAAGCTTTTGTGACCCATTATAAAAGAGACTCATTTCTCAGAATAACATTTTCATACTGTGCGTCATTCACCATGCTTCTCAGATCCCTGAAACTTTCCTATACATTCTGAGCTTTTTTCCCCACCCTTCAGGCTTGTCTGATCCAGCCACTGCCTCGGCTCCTCAGTTCCCATGGAGAGCGGGAAGCAAAGGCCTGGGAAAGCTTTTCTTTGGCCTTCAGAAAGACGCTTTGTTAGCCCTGGAAAGGGGGACAGCCCAGAGGCCGGAGCTGTGGTGCATCCTCCGGCCTTGTGCATTCACAGGGACGAATACAAACAATTGGCAAGGGGGGGCAGCAGGAGGGGTGGGAGTGCAGTGGGGACTGTTCTATGCATTTGATCCAAGTTGGGGGGAAAAAAATACTGCACCAGGGAGCACTTTTAAGTTAAGACTTTTTAAGTCTTAAGACGGATGAATTGGATGAGGTGGAACTGCCAAAGATGAGTATCACTGTAACACTAAATAAACGAGGCTTTCTTAGACATAGCAAATTTCTTAGACAACCCTAGAAGTATTACTTTAGAAATAGGTTTGAGAAAAGGCTCACCTGTTGCACATTTCTTGAAATCCAAGTTTCCAGCAGCAGATCAAGCCGAGGCTGGTGGAACTTCTTGGTGGTCTTCACGGCGATGAAGAGGTCGTCAGGACGCAGCTCTTCAGCCGGCGTGCTTGACGGAGCTCCCACGTCCGCGGCGGTGGGTTTCTCCGCGTCTCTTCTGCTCCGCGTCAGCTTGGAAAAATAAGCGGAAAATCCCTTCTTTCCTCCGTCCTGCGCTGCTTGGTCCCTCTGCACTTCTCCATTCACCTCCACCTCGGCCACACTCTGCAGGGAGCGCATCCCCACCTCCGCGTCACCGTGCGCGTCACCATGCGCGCTCCTGCGCTGCTGAGCGAGCACCACAAGCAGCGCCGCGCAGGTGACTGCCGCTCCTGCCACGGAGAGCACGGTTTTCCTGCTCGAACTTTTTAACATGTTGATAGAACTCTTAAGGCGAAGCTACACTCCTCCGCGATGACCACCGCATAACACTCTGTGGTTACAAATCCTGGTGTCAACCACCTCCCTATTGAAGCGCTCGGAAAAACTCGCCGCCGCGGCCGAGAGGCTGTTTTATAAGCTGCCCGTGATGCAAGCCACGCCCATGTGGGCGGGTCTAAATCGCTTGCAGAGCGGGAAGTACCGCGGGTGTTTGGCAGTGGAAGGACTGTAACGACACGCCCACACACGGTGGAGGCAACTGGGGGCAAAGAAACCCCACTAAAGTCTAAAGTAAATGCGCCCTTCTGCAGAGATTCAAAAACATTTTATTTATTGCATAAAACTGTATTACCAGTGTAACAGCATTCCTGTAATCAAGTGTAATAATAAGGACATTACTTAAATGTGTAATATCTTCATATTTATTCATTGGAGTCATTATGGCTTTTTATTTTTAGCCCAAAATACAAACCACTTACAGTCTGTAAACATTATGCCCACTAGTTAGATTTTATATCATTGTTTTATTTATTTATTTATTTTTAATTTTGACCACGTTGAGACAATTTTATGAACCTTTTAAAAGGTGTTAACATTTATACATAAAACTAAATACTAACTAAATGCTGCATATACATTTATCAACGTGAACTTTGCCCCAGACGTCTATACATCTTATATAATCTTTAATCGTCCTTTCTAAACACAGAAAGAGAGCATGATTCCTGCACATTATGTGTAATTTTGCCATTTTACAAACCAGGAAAAGTAATTGTAGAGATTTGTCACCCTACTGCCTGACTCTATTACACTGTGCATCCTAAATCCTGCTGTACCGATATCTGAAAATCTGAAATAATTCAAATTTGAATGACAAAAAAATACACATGAACAAGACAGATAATAATTACACAGTTGTAGCAGTAGTGATTTCCACCATTATCATGTCAGACCCCTGAGAGTCTTTAGAAGCACAGACCTATACTGTTGTATTGTGTAATGCAATGGGATTTGGAAATGACTCCAGCCTGAGGAGACACTGCATTTATTCCACATTCTTCTTGCACAAAGAAAAAGTTTTGAAAGTCTAAGAGTGCTAATGAAAATGCTTTGCATTCATTTTCTAACTTAATACAACCATTTGCATTACAAATTATTTTACTCACAATTACTGAGTGAAAAGCAGAATCTTTGTTAAATATCGACATGAAGTTATTAGTATTTGGTTTGTCCCCCTGTTTCCCCCTTTTTTTGATGTCAATGTGTGAAGTACAAGTATCAGGGACTCCACAAGGTTGTGCAAAACCTGATGATTCATTTAAGATCAAACCCATCAGAGTGCCGACTGAGGGATGTGCGTCAATAGAAGAGGTTATACATGAGAAAAAGCTGACCTTTTGTAAATAGCAGTTAAAAGGATCAATATCACCCATTTACTTACATTTAAATAGTGACATAGAAACAGTGCAGAATCTTGAATATTAAATATTCAGTACATTGAGAGTTGCTTACTTTGAGTTAAATATTTCAAAATGTAAACACCTTTTGATTATTTCGCAGATTTTCAGACTTGTCTCTGACTTTTGGACCCCCGTTTATTTACTGCTGAACAATGTTTTATTTGTTGGATCGCAAACACTGTTTGAATGTACTTTGTCAGTCTGCTAGGAGAAATCAAATTTGTTGAAAGAATCAAAAATGTAGCCAGGTCATACTCAATAAAATGAGAGATAAGAAGACAGGTGCTCTGAGAGATAAGATCTTTTTACAAATGATCTCTGTGACCGGTTAACGGGTTGGTTAGAAAGTGTGCCTAGGTGTTGCGTCTCAACCATTTATTGCTCTGTGCATTCACTGTCTATATGCACAATGGGCCTCGTTTATCTTCTAGTTAAGTTGTTGGTAAATGCTTTCATAGACCAAGCTGATTTAAAAGATTACAAAGAATTCGGTAATGAGTTTCTTCCTCCTCAGTGAATCTTTATCACCTGTAAAGTACCTGTAAATTCCATGAATTTGTCAGAGCTTGAACGACGTCTGCAGTTTTTTGTTTTCTTTGTATTTATGTCCTTTTTTCTGCAAAGCTGCACGAACGTTGTCTCTACAGAGCTTTTCAGAGACCTTAATTCTTTTCCTTTTACAGGGCACAATTTCTATTGTTTTGATTGTAGCGTAGGTTAAATTTTCTTCATTTATTATTTTGTTTCAATCTGCTGTCTTTCATGTCATTAATAAGAGTTTCAGGAATTTATTTTTTTTTATGTGTGTAACTGACATAAATATGCAGTTTTAACTTGACAATACGATCTGTATATAAAGTTCTAATAACTTGTGCCAGTTTCGTCATTCATCAAGAAGTCTCCTTTCATATGTTACAGAAACTCAGGAGCTCTTAAAGAATACAAGTCATCTATGCACATCTTTATCACACATCGAAAAGAATTTGATATGATATATAAATCTTCCCAAACATTCTGAAGGCCAACATGGTGGTTTATTGTCATTGTAACACGACCACATTTTTTGTTCTATATACTATATTTCATGCATTTCTGTAATAAACAAGCTCTAAACTCCCGCCATTCCTCAACCACAGCTCATTCAAATTCAGGCATTCTCTGTCTTGACCAATTCCTTCCAGCTGTCCGTATGGGGGTCGTTACACCCTTGCGTGCATCCGAAGTGCTTGCTATAGGGAATGCGGCATTTATGTCACGCCACGTTTCATTGGCTTTGGCCTTTGTTGTTTGCTTTGGACGAAACATTGCTGTGCTCTGCATGGTTCTTCGAAGCTCTGCTTCCTTAGCAGAGAGGCCATAGGGTTAGTGGGATACTGATTGACCCCAAGCATGAGTTCTGCAGACTGCACACAGCAGCAGCTGCTGTTGGCACAAGCCGACACGAGGATGGAATGTCTGTTTCCTGTCAAAATCTACAAATGCCAGTTCACTACTATAAAAAGTCCAGTGTTTGGAGGCCACTGTCTACATTTATTATTACAGTAGTAGAACTTGTAGTAGTAGTAGTGTTAGTAGTAGTAGTGGTAATGGTAGTATTATAGTAGTAGTTGTAGTAGTAGTTAGTAGTAGTAGTAGTAGTAATGGGATGAGTAGTGATGGAGGTTTTTAGTGGTAGTAGGAGTAGTGGAAGTAGTAGTAGTATTGGTAATAGTGGTAGTACTAGATGTAGTAGTAGTAGAAGTAGTAGTAGTATTGGTAGTAATATAATAGTGGTGGTAGTAGAAGTGGCATTGGTGGTAGTAGTAGTAGTAGTAGTAGTGGTAATTGTAGTATTATGTTAATGATAGCAGTAGCAATAGTAATATTGGTAGTATTATGGTAGTCGTAGTCGTAGTAGTAGTAGTAGTAGTAGTGGTAATAGAAGTAGTAGTAGTATTGGTAGTATTATAGTAATCATAGTAGTAGTAGTAGTGGTGGTGGTGGTAGTAATATTGGTGGTGGTAGTAGTAGTAGTAGTAGTAGTAGTAGTAGTAGTAGTAGTAGTAGTAGTGGTAATTGTAGTATTATGTTAATGATAGCAGTAGCAATAGTAATATTGGTAGTATTATGGTAGTCGTAGTAGTAGTAGTAGTAGTAGTAGTGGTAATAGAAGTAGTAGTAGTATTGGTAGTATTATAGTAATCAATAGTAGTAGTAGTAGTAGTAGTAGTAGTAGTAGTAATGGGATGAGTAGTGATGGAGGTTTTTAGTGGTAGTAGGAGTAGTGGAAGTAGTAGTAGTATTGGTAATAGTGGTAGTACTAGATGTAGTAGTAGTAGAAGTAGTAGTAGTATTGGTAGTAATATAATAGTGGTGGTAGTAGAAGTGGCATTGGTGGGTAGTAGTAGTAGTAGTAGTAGTGGTAATTGTAGTATTATGTTAATGATAGCAGTAGCAATAGTAATATTGGTAGTATTATGGTAGTCGTAGTCGTAGTAGTAGTAGTAGTAGTAGTGGTAATAGAAGTAGTAGTAGTATTGGTAGTATTATAGTAATCATAGTAGTAGTAGTAGTGGTGGTGGTGGTAGTAATATTGGTGGTGGTAGTAGTAGTAGTAGTAGTAGTAGTAGTAGTAGTAGTAGTAGTAGTAGTGGTAATTGTAGTATTATGTTAATGATAGCAGTAGCAATAGTAATATTGGTAGTATTATGGTAGTCGTAGTCGGGAGTAGTAGTAGTAGTAGTAGTGGTAATAGAAGTAGTAGTAGTATTGGTAGTATTATAGTAATCATAGTAGTAGTAGTAGTGGTGGTGGTGGTAGTAATATTGGTGGTGGTGTAGTAGTAGTAGTAGTAGTAGTAGTAGTAGTAGTAGTAGTAGTAGTGGTAATTGTAGTATTATGTTAGTGATAGCAGTAGTACTAATATTAGTCGAAGCACAAGCAGTAGTAGTATTGGTAGAATTATGGTAGTGGTAATAGTAGTGGAATTAGTGGTAGTAATAGAAGTAGTAGTAATGGTAGTAGTAGTAGTAGTAGTACTACTAGTGGCATTAGTGGTAGTGGTAGTAGTAATAGTAGTAATGGTAGTATTATGGTGTTGATAGCAGTAGTTGTAGTATTAGTGGTACTAGTAGTGGCATTAGTATTAGTGGTAGTAGAAGTAGTAGTAGACATTATATTAGTTTAATTTTATTACTAGATGCTTTACAAACAGATTTACAAAAGTCACAAATGTAGCCCATAGTTTTACATCACAAGTTTCTTTTACAACCCAAATAACCTTCTCATGAGTTGTACAAATTCCAATAACTGAAGACAATGTGCGTCAACAGTGAATTCATATGAATGATGTCCAATAAAAAAAATATACAACACTAATGGTGATCTTTGTAGCATTTCATTCAAACTGAGTACATTATCACAAATTTGCAAGGTTAAGATGTATTGGCAAAAAATGTTATTGTTGTTGTTGTTGTTGTTGTTGTTGTAAAGACCAGTTAAAAATATTTTAAAGAAATAATTTGAATCCTTTTTGATACTTTGATAGATTTTCACTATTCAATTTAAAAAATGATATTGTAATTTCAACATGAAGTAGTTTCATCTACGTTGTAGTTGAATTTTACTTAAATGAATTGACTTCAAAGTCTGATTTAACCACATCATGTGATTGGTCTGGTGTGGTTTAACCTTTTAGTGTCAGCTACCAACAAACAGCAGCTTATTATCGTTGCTTCATGCAGCCCACAAAAAAAGGCATTAAAACAAGTATGAGAAACCAGGCAGAGAGGTTGTCCTCCTGGCCCCTGTTCCTTTTGGATCATTGGTCCTTTTCTCTCCCTTGCTGCACGGACACTTCGCTAAGGGCCCTTTCTTTAGACTCTAGGAACAATACTTGTGGTTAAAAGTGGCGCTAAAACCTCACAATGTGAAGGTTCCTCTCAGATTCCGTATTCAAGTACCCCAAGCCCACCCTAACAGCCACCTCCTCTAACATGACTACCCCAAAAAAGTTCCTTTCTTTCCTTCTCCTTTTCTTCTCCTCAAAGCAGACCCCCCCAACCCCTCCCCACAAACCACTACTGCCACATCCCGGATCCTTCCTCTTTCACTGTGCTACCGCTGAATTCCTTTGGGATGAAAGAGCCACCCACTTGCCCACAAGAATGCCCAGAGGAAGAGAGAAAGAGACAGAGAGCTAATAAATATGCCCAATGCCACAACCTAGCTCTCACCACCTCACTGTTACAGGAAGCTTGCGTGCCCTCATTGGACCGGGGACTATTACATCATCACTCTATTTAATCTGGGTGATGTATAGATATGCAGCCAGCCTTTAGTGCCACTATATAGCATGACTATTGTTTTTTGTTTTAGTTTAAAACACTCTCTTAAATGCAAAGTGCTTCAGCTAGCATACTCAATACACAGATATATGCTTAACTTATCTTTATCTTACCTTTTAACTTTTCAGAAACAGAGTGGAACTCAGTCCTGTCCCTGATTAGATGGTTTCCATGGTCTGTAAGCAAAAAGAGAGAGAGAGAGAGAGAGAGAGAGAGAAGAGAGAGAGAGAGAGAGAGAGAGAGCAGAGGTAATTAGAGCGAATTGACTGAGGTAAGCGCGCTGCATGTATGAACTGAGCATGTCCTTCTTTCATCTGTTCTTATTTATGTTTTCATATTTGTGTTCTTTCTTCCCTCCGACCCATTCAGCTTGTACCCTGCTTTTGAAGATACCAGTTAAACTCATACCAGCTGCATAAAAGGACAAGGCCTGCACGGTTTTCCCATTATCTCACCGCACATTGGTTATCAGTGCATGCTTTTGATTTTAAATATCACTCCACAATCTATTTTATGTTTTTCAGTTCACACAGCAAACAAACTAAAATCCGGTGGCCATTGTCTGTCTCATGCTTTGTGAATTGACCATAGCATAGTTGTTTATGTGAATATTTTGTGAATATTCTTTTGCCAAATCCACAGCCTGATAAACCTTTCAGCTTTGACATTCATTCAAGTTACTCTTAATAAACAGCTACAAGTAAACACTGAGACCTCAACATCCATTGCTCTTTTTTTTCCGTCTCTATCTGTAAGATATTTATCCATCTGACGGGATGACCATGAAAAGAATTCACATTCAAGTCCAGACAGTAGTGTCTCCCCACAGACTAGATGTCTAGTGCATGACTTTCTGGCGTACAAAAGTATGTTTGCACCGAGACTATTTACATCCCATCTGGCCCAAATTTATTCCAGTTGATGGAAAAAGTATCTGTACACTGTAGCAAGATGAACAAAAACATACTTTATTTATTTGTCGTTGGATCAGAACACTTTTCCCCTGTTATAAATCCTGTGGGGAACATTCTCTGAAGTGGCGCCCCAAGTAGAGGAACACGAAGCGGCATCTGAGAGGCCGCACGGTCCCCTGACTCTCACTGCGGCTGTGACCTGTAATCCTATCAGCGCTAGTACAGCCATGCTGGCAGAATAAATTCGCCGATTTGCTTCTTTGCTTCTAACAGGGCTCCGTTGACTTAGCCGTGGCCCTTTCTCATGCAGCTCACGTTTGACCAGAGAACATCAAAATTTGTGCTTCTTCTCCGCTTTGTGAGCTACTTTCTTTTTTTTTACTACCAAACCATGTGTCCTGGCATGTGCCTCTTCAAAATATTCGGTCATGGCTTGTGGAAGAGAGCAACATACCAAATGGCTTTGGCTTTAGTGAAGTGTGGCTGGCTTGATAAGCATTTATTTGCAGATGTTTGAAGCCCAGGGTGTGTGAGGGTGCCAGCTGCAGAAGTTGTGACTTGTGCTTTGTTTCGAGCATGTCCAATTGATTATGGCGCAATATGGTAATGGGTTGGATGACCAGTGGTGGTGATCAGATTACACCAGACGTAAGCTGTTTAACAGCAGTTCAGATGAATATCTAGTATTCAGTACAGGCAACACATGTTACCGGTGTTAGAAATGACTGTGTTTAAAAACACATTTAGAAACTTATTTTAATTAAGATAAAATAATAGATGCAGATTTTAGTTCATTCTCTTTATTTGTTACATGCAGAGCATTATACAGTGATACACAAAAATATATAAGACAACATGCACAGCAGTACAGGACAATACAGTGCAATATATTTTTATATTTCAATTCTTCGTGACTTTAAAATGTTGAAGAAAGGACATTATCAACATTTACATTATTTACTGTCCCGTGTCACCCAGATGAGGATGAGGTTCTCTTCTGAGCCTGGTTCCTCTCAAGGTTTCTTCCTGATATCGTCTCAGAGAGTTTTTTCTCACCACCCTCACCTCTGGCTTGCTTATTAGGGATTAATTTTAAATTTGATCATTTATATTTTGAATTTTTATATTTCTGTACAGCTGAGTTGTGACAGTGTCCATTGTTGAACGTGATAGACAGATAAAATTTAATTGAAACATTTTCAGTTCACGCCTTTTCACGCCTTTTCAGTTCATAACTGATAAAGTTTTAGTAGCAGTACAATTCTTGGATTTTTCAGAGTTGCACAGAGTCCTCTAGGCTTTACACTGTAATGTCTTGTAATAATTTGTTGGGGTTTTTTGATAACTTTTTAGTAGCTGAGACTCGTCTCTGTTTTGGCTCCTACAGTATGTGTTGGAATGAACCTCCACTAGATATTCATTACTGAGATTCATTACTTCAAAGCAATTCTGTATGTCATTCTGGATAAGTGTGTTTGCCAAATGCCATAAATGAAAATGTAAATGTAGCTTTGGAGGCAATGATGTGTAACACATTCGGTACAGCCGATATAATCCTTTAAACTGTGTTCATAACTCTTTGTAAGTTGTTAACGATTCTATGTAAGCATCTTTATAAACTCTTGTCAACACTAACACCTTCAGAAGCTTGATTAATGTGCTATAAGTAACTACATGGTCTTTTAATGCCTTACTTATCCCCCAGAGCTCCAGCAGTGCAGTTGGTTAGCATGTGGTACTTATACAGCAGTATGAGTGAAGCCATGCTGAGGTTATGAGCTCAAGCCTTACCTGGAGCACAGATTTTTAAAGATAGCCTTCAAACTTTCTCATTACAGAGCGTAGCTTTCAGAAAAGACTGAATTATGAGTTATGTTGATGATAGTGTTCTGAATTGTGAGTTG